>JANRMT010062820.1:1032007-1042292 GCA_026402145.1 Polypterus bichir lapradei
CCGGAAGTGCTGGGAGGGAGAGGATCAGGGACATCCGGAGTGCTTCCGGATGCAGAGCCGGTACTTCCGCCACACTGGGGAGTGCCGGTGGAAGATTGCCGGGAGGCACGTGGAGCACATCCGGGTGATTATAAAAGGTGCCGCCTCCCTCCATTTGATGGCTGGAGTCAGGTGGAAGAGGACAGAGCTTGGAGGAGAGGATTGGAGGCGGGCCAGAAGAGAGAAGAGGCATTGTGTAAGGGCCTGGACTTTGAGGTGATTGGTGCTACAGCACTGGGTTGTGTGTTGTAAATATTAGTGTAAATAAATGTGTGTGGTGCTATAAGACCATGTCTACCTGTCTGTGTCCGGGCTGTTCACCCACTATATATATATATATATTGTGGAAATCGTACCCCCAAATACAGACAGACTGACACCAGGATGTACAAAACACACTCCTTTATTTATGTTCTGCACTGCACCACAATGCCTTCTCTCACCAACTCTTTCCTTTCTTCTTTTCTCACCAACTCTCTTTCTTTTCTTCTTCTTCTTCTTTCTCTTCTCTCTCTCGACCTACTTCCTCCTCTTCACAAGCTTCGTCTCCTTCCTCCTAACTCTGGCTCGTCTGCTAGAAGGAGGCGGCCCTTTTTATCATGGCCGGATGAGCCCCAGGTGCTCCCCTTGACGTCACTTCCTGGTGTGGCGGAAGTGTCAGGAAAGCACCTGGAAATACTCCGGGTCTTCTTGGAACTAGTTCCGGCAGCACTTCCTGGTGTGGCGGAAGTGCTGCCACCCAGGATTCCCTTACTGTCCGGGCGCCCCCTGGCGGTGGCCACGTCCTCTCAGGAATGTCCCAGGTCCCTCCTTGTGGCCCCCAGATAGGCCCGGATGGCTGCCCTCTCGTGGCCAAGGAGTAATACTGTCCATGTCGGGGACTATCCAGGCGTCCCGGCCGGGCAGTGTCCCCGGACATCTGTGACAATATATATATATATATATATATATAAGTCCCACAATTTACACTGCATGTCCAAGAAACTCTCTGTAGGCCTATGCAATAAAACTGTGGTGAGGCATAGATTAAGGCATGGCTATAAAACCATTTCTAAAGCTTTGACTGTTCCCAGGAGCATAGTGACCTCAATAATTGTAAAATGGAAGAAGATTAGAACCATCAGGACTCATCACAGAGTTGGCCATCTTGCCAAACTGAGTAACTGGGCAAGAAGGGCCTTGGTCAGGAAGGTAATCAAGAACTCAAAGGTCACTCTAAGAGAGCTTCAGAAGTCCTTTGCTGAGAACCCTCTCCACTGCACTCCATCAATAAGGCCTTTAGGATAGAGTGGCTAGATGGGAGCTACTCGTGTGTTAAACACATATGACAGTTTAAAATACTTTCAGAGCATACGGATAAAGATACCTTGGTCTGATGAGATGAAAATTGAACTCTTTTGGGCAGAACTCCAAGAACTGTGTCTGGCGAAAGCCAAGCACTGCTCGTCACCTGCCTCATACCATCACCACGGTGAAGCACAGCATCATTCTGTGGGGGTGCTTCTCAGTGGCAGGACCAGGGAGACTGGTCAGAACTGAGGGAAGGTTGAATGTTGCCATATACATGGAGATGCTTGGAGAAAACCTGCTGCAGACTGCATGTGACCTCAGGCTGGGGTGACTGTTCAGCTTTCAGTATGACAGTGAGCCAAAGTATGCAATCAAGACAACGCTGGATTGGCTTCACGACAACTCTCTGATTGTCCTGTAGCAGTGCTGCTAAAGACCACAGGTAAACCCCATAGAACATCTATGGAGGGATTGGAAGATGGCAGCTGGCAGGCACTTCTCATCCAATCTAATGGAGCAGGGGTTGGCAACCTTTCAGCGGTGTCATGCCGAACCTATGTTACAATGTTATTCTGCGTGCCAACATAATTCTACCAATTTTGTTACAGGTATATATAGTATCAAAATTGGTCCGGTTGTAATGGGCATACTTTTGAAGCCCATTGTAACCAGATCTTTTATTATTGATCATTCAGTATTGATCATATGTGAAAGGAATGTTTTGTCAAATTTTAATTTTCAACACATTTATTAAAAATTGTATTACAAATTGTAAATTACAGTTTTTTCAATACAAAATACATAGTTTGAATAAGAAAAAAATCAAGAATTCTAACATGATTAATCATTCTCTATTATTAATCAGAGATATTAATCCATTAGTGCGAAGCAATTGTATAACTACATTCGATGGCTTTATTTTTGGTTCCAATTATTTGACTAAAATAAGTAGTTTGTTTCTTAAAGACAGAAACGGCCCTTTTTATAGCCTCACTTTTCTCATCAGAGTTTTTAAATGTGGACTGATGTTTAGTTTAATAATGTCTTTGTATACTTGACGTATGACACACGACACTTTCACAGCATAACCCACACACCGCACAATCCTTTTGTTGTAAAAATCCATATTCATTCGTCCAAGAGCCTTTAAAAAAGCGAACATCAAGTTTTTGTCTTTTATGAGTAATTGTACGGCAGTATATTACTTAATAATAACAAGAGGTTTGTTTTAACGTACCACAGCCTGCACTGAACACATGCTTTCCCTTTACGTTTAAGTCGTATATGCAAAACGTAGGTGGGGACGTGGAGCTTGAATGCAGGCGCTGTGATTAAAATATAATAACGAGGTTTGTTTTAACGGCCTGCACTGAACACATGGTCTCCATTTACATGTGAGTCACATTTGCAAAACGTAGGTGACGGCACGAACGCGTGCGCTGCAGTTAAAATATAATTTTTTACTATATTTCAATTCAGTCAGAGTGCCATTGAAAATCATTCTGCGGGCCACACTTGGCATGTGTGCCACTGGTTGTCGACGCCTGTAATAGAGCTTGAGAGGATCTACTAGGAAGAGTGGGATAAACTGCTCAAATCCAGGTGTGCAAAGCTTGTAGACTCTTACCTAAGAAGACTTGAAGCTGTCATTGCTGCCAAAAGTGCTTTTTTAAAACGCTGCATTAATGGTCTGAATTCTTACATAAATGACAGATTGCAGGTTTTTCATATTTAATAAATGTGCAAACCTTTCTGAAAATGTTTTCATTTTGTCATTATAGGTTATTATCCATTTAAAATTAAATCAATAACACAGTAAAGTGTGCAGAATCTGTAAGGGTCTGAATACTTTCTTTAAGCACTGTAAACCCATAGTTTCCGTGATTTACTGAGCATGCTCAATATTTGAAAATTGAAAAAATATAACCATATTGGGTGGGTAATGTAGGCAAATTACAATGTTTGATTTAGCCTGTGTAGTGTAATATGTCATCCATCGGATACTGGCTTTCTTTGGTCATGCACATGTCCTAACTGCCACAAGTTCTGCTGTAAGCATGTAGGTATCTGAGCCTCTGTTACTGGATAAGGTGGCATTCTATTGCATGGCCCACTCAGGCTTATTGAATGTTTTCATTTTTCCTACCCTCTGCATCTCTAGAATGAAGGAAAAAAAGGACAGAACAAAGCACACAGATTTAGAGAGAATGCATAAAACACCACAGAGAAAGTGACTGGGCTGGATAATGAACCCAGACCTGTAGATCTAGGAGGTAGCCGGGCTAGTCACTCTTCCACTATGCCACCTTCAGGGTTTATAACACTGCTCCATTTGCCAAGTCTGAGTGCTATATTTACACCTATGGAGTAATTAAACAAAAAATGACCTACTGTAAAACACAAAAACAGTACTCAGTTTGTAGATAGTAATATTCAAATTATTGGATCTGTGAGTCAAGAAATTTGAGTGCAACTCCTTTTTGTTTTTCAATAAAGCTTAAAGGCGGTTATGAAAGATACTGGGTTTCAACTGGGAGGCTCCTTACTTTTCTTATGAACATTTTCATGAAGTGTGACTGAAGAGTTGCGAATATAAAAACATTATGCTTATTCCTGTTTGTCTATAAAAATTTATCCCACTGCTTTGCATTTGTAGTAAGAATTTAATGTCAAAATTTGACATAAATTATTTTATATTTTGACAATGGACAAAAAAGAAACAGTCTTTAGATGGTTGATTTCATGTGTTACTTTGCTGGTTATTACTTAATTATTAGCTGGCCCAGTCCTATTGCTCTAGCGCTTAAATCAAAGTGTAGAAGTCTTCTCTAAATAATTGAATTGAACAGACCTACAATGTCACTTGTGATGCACACATTCAAGGATGTCATTCTCAACACACCCATTCCAGGGTGCAATGTCATGTGAGCTAATAAAATACATTGTTTTTCATTCCAACAGATGGCTTATACAACCATCAATATACTAACCTAATAAAGGAAATTTTAAATAGAAAAAATGATATGAGGAAAGTCTGACAGAGAAAGTACTCATTTTCTTGGAGCCCACTGACTGGCACACAGGCACTCTTAAAAATGGCAAAGTTATAAGACCTCCAAAATTGAGCCTAAAACACACGCTATCCTAATAAGAAGCCTCACCCCGGGAGGTGGGGAGACCCTTGGAAACCGGGAGGCTTCAGCTTACTAGGTCCCATATAATATATATATTGTGGCTGGGCGGTGGAAGGACAAAGTGGAATTGGAAAGATGTTTGGGATGGCAGCTGGGCCATCCCTTTTATTTGTCGGCAGATGAAGTAAACTAAACGAAAACAAGGATATGAAAAAGGCTTGCTTTGGCCTTCAAAAGACCATCCTTCTTTAGGCTGCCCGTCCTTTATGGCAAATGGACCAGAAGGGGTGCCCTTATTTGGTGGTTTCTCGGAGCCCTGAGGGAAGAAGAAAAGCAGGACAAAGTTAGCAGTAGACCCCCCTCTCATCTCGGCAGGTTATTGCATACCTTTACCAAAGAGGAGGAGTTCTGCAATGCCCATGCGTGATAATAAATAATTATGTAATACCAGTAACGGCGAACTGCATGATAACGTGCAGTGAATACACTTGACTTATAGTTTTCATCCCCTTTCTCTGTATGTTTAGCATTTGTTTGCTCAGAGGTTGACGCGCTAGCTGCTTCCTGAGCAGCTCTTCTTTTCTCTACCCTAGCGGCCTGCTTCTTCTCTTCTTTCGTCGGCATCTTTTTGCGTTAAAACTGATTAAGTCAACATTTGTGTTGCAATTACTTAGTACATTTTCCTTAATTTTTCATTTAAGCTGGCACTTAAGTCTTCAATCTGCCACAAGAATGATTTAAGATATGAAGAGGTAGGGGAAGTGACGGCGAAGGTGGTAGGGATGAGAGCGGCGCCCGTACGCATGCGCCGCATGGCCGCCCTGCTGGCCGCTGCTGAGAGTTGATTCTACAATAAAATAAAATTAAAATAAAAAGAGGAACAACCCTGCAGGTCAATCACCACCCCGAAAGCGGATAGTAGACATCATGTAGTATATGTGTACCAAGTTCTAGGTCAATAGTTCAAATGTTTACGAGCTACAAGTGATTTAAAATCCTGGACAGGCAAATGAACAGCCATGGTAGCGTATTTATATATAAAGATATGTAAAAGTGCTTAGAAGTGTCCCAAAATATAGAAATACCTTGGCTCTGGGGAGAAAAGCCATACAGCACTCTGCATGTAAGATTGGTCCAAAACAAGGTCCTTTTATGAAGGAAGGTTTATTTAACAAAAGACAGCAAAAAGATCAAAAGTGACAACAAATGAGCAAAAGGAGTTGCCGATAAGGCAAACAAATCCCAAAACAAAATCCTTAAACAGAAGAATAAAAGAGCTAACACAACCATTGAATTCCCAAGAAACAAAGCAGTTCTGACAGAGAAGATTCAACACTCCACCAAAAAGCATTCATTGAATCGTTGAACCCAACAATGATGGATGGACTAAAAGGCAGAATTCTACGTGACCATCATCATCAAGCCTTTCCGTGAGAACCCTAAATCCAAAGAGGACTGTTTCATTTATGTTAGGTAGAATGCCCAGAGGGGACTGGGCGGTCTCATGGTCTGGAATCCCTACAGATTTTATTTTTTTTTCTCCAGCCGTCTGGAGTTTTTATTTTGTTTTTTCTGTCCCCCCTGGCCATTGGACCTTACTCTTATTCGATGTTAATTAATGCTGATTTATTTTGTTTTCATATTGTGTTTATTTTTCTATTCTTTATTATGTAAAGCACTTTGAGCTACTGTTTGTATGAATATGTGCTATATAAATAAATGTTGTTGTTGTTGTTGTTGTGAGGGACTCGCTCTCTCAGCCTGCCTTTGATGGGACTGGGGGGCGGTCCTTTTTGTGAGAGATCGGTGGCCCCGCCTTTTGGGGAGGGGTCCACCCATAAAATACATGGAACATAGGAGAACAAGATCAAACACATAGAAAGTAAAGAATAAATAAGTAGAACAAAATTAACACAGACTACATAATTAGACAAGAAAAGAATAGCAACATTAACATAGCGTTAAGAAAATAAATGAGCAAAAAAGACATGCAAAAGGAATTTAAACATAAGCCAAAGAAGGAACCCTGGCTAAAACATAACACTGATAGTACGACTGCAGGGGGTCTCACACTTAGGGTGTATGTGCCCTCTTTATAACTGTTATTGGAATTTGTTCTTTATTTAAACAATTTATTGTTGGTCTCCTTTTGCTATATTGATAAGTGCAAATCACCAGAATGTTTAATTGCCTCCATTAGTCCAGCCTCCCTCTGTCTTTCTTTTTTATTTCCCATATTCACCCATCCATTATCCAACCCGCTATATCCTTACTACAGGGTCATGGGGGTCTGCTGGAGCCAATCCCAGCCAATGCAGGGTGCAAGGCAGGAAACAAACCCTGGGCAGGGTGCCAGCCCACCACAGTATTTCCCATATTTTTCTGTTTAATTTTTCCATTGTTATGTTATTGTGTCAGTTTGTCTGTTGCCTCAGTTATGCGGCATGTACTGTAGGATTCTCAACATCAGTGTTAATGTTTGCTATGGCATCATCTGTTGAAATGTAAATTGCAGTGCATTTTATTACTGCATGCATTACAACATACATTCCAATAGGAGGCGCTTCACAAAGATTAAGTCTGAATACATCCAACATAATATAACTGCCAGACAGGGCAGGTTTACAAAATGTCTTGTTTTACATGTCTTGGTTAGTCTTGTATGAATTTTCACAACGTTAGTGACAAAACCTTTGTAATTTAATTGTATGCGTGTGGTCAGTATTGTTGCTTCACACGTCTAGTTTCCAGATCTGAGTTCTATCAAGGGTTGTTTCTTGTGTTGCAATGCTGTAGTGACTGTGCCCGGCCTCAGCCTCAGTTTCAGCAGTTTCAGAAACTTGATACGTATATGTCATCAGTCGTAGCGCTGGCAGGCCTGTGGTGGTGATTGACCTGATAGCCTTCTGATCTGTAGGTGCCTAACCTTCACTTCCTGGCCATGTCGTTGAAGGACACTCATGGAGAGCGACAACACATTGCATGTTGGTCAGATATGCAAGCTAGAATTTAGCACTAATCTTTACTTGTGACCATCCTAATAATGCTACTATACTACTACTACCAATATTACAACTTGTGACGACAGTAGACCCTCAATTTAACAAACTACTTGAGGGAAAGTGGCGTCCATTATTGTCAAAGGTCCATTTAATTTGAATGTTTTAAAAACATATATTAATAACAAACATAGAATGTACAGGATGTATTACAGAATGTATAAGTATGAATAATATATTGTTATAATGTACAATGAGTAGCATATACAGTATTCATCACTGGGCACTGTCCTTTCACGGGATACGAACAGGGGCATGCAAACAAAATGCTTACCTCATTCCTCTAAAATTTCTTTTTAGGTTTATCGTTTTATTCCAACATATTTTTACAATCAGTAAAAACAGCTGGGATATTGAAAAGCCACCTTAATAAAAGGATAAGTGTCAATGTTTCTGTCTTTGTGTCCGTCCGGTTACTATGTTTCTGTCATTCCAACATTCTGTCAGAATCATTTTTAACAATAAAATTATTGCATTTGTCAATTAATGCATCACAAACATTAACTCACTGCTTTTACATACCCTAAACCAAATGGCATATAACAGAGACATAAGCATCGCATGGTGCACTGCAGACATTAATGTTGAGATCTACGTTGATTACTTCGATTACAACCTGTCTTAGACGGGTAGCACTGCTAATGCACTTTAATAAAAGGACAGGTGTCTCCATGTCTGTGTGTCTGTCCAGTTGCTGTGTCTCCACCATTCCAACAGATGGTGCATTACAAACATCTATTGTCATGCTTCTTTTCTGAATCCCTTATCAAATGGTATATGACAGAGACATATGCATGGCAACAGATGTTTGTAATGCACCATCTGTTGGAATGACAAATTTGATGTGTTTTTCATTACAAAATTCATTCCAATAACTGTTGTACTTCTAGCATTAAAGTTGAAGCCTCCATTATTACGTAGATTTCAATCCGTCTTAGATGGGTAACACAGCTAGTGTAAAAAAACAAGCTTGAAAACAAACTTTATATCACTTAAATGCATAATTTTTCTTTCAGGACAGAAATATTTTTGTCAGGCAAATCCAAAGTCAGGGTCCATTAAATTGAGGGTTTACTGTAATGGTAGCAGCTATTTGTAGAAAGAGTAACATTAATGTTATTTTTGTGATTTCATATATACTGTATTTGCTTAGTTTTGATATAGAAATGCCAGTTTGGAATATTTAATTAAATAGATAAAAATGTGAGTTAGATCCATTTTTATTTATTATTAATAATAACCTAATGTACATAGTTTTCTTAAATATAATTCATCCTGTTTGTAAAGTGGACTATTCCATCCTGTTTCTCTGATGTTTTCTGAACAAAACTAAATCTAAATGAACAAAGTTAAACAATTTGAAAAAGTTTTTTATTCTTTGTATTTTATACTAAAAGTCAGTTACTATGTGTTTTCTCTTCATGTGCCTGCACTTACCCCATAGTAGCACATGTAGAAAGGCCACTATAATGATATTCATGTGACCTGTAATTGTCCTTAATGGAAATCACACTTCGTAGAAATGGCTCAAACAAAAATCAATTTAAAAAGCTATTTACTAGTGAATATATATTCAGAAGACTTAAGGGGTCTGTATCCTTCTCAACTGTATAATTCATATCAGAGATCAAATATAAGCTAACAAAATAGTTGGAACAGGAGAGGATTGGATTGGTTTTCAAGGCACAATTAGAGCCACTAAAGTGAGTGACTCTCACTGTAAGCAAACACACGATCAATAGGAGCATAAGAAAATGTCCAGCTTTTTTTTGATGAACTTTAATTCACTTAATGTTATGTAAGCACAGATCTGTAGAGCTACCATTATTTCATTTATTATCAGACCTACTGGTTAGAGAGAGCCAGAGCTGATCCAACAGCGTTGTGTGCAAAAAAGTAACCAGGCTAGGCAAGGTGCCAGTCCACAAGAGCACATTCAAAAACACAGAGCAATTTAAAGTCACCAGTTAACCTCGCATGTGTATTCTTGTCATGATGGGAAAATGGGAGTAAGCAGAGATGAATTCACACATGTAATGTCTGAATACAGAATAGTAAGAGGCTCATTAAACTAAAACACTACGCTGGAAAATTAAGGTCTTTCCAAAGGTGAAATCAATAAAAGGCAGAGGTCAGAACACAAAAAAACAAAAAATAAACTAAAAAAAAAAAAACCCAAGGATGGAATAAGCATCAAAGCCAAAACATAACCCAACGTTAAAAGACAAAAAATACAAAAGCAGAAGGACACTAATTTGAAATATTTTCCAATCTTAATTAATGCAAACTGTTGTGATAAATGATGTGAATGCAAAGCATGGATACTGAAAGTAGATAGATAGATCGATAGATAGATAGATAGATACTTCATAGTTCTGGCAGACTGGGTTTATTGGCCTGGCCAACTCCTCTGTGGAGTTTGCAAAGTCTGTGTGATCATAATCATATTTGTGGAACATGAAGATTATTTCTATGTCAGTTGTTACATTTATAGTATTATTTTTAGTTTTGTTAATAAGTTTTATAATTATCATATTGAAATCATCAAAATGTCATTTTATGTTTAGCTTTCTCGTGGGTCTTACCATTTTGTGACTTTGGTTACTGCTGTAACCCCACTGCTGCTAGTATCTGCTAGTCACTTAATCATTGGAATCACGATGTATGATGTCATAACAGCACATTGTTTAGGATGACAGCACTCTATCTATCTATCTATCTATCTATCTATCTATCTATCTATCTATCTATCTATCTATCTAT
>JANRMT010062820.1:1042302-1065922 GCA_026402145.1 Polypterus bichir lapradei
TATCTATCTATCTATCTATCTATCTATCTATCTATCTATCTATCTATGTTACGGCCTGGGATTGTTATCTAGCTTATGTTTTCTACAGTTTTTTAAGTATTATTTGTTGTTCATTTATTATTTATTGTGTATTTAAAATGTTTAAATACTCCTTGTGTCCTGTGTCATCACTAATGCTGGACCATCCTTTGCCTTTATATTCCGCTGGATGAGATGGTCCCAGCAGTGTGTCATTGACAATTGTGGAGAGAGCATTAAGTAAGTAAGTACTCTTCTGATTTACTCGTTTGTGGATTTCTTTGCTTTGTTTTTGGACTCTGATTCTTTGGGTTGTGGACAGGTCTTGCTTACCTTAAGTTGCCCTTTTCAGGCATACCCTTTTAGGTTATCTTGTAAATATTCCAGTATTTGCCATTTTTTGTGCTCCATTTGTTTATGTGTAAACCTTCTCCAATTATAAATATTCTTTAACGGACTTGTCTTTCAAGCCAAACATTTTTACTGTTCCCTTGAAGGATGTCGTTGAGTGTTTAAATATACCAAGTATTTTTTTAACATATTGAACATAGAGCTTTGGGGTCTGGATGCCTGGGGTGAGGCTTATTTTGGGCAGCAGATTCAGTGAGGTCCTGCTCTCGCTCATTTGTTTTTGAAGGCTTAACACCCTTTCCACAGTTTTGTGTCAGTGTCTCACAACAGGTAGCAGTGGTGCTTCAGACTAAACCAGAAGCAGGAGAGAACTTCTACACCTATGTTAAGAGTTGAAAATCTTGTGGATAATGTTTATATTTTTATTATGTTTTATGTTTTTCCCCAATGCCATTTTGTACGTCATTTTATGGCAGTGTCTCTGGTTGCTGGTTATTTGATGTCAAGCTGCATTGTGTGTGATGTCATAACATCACTAGTATTTAAAATGGTCCTGTATAAATTAATGGTCTGTGGTGAGTCTTTGCAAGTTAAATCTAGTTATGAAATGTAGTCGTATATATGGTTTGGACTCCACTGTTAATTTACTGTGACCTCCAAATTTTAATTTTGTTTGCAAAATCATTTTGACTTTAATGTCTTAATTTTTAGAACCCATGTGTTCCAGTAAAGCATCTCTAGTTGCACACACACACTGGCCAAGCAACTTAATGGGCATGTCTATTGCTTGTGGGAGAACCCACCAGAGACACAATGACCATATGCTAATACCACACACTTAGTTACAACAACAACAACAACAACATTTATTTATATAGCACATTTTCATACAAACAGTAGCTCAAAGTGCTTTACATAATAAAGAATAGAAAAATAAAAAACACAATATGAAAACAAAATAAATCAACATTAATTAACATCGAATAAGAGTAAGGTCCAATGGCCAGAGGGGGACAGAAAAAACAAAAAAAACTCCAGACGGCTGGAGAAAAAAAAATAAAATCTGTAGGGATTCCAGACCATGAGACTGCCCAGTCCCCTCTAGTTACAGGGTTAATACGTAAACCTGGAACCTTGGAGTTCTAAGACAGTAGTGTTAACCAGACAGGTCTATACCGGAGTGCTTTCATTATGTATGTCCATGTAGTTCCTACCAGGTAGGGCCTCCCATTTTCTTCAGAATGACCTGTGCAGACATGGATTCAACAAGGCGCCAGAAGTATTTATTAGAGATTTTCATCCACCCTGACTTGAAACCATCATTCATTCCTGCTGATTCTGTTTCCTGCTCAAAACTACAGCCCAGGGATGCTCTAAAGAAACATATTAATGTTTTAGAGGGTACACTGTGTTCATAAAAGGAGGTACATGGTCATCAACAGTGCTTAGATACACTGTGAAATTCAAATGTTCCTCAGGTGATATGAAGAGGCCTAATATGTGTGAAGAAAACATTCCCCACATCCTCACATTAACATCATCAGAATGTGGACTAATAGTTTCAGGGTACTTACTCCACATTCATGGCCTACCATCCGCACGTCACAGCAGAAATTGAGACCCTTCAGACCAGAAGACATTTCATTCATCCTTACAAAAGTGGATATCTTGCCCAAGTAGCTTCATGCTCCTCTTCTTTGGTGAACCAAGCGGTGCCCAATACTGTCTTTTACCCATCTGTTTCAAGGTCCGACGCACTTTACCTACAGAGTTGCCCATCTGCACACCCCTGTTGTGAATTCTTGTTATCTGAGCATTGCTGGCATAGAATCACAGCATAACAGTAGTTTCTGAAATGGTGAACTGCCACATCTGGCACCAACAATAACAACACAGTCAAAGTCACTTAAAGCTTACACTTTGCCCATTCTGATGTTTGTCCCAAAAACAACCACATTTCTTAACCATGTCTGCATGCTGTATTGAATGAATTTTTTGTTTGTTTTTCTATATTTGGCCATATGATCAGCTGTTTGCAGGCTATGGGCTTTAACAAGCTGGTGTACCTAATAATGTGACTAGTATACCCATTCAAAATATAATTGGTGAAGAGTGAGGTAATGGAGGGAGTTGTGAGACTTACAAAGTTTGTTTCCTAAATTGGTCAACTCTCCCACCTTAAGATTAACATATACACTTATACACACACATATACAAGCCCTATTCACACAACTACGTCTGAGCGATGCCCTACTGCCATTCATGCTGTAGTATTCCACATAGGACTCAATTTGAGACGGGTATATAAGAGTGATGTCTCATGCCTGTTGCCCTTCAGAACTCCACACTGGGACTCACTATCTCCAGCAGATGATGCTCCACTCTATTTCAGAGTTGAAAGTGAAATTTCATCAGGGTTTTCTCAGCACACAACTGAACTCTTTAAAATTAAATTGCAACAAAACTGAACTCCTGCAAATTACCACTAAAGCACAACTTAAGACAATGAGCTCCTTTTCATTTCTCTTGATGGTGATCTCATTAGACCTTTTTCTAATGCAAGGAATCTTGGTGTCATTTTTGATTCCTCCCTCTCTTGTTCTAACCACATAAACCACATTAAGAAACTTTCTTACTTTCACCTCCATAACATATCCCATGTTTGCTCTTTTCTCTCCTATTCTAATGCTGAGGATCTTGTCCATGCTTTTATCACATCCCGCATCGATTATTGTAACTCCCTACTGGTAGGTGCCCCTTCAAATCTTATATAACATCTCCAGTTGATTTAAAACTCTGCTGAAAGAGTCCTTACATGGACAAGCAACAGCAAGCACATCACACCCATCCTGCTTCACCTTCACTGGCTCCCTGTGTCTTACAGGATTGAATATAAAATTCTATTATTAACCTACAAAGCATTAAACGGCACCGGACTACATCACTGATCTTCTCCATCACTGCTCCTGTTCACCCACTAAGGTCTTCTGATTCTGGCAATCTTGTTGTGCCCCACACTAACCTGCACTTTGTGGGTGACCGGGCCTTCTGCTATAGCACCCAGACTTTGGAATGACCTCCTAAAATTAATTAGATCAGCTGACTCCAGTCATTCCTTTAAAAAACAACCTAAAACTCATCTGTTCAGGAAGGCTTTTAACTTAACCTAACATTCTGCCCCTTCTTTTGGGTAACCTCTCTGGCCAGATGCTCAAGTTAATCTGTGTGTGTGTTGTATCATAAATTACGTGATTTGTTCAGGCATTCCTTTTAGAATTGAATTTAGGATTATACTCTGGTTTATTCCTTCTTTTATTCTATTTGATGCTTTGTATATGCTGTATTTATCTGTTGTTAGTGTTCTGTGCAGTGTAACAAGCCACCATGGGGGTGTACAGCCACCCTAACCCAGACACACAGAGGTAGGACACAGGTTCAACTCAACACCCATATGTATGTACAGCAAAACATGCACACATTACCAACACTGCAACACATCTATATGCAGTCCCTTCTTGCCGCCAGTCCATCTGCCTCCACTCCTCCTCAGGCTTTGTCTTCTTCCTCCCGACTCTGGCCATTCAATGAAGTGAGGCGGCTCCTCTTAATCAGGTCCCGGGAGTGTTCCAGGTGGCTCATCAGTATTACCTGAAATCACTCCCAGGTGTGCTGGAGGTCCTCTATAGGGCTCTGCAGCACCCCTGGCGGCCCCCACAGAACCCAACAGGGTTTCGCCAAACTCTAGCTCCTGACATGCCCTGCGGGAATCCATGGTGCCACAGCCACCCAGGAGGGCTGCCCTCTAATGTCCCAGGGGAGGTATTGCTTCACCAATGCCCTCTCCCCTGGTCCTTCCACTCTGTTGACGTCCTGGCCAGGTAGTGGCTGTGGCCGCCCATCACAGCAGATATTATTTGTATCCAATGTTATATATACCCTGCAGTTCTTTCAGAGACTCTGTGAAGCGCCTTGAGCATGGGAAAGGTGCTAAATAAATTAAAGATATTATTATTATTAATATTAGCACTAACAAATGTATGGGTGTCCTCGAGACAAACGAAGGCTCACCACCCTTTTGTTATACACCACTTATCAATCATGGGATCTTACTTTTACCGCAAGTGTTCCTCCTATTGATCTCTTTTGCACCAGGTGCTCATACTTTATTACTTTAGTCTATCAATATATAAAGGCAAAGTATAGAAATGTAAAAGCAAGGTGTATTTATTAAAGTATAATAATACCAATAAGAGATAGTATAATAGAGAATAAAATTGATAGCAAAAGTCTGGATGTAGTCTTACAAAAGCTTACTGAAAATTAGCAGTGTAAGGGCGGATGTTGCCCTGGCCGACTTTTTTTATTTAGAAACCGGCATGATGCCTAAGTTTGTGTTCTCTGATGCCCAATTGAAATGGTCACTTTCTTTCTGATGTGTTCTGGTCTCTGACGTCACTTCCTATGTCGTCTCTCCTTTCGGTCCTTCAGATGGGACATTATTTATGTGGAAATCCCACACAGAGCTCTGGGACATGTAACATTACACATATCTGACTGGCTAGCTGTCCTGGTGATTGAATACTCTGCTAAAACAGATGCACGATACAGGAAGAATGTATAAGAGAGGATGATTTCTATGTAAATTGCCCCTGTTGTTAAAATGCCTTAAGGGTCCTGTAAATTTTCTTTGTAAATGAGTTCTTTTATAGTTCATCCTAGTTCTTTTGAGAAAATTTAAAACTTATTATAATCAGTTTGCAGTTTCAAAACATGAAAATTTTATACTTCAGGATAGGCATAGAAACAAGGCTTTCAAGACCACCTGTTTCCTCAAGCTTATATGCAATGTGGTATGCCAATAGCTGTCTACACCCTGAGACATGACTTCAGTCAGTACAATTACATAACCACTTTGACTAACACAGCCATAGCTGCTAATTTATTTCACTTCTTGTTGTCATAAATTACTGCCAATGAAATGTTGGTTGCTTGTCTTTTTCTTTGTGTTTGTGAGAGTAATTTATATCATTCATTTTCTGTACCAACAAATTCCAGAACATTGTTGTGAAGCTCCAGAGCCTATATTAGCATTTCTAAATATAAGGCCTGGCCTTGTGACTGTTTCTTGCTGAGGTGTGTTCCAGCTCCCCCACGACCCTACCTTGGATAAGTGGGTTAAGAAGATGGGTGGATTAATGGATGTTTGGAAAGGAGGGACCCATACAGAATGAGATTGCAGTCATCATCAGTCATAGTGGACCACCTATTCAAATAAAATGCAGACCTTTGCATGTGGGAAGTATTGAATTAGTCCGTCTATCCATAAAAGTGACCTTGTCTTGAGTTGGTTCCTGCTTTGTGTCTGATAAACTTGGGATACACTGTGACCCGCCATGACCCTGATAATGGAGTGATAAATGGATTTATCCACCTATACATTTTTGAACCTGCATTTTGAAGTAGCAGGTTGCAGGAAGTCAGATCTTGTCTTATCATTTTTAGATAGAAGGCAGAACCCCACTCTGAACAGGAAGATGGATTACCATAAGACACTCATGTACACATCCACACTTCAGGTTCACCACTCATATATCTAACATTAGAACATTAGAACAATCTAGACAAAAACAGGCCATTCAGCCCAACAAAGCTCGCCAGTCCTATACACTTATTTCTTCCAAAAAAACATTGTCGAGTTTTGAAAGACCCTAAAGTCTTACTGTCTACCACACTACTTGGTAGCTTTTTCCAAGTGTCTATTGTTCTTTGTGTAAAGAGAAACGTCCTAATGTTTGTGTGAAATTTACCCTTCACAAGTTTCCAACTGTGTCCACATGTTCTTCATGAACTCATTTTAAGATAACAGTCTCAATCCACTGTGCTAATTCCCTTCATAATTTTAAACACTTCAATCATGTCACCTTTTAATCTTCTTTTGCTCAAACTGTAAAGCCTCAGCTCTTTTAATCTTTCCTCATAACTCATCCCCTGTAGCCTTGGAATCAGCCTAGTCGCTCTTCTCTGGACATTTCTTGTGCTGCTGTGTCCTTTTTGTAGCCTGGTGACCAAAACTGCACACAAAACTCAAGATGAGGCCTCACCAGTGCATTATAAAGGTTGAGCTTAACCTCCTGTGACTTGTACTCCACACATCGTGCTATATAACCTAACATTCTGTTTGCCTTCTTAATGGCTTCTGAACACTGTTGGAAAGTCGATAGCTTAGAGTCAACTATGACTCATAAATCTTTCTCATAAGGTGTACCCTCGTCTAATGTCTTAGCTCTTCAGGTAGCTCAGAGTTGTGGGGAGTGAATGCCTTTCCCTCAAAGTCAACCGTTATTTTGAAAACAAAAAGTTAAGAAGGACCACTGGTAAAGAATCATATAGAAAAATAGTATCATACTCATGATGATCAACCTAGAACTAGCATAAAACGACACTCCACTTGTGTATATTACCAGTTCACATTTTTTTGAAGTTTTGTGAAAAGGCGTAACTTTGACCCCTCATATCCAATTAGGGGTTGAACCTATGAGTTGATTGGTGTAGCATGCACAGCTTCAAGTCCTTCCATTTATTTTTGCTGAAGATACCTGTTGGATTGCTCTTTATCATATGGGTATAATTTCCATCACAAAATGTGGTCCAAAATGACCCAGAAATAAGTGTTTTTTTGGGGTCTGTAGGGCCATAAGGGGTACCCCAAAAACGTTATGTCTTGCATAACTAGATATCAAGATGAGTCGAATGGTATATCATATGTGAGGGTGTTCTCATATTGGTGAGTCAGGATTGGTGAGTCAGGAGCTGAACAAAAATAACAAGTAATTTCAAAGCATTTCTGAGTAAACCTTATGAACACAATAGCAATACTCACAGAACTCCACAATAAATGCATGATCTCTGGTTCCTGAGCCTTCTTAGCTAAATTAAATAGCCAGAAAGAGGGCTCAGGAGTAGAAACATTGGGGTGGCCCCGCCTCCTGGGGTACCACCCACAAAATACAGTAAGAGAATATGATTTTACACATAGCAATAAACTAATACATAAACAGAGGCTATTAACATATATAATTACAAAAAAGGACATTAACAGAGGACAGGGAACACACTCTGGCAGACGCAAAAAAAAAGTTGAATTTTGTGTAAGAGATTCATAGCCACCTTTCCTACTGTGTAGACAGTGACTGAAATGACTATTACTATTGGGCAGAGAAGGTAGTGCAGAGGAAGAGCTTAGGTGAGGCACAACGTCGTCGGTTTGCTGCCCGAGGTTCTCAGGGCATGGAGCACTACATGACCTCATGTGCCATCGGCAGATGGAATGAGATGCACCCTGTTGTGTGAAATGTTGCAGGTGAAAGAACATGATGAGTGGAGTGCCGGTTCAGACCAAAGAGAAAGGTCTGTGTTAGAAAGATAACAAAAATATTTACCAGAGGAGGAAAGAAAAAGAGAGGAATAGAAGTGGAAGGTGAAGGGGAACTCGTCCATCTGCGGATGTGTGAGTGAGGCTGTTCAAGATGTGGGAGTGTGGCATGCGGCCAATATCACAACATGGTGCCCCATTGGAGGGGACTTTTGTGGCACCAAGTGGGATTGGCCGTGGCACACTGGCAGCTGTATAAAGCCAGGAGGTTGGGAGCCAATGTTTGCTTTTCTTCCATGTTTGACCAGTATAAGTAAGCCTACATGGAGGAGCAATTTTGGGACTTGGCCATTGGTTGTAAGAGAGGGGCTGATCAGGTAAGCAGTGTGCTTAGTTTCCCATTGAATGTAGTGTTGGAGAATCCAGTTTTTCTTGAACACACTAAAAGACAAAAAGAAGAAAGGTTTTTGTTTTTGTGTAAATATTTGTTTTGTTTTTCCTAGTTTGCTTTTCATTTTAAGTATCATTGTGAATATTTTGTTGCGTTTTTCTTTTTCTGAATGCTTATTTTTGTTACTTATCTCTGTAACTAATGAAGCAGCTTTTTCACTTTTACAACTAAGTGTCTGTGTCTCATTCTCAAAGCTGCCCAAGTTAACTCATGCATAACCGAGGGACATCACATTCTGCTTCAAACTAAATAGGCTTAAAATGTGGGAGATCAATCAGAACATGTGGAGAAAATCAATGCAAACATAACAAGAACATGCAAACACCACGCAGACAGCGAAGTGGCTGGGGTTCGAACCCAGATCAGTGGAGCAGGGAGACAGCTTCCATAGCCACTCTGCTACAATTCCTTCTAATTACATTGTGTGCATTTATGTGTATAATATTAATTAATCCACCCATTTTATTATACAGAATTACTAGGATGGACCATAATGGAGGAGCATAACTACATCATTATTTCGTATAATTACTTCTTATTTTATGTGCAAATAGAAAAATTTTAAATAAAACTGAATCGTCATAGCACATAGCTTTGGTGGAGTAGCATGTGAATAGTTTAATTTTGTAGAAAGTGGTGAGTCAGACATGCAGATGCTTTTCAGCGATGCTCTCTATTTCAGCTAGAAACACTGATTACTTTCTTTGTCCTGCTTGTGCTGAATTGTATTGGAAAATAAATTTGACAGCAAGATGCAATGATGTTGGATTTGAAGAAAGCGTGAAACGCTATGACGACTGTTGAAGTCGAGAGTAGGCTGCAAATGTCCCATGTTTCCGAATCCCCTTATTCCCACACGTTCAGATTATTGGGATCTTGCCTAATGTGAGTAGAGACTTTCACAGGCTGCTTTGCGGTTAGAATCTATGCTCCGTTTTTTATTCATTTGAATAAGGGCACGTTTCGATCAGACGAGGCTGATTAGCCCAGTGCATTCCATCTGTTTCTATTTACTTCATGTAGCTTAGACACTATCGAGTTGAGATGTAGTGTAAAGGTCCCCGGGGTGCTGCTTTGTACCACACTGCTAGGCAACTGGTTCCATGTTCAGAATTCACAAATCCTAGTGAGAAAGCATGTTTACTTACATGGGAGAAGAACGACTTGCAACGTTTTGCTGGAGCAATTTTTAAAAGCTCAGTCCAGATCTTAGATTTGCACTTGTATATACTGCAAATGCCATGAATAAATATGTAATTATCAGAAGAATATGAGGGCATAACTTGTTGATTTTTTTATCAAGTGAACTTAATTATTAATATGGACTATAAAAACCAATGAAGTTGTCAGAATGTCACGTGCTTAGAGGAGGCAGCCCTTTCTTCGGTGCAGTTGAGCCTGTGACTCACATGCGTCAGACAGCATCTGCCTGGTTCTGCAGTCTCACTTCCTCCGTGGGCAGCGAGTGCCGGTTGGAAGGCTTTTCAAGCTCATACGGCAGCACCAGGTGCTGGGGTGGGTCTCTTGTACCTTTTAAATTAAGCGGTGAACTGATTGCTGGTTTCCAGGGGTCGACCACAGACAATAAGCTTCTGTCTCATAGCCAGGAGAATGCCATCTGTCACGTTCAAACAACGTTTCTGATGGAGATGTTTGTACCCGGGGACCTTCTGTGTAGAGAGTTTGCATGCTGTTGCCATGTTTGTGTGAGTGTAGTTACCTCCCACACACTAAAGAAATACTATTTGGATGACTGCCAGCTATACTGACCTGGAGTGAGAAAGTGTGGTTGTAACTGGCCTCCCATCCAGCACTGTTTTTTGCGTTCCATCTGTTCTTTCCAGGATATGCTTTGGCACCTACTACTCTGTACTGGAAGTTTAAGAAATAATAGTATGATCATGGATTTTTGTGCCTTTTACAGGGATGACTAGTCTCTCCTCTGGATGGCCACATTGGATGAAGTATTCGTTCCTTCCAGTTCCTGGTTTTAGATGGTCTTCTTTTTCAGTTCCCAGTGTCTTCCTTTATTTCCACAATCCAGGAATTCCAAACAGTGACTAAGTTAAAATCACAGTTTTGGGGTCAGTTAGTGGTAAGCATTAAGCGTGAAGTCCAGCTCAACTCATTATTCACTAGGCCAATCTGCTTAATCATATATAGCCTCTTTCCTGATAAGTACAATGCCAAACCATTTTGTGCACGTAGTACAACACATTTAAGTCATTCATCTCCTTTCTCCAGTTTAGAGTCACAGGAGACTGGAGATGTTCATTAGGTGCAATGAGTCATTGGTTTCTGGATACACTCATGTACTTATTCATGCCAAGCTAGTTTTGAAGATGGCAGTTAACCTAAAATACTTGTTTTTAGTATTTGGAAGAACAATTAGAGTACTCAGAAGAAAAAAAAAACATGCAGACCCAGGGAGAACCTGCAGACCCTACTTGGACTCCCTGAGATGTGCACCGCTAAGCTGCCTGCATTCAGTTCCGTCCATCCATCCATCCATCAATTTCCGGTACCTGCTTGATCCAATTCAGTGTCACGGTTGTGACTAATCTTCATTTTTTCTCTGTAGCAGGTATTAGTTATATTTCTGGGTGTTCACAAAGCATTTTTAGGTTGTTTATTTAGTTTATTAGCATTTGAATGAAGTAATTGGTGGGGCATTATTTTTATTATTCAGGTTCATTTTCTAAGTACCTCTGCAAGCCCATGAGAACATTAGAAAAACTGTGTTGAAAACAGGCCATCCAGCCCAGCAAGCTCATCCATCCTGCTCATCTAGATGGTCCAAAATAATATCAAGACAAAATTTGAAGGCCCCTAAGGCCCTACTCCTGTGTTGTTTGTCACAACTCTGTTTTATGTACTATAATTATTACATTGCGTAAGGCTACATCTTTTTCACTAAGCATCATTTAATTCTATGCTAGCATTGGTAATATAATAAATCTTGCATATATTAGTTGATATGAATGTGCTGTGACTACTACTGCATATGGATGATGTTGTTGTTATTCCTAATATCCTTTGTCCATCCATCCATTATCCAACCCGCTATATCCTAACTATAGGGTCACAGGGGGTCTTCTGGAGCCAATCCCAGACAAGACAGGGCGCAAGGCAGGAAACAAACCCCGGGCAGGGCACCAGCCCACCGCAGGCCGCGCACACACACGGGACAATTTAGAATCGCCAATGCACCTAACCTGCACGTCTTTGGACTGTGCACGTCTTTGGAAACCCACACAGACACGGGGAGAACATGCAAACTCCAGGCAGGGAGGACCCGGGAAGTGAACCCGGGTCTTGTAACTGCGAGGCAGCAGCGCCACCCACTGCACCACCGTGCCTCCCAATATCCTTTATTTAACACTTAATTGTTAAGGAATCATTATTATTAAATGTGTTATTGTATTGACTAGCTGAAGTACCCACTGTGGCCCAGGTATATTTGTAGAATGGGTTAAGGAAAGAAAGCAGTGGTTTAGGTGTTTTTTAAATGGTGACCCTTGTGTTATGTCTGTCATCTACACTACCTTTCCATCAATGTCTTCGATTGGATTCCAGAATTGCAGTAACTCATTGCTGGCTTGTAACCATAAGCATTGCCATGTTTGACTCATCGTCTTAGTTCAAGGTGGACAGTTCGTAGTGCTTAACCTGTGAACAAAAGCCAACAAAGCAGGAGTTAAACAACAACCCTTTGATGGTCCTTTGTGTTGTGCTGCACTTCCACTCTCGATCAAGCCTCATCCAACACCCCCCTGCAAAAGTGCAAGATTTTTACATTACTGTAGATACTTTTGAAGCAGCATGCGGCCATGCGGGTCAGTGAGGTTATGCTCTGGTCATTTTATCTTTCTTCAGTCTGTTCAGATGTTTCACTTGCTCTGAGCCAGCTGCTAGAACTAGTGTGCAAACTGAGACCCTCTCTACGGACCTCTGTCAGAGGGTGAAAAGTGTCAGATTTCTGTAACAAACGATTTTGAATATTTAAATTAAAGCATACATTTTAATATTTCAAATACTTGACACAACATTTCTTGTTTATAATGCACTCATGAAGCAAGTAATTACATTTATTTATGAACGTACCGGATTAGAGCAGCTTACACTAATGCAGACTTTTTTTGGGTGTAAACTTTTAAATTGTAAAGATTGAGTGTATTTATTAAATTTTTGCATGCTTTACCTCATCTTTGTATTGACTCAAGGCGAACGTGAAAAGATTTCGATGAAAAAAGGCTCAGAACCGTCAAGAGTCGAAACTAGAAAAGACCGCCCACCAGTTGTGAAGTTTAAAATGTTAACCAAAAATCAAAGTCTTTAAACCAGAAAACTATTAATTCATAACCAGGAACAGAGAAATTAAAATAACAAACCCACACCAACATGGGAATCCCAATATCAGATACTCTAGAAAAGAATGCACCTGTCTTACGCCGACACTCTGAATCACATGACATGTACTCCTGGGTGATTCTGGGAAAGATCTCTATGACAGTACACTCAATAAAAACTGGAAATGCTATACTATAAACAATGTGATATTGCGGTAAGACATTATCACAATCAACTTTGTAAATATTACATAAGGCAAACTCTTGTTCATATGGTCCAAGAGAGCAACTACGCAAAAGTTGGTCCAAATTGGTCAACGGGTGTAGGATTGTACAGGGTATAAACAGACAGATAGAAGGACGTTCGATTTTATATACATGGATTTAGTGTATTCTATATATTGTCGAGACGTCATCTTCCATCTGATTGGTGGTGGGTCCATAGTTTGACAGTTTGGGTAAATCACACCAACAGGTGTTAGTTTGAAAATACAAAATGCATTTGATTGTCCAAGTTGTACTAACGTGGAGTGCTAAATAGGGTACAACTGTTTATATTTACATATCGGTTGGTTTAGCAAATGCACAAGTTCTTTGAATCAATTACCATACCCGGGGTACTGAGACATTTTTATATGCATCACTTTCCCTAATTTAGGGTTTTTACACATGAAGATTTGATTTCTAAGGTTTATTTTTTATTTTAATGTGAATCCACACAATTGTTTTAGACTACTGTAGTATTTTTATTTATGTGACTTCTTTGAATTGGTCATATGAGCTCTAGTGTTCTGCTCATGGCATCACAGGAAGTGACAGGTTGAATATAATGGTCACTGCACACTGTCTTATCCATGTCCCTTATCCTCACTGCCTTATCCAAAGGCTTTTGGATGCAAAGATGTTTGAATTTCTTATTGGTAGTTTGCTTCATTCCAGGTAGACCCTATTGTTATGATTGTGTTTCAGAATTGTTTCGGATTTGCACTCTCCGGTCCCTTGGTTTTGTTCATTTGGGTCTGATTGCTCGCTGCACCTTTTGATTACATCTTTCGGTTCCTTTTCATCTCCTGGTCTCTTTGCTTACAATAATCCTCAGGCAGTGTAACTGTAATATTCTTGTTCCTCCTCTTCATCTTTTCTCCCTTCTATGTGGAGTCGATGTGTTATAGGTTTTAGATTTTTATGACCAGATGCCTTTACTGAAACATTTATTTCTGACTTCTATTTTTGTCAGGCAATCCTGGGATTGATGATCAGTTTTGATGGTTGATTCGGCCTCAGGCATTCCCGTTTATTGGACCATGATCTTATCTCTCTTCTTTATTGTACTTTTCCATCTCATTTTAAAAACCACCATGAACATCAACACCTGTTTGGATGTTCACAACAACACTGTGTCTGTACTGAATATATTGGGTGGCAAGCAGGAAACAACCCCTGATGAGGAACCAGTTCATTAGGGTCAAAATCGCACTTGCACCCAGACTCACACGTTCACTCACAGTGGGCCAGTTTAAAATCACCAGTTAGAGAAGATACACATCTTTAGGATGTAGCAGGAGAGGTTGGGCTCCTGCAGGAAATCCCATACAGACAACACCAGGACATACAAACTCCGCCTGGGGTTCTGGAGTTGTGAGTCGGCAGTGCTAACCACTGCACCACCATGTTGCCCGTTCTCAGTTTAATTCATCTGGGCTTATTACTTATTAACACACGTTCATTTACAAACCCTAGATAATTGTCCATCCATCCATTATCCAACCCGCTATATCCTAACTACAGGGTCGCGGGGGTCTGCTGGAGACAATCCCAGCCAACACAGGGCGCAAGGCAGGAACAAATCCCTGGTCAGGGTGTCAGCCCAATGCAGGGCACACACACACACCCACACCCACAAACCAAGCACACACTCTAGGGACAATTTAGGATCGCCAGTGCACTTAACCTGCATGTCTTTGGACTGTGGGAGGAAACTGGAGCACCCAGAGGAAACCCACGCAGACACGGGGAGAACACTAGATAGTTGTACCTTTATATAAATATATGTTGTAGGTAAAATAAAACACAAAACACATGAAATAAAATGCACAAAAAACTTGCAGAAAGATGCATGAATATACATTTTTATCTCTGAAATACAAACAACTAACTGTGTCTTTATGTGTATTCATTATGTAATCAGTAATTTGTAAGGTCTGTAATTGTATTTTACCTGTGAACGTGTCACAATGCTCTGAACCTGCACTCAGTGAAGAGCACGCTATTGAATTAAATTGACATGAAGAGAACACAGAAACTCCACACAGACAAGGATTAATGAAGAAGTATCATTAACCAATTTAGTTTTTCAGTTTAATTGTGAAGAACACATTTCTATTTCAGTCTTCCCTAGACAAATCTCTTTATTATAAAAGAAAATCTTGAGACAAGACTATTGGCAAGAGATTTTTTTCAAGTCCTGCCCTCCTCTCAACCATTTTCAGATATGCCCGTGGTCCTCTCACCTCTCATTCGTGTGAATGCTTTTGTCTGACACAGTTCCTGCACTCTCAGCATTTTAACGTTTTCCTCACTTTAAGTTCCCAATTAAAGAAGATGTATTATGTCCAAGTCTTATTGGAGAATTTCATCCCGAAGGGTTATCAACAGAAGAAATGAGTACACGGGCAACCCTAACACCAAGAAACACTGAAGTCAAACGGTTTAACATGAAAATTGTCAATTGGTTACACAGCAAATTGGTTAAATGTATATCAATAGACTATGCTGAAGCAGTTGGTGGTGATGTTGTGGAAGATGAAAACATCAACTTACAATATCCCATAGAATATTTACAACCGTTAACACTGTCTGGTCTTCCACCGGCCGAAGTACTGTTGAAAGAAAGATGTATCGTAATGTTATTTATGTCTGAGTGATGGGGTATGCAATAGGACAAGATTAGTTGTATTGAAAATTGGTCAAACAATTCTGACATGTAAAATTTTAACAGGTGCTAAGAAAGGTAATGTAGTACATCCACAGATAACATTAGACACCAAAGGAGATCTTGATATGCCATTCGTATTAAAACGTTTACAGTTTCCCGTTAGGACAGCTTTTGCTTTGACAATTAACAAATCACAGGGACAATCGTTTGAAAAAGTCAGTTTATTTATTTGAGAGAAAGAAACAATATTCACTCACGGGCAGTTATACGTTGTGTTGTTACGATGTAAGACCAAACACGGAATCAAAATTCAATGCGATATTAACGAAAAGTTAATTCAAATATTGTTTTTACTGAAGTTTTACAGTAAAAGTATAAGTTTAAGAAGTATTTGCGTGTTAATTTCAAAGCCAAACAGAATGAAAATGTATAACGCAACGAATACCTCTAACGCAACATGAAACATAATCTTCTTTCAATTTATTACGCTTTACTATTTTTTACTATGGTTAATTACTTGCTGTAATGTAAAATAGTTAGGTCTATTATGCATATGTAATAATTCACGTGAAAATAACAATCTGTTTAAATTGTACATCCACTTCCCCATATGCAAGCGGCAGAGCCGTGAAGTACCCGCACATAGTACCCGCCAGGGGGTTGGCGAGCAAAGCGAGGAGGGGGAAGGGACCCCTAGTTTTTATAATAAGCAGTTAAATAATAGTAGCAATAAATAATTTAATTTTATAACGACTGAATATAAAATACATCATATAAACTACTACTGTATAATTTTAAAATAAAAAATGAAAACATGCAGTTGTTTTATTGAATAACAAAAAACATGCTCACAAAGTAGGTATGCATAAAAATTGTGACTTGAATCACATTTACAAAAGGCAAGCCCACTAAAATGGCATTATTATTTTTAATTAAATTTCATTTTCTTACGTGCTGTAATAAGTGAGTTGTCAGAACAACGATATTTACTTTGCATTATTAATTGACTCATTGAAAGGAGATGAGAATTATGAGCAAGGATTGACTTTTGGGGTTGAGGGCAGAGTGTGTTATTGCCTAAAAGCAGTGTCAGATTTATGTCTCAAAACAACTCACCACGAGTTTTAGAAGGAGAGCATGACAAATTTAAGGACTGCAGCTTTCTTCAGCAGGTAAGTGAATCACAATTTGTGACCAATGCTTTCACGCAATGCAAGGGTCTTGTTGGTAGACAAATGGCATGAAGAATGCTGGAATAAGAAGAGGAGCACCATGAAGGGTAAAACAAACACCGCAGACAACTCAGTCATAGTGTGAATCCATTGAAAAATCCACAAAGATTAAATAAATTGATTTAATTTGCTCTAGCATTGCCTGCTGTAATATCAGGCAGAGGCCAGGGGCTAATGATTTATAGGAGTCCCATTCCATTCGTGATACAGAGTGTAAGAAACAATGGTAAATATGAAAAAACAAAACAAAACAAATCCAGTTTTTATAAAATTCATCTGTATTTAGCCTGCAGGTTATCCCTTGTATGTGCAAATCCACAAACAAACGCTCATGACTCAGAATATAATGAAGATGCGAATGTTGGGTTATTCAGTAGTAATGACACATCCACTCTTAAGCTATGCCCTCTCTACTCTGTTTTTATTTGAAAATGGTACTTTTAAATGATAGCAATCTATGACCACAGTAGTGTTTTCGCATTGTGTATGAAAGCATCTCTGCCCACACTAAATCAATATAATGTACCTATACTGGGCATGCACACGTCAGTACAAACAGGTAGAGGAAATGTCCTTTTTAAAGGAATGGTAAGGCCACTGGCTACTGAATTTATCACAAAACCATAGCAAAATTACTTGTCAAGCAGTACAAAAGGCAATTTAGATGCATACAGGTAAACAACAAAACAAGTGCCATGGAAAGACACTTCTCTTTGTCAGCTGTGTTGGAATATAGTTTTCTACCCTGAACTGTGACCTGTCAGGAAATGAGACATTGTCATAAGCAGGATCTTATCAGGGAATAGCTGCATAATGTGCATAAACAAATCAGAGTGCTGTTAGTGTTTGCTTTTACGTTTTTCACTTGTTCATATTGCAACGTTGAGTCAACATTTTCAGAAGTATACAGTTCTGGAGAGCATTTTCAAAAGTCTCTTTTTTGGGGGATTAAAAACATCAGGGTAGTGTGAATGAAAGATGAAAACGGACACTAATGTCAGTGTTTTGAAATGAAAATGTAGTAATGTGGTTGTGGATATAGCCTAAATTTTAATTCTAAAAAAAGGTGGGATAACCACATCAAAGTCACAGTGGCTACATGTGACAATGCAAGAAACTGAAAAATTTCTGTTCTGTTATTAATCATCATTTATTAATGTGATAAGCACAAAGGGTAATGTGTTGTAATACAGTATTTCTACATCTGCAAGCTTCAGCTGTCAGCCTTCAAACCTAATGTGATTTGTTAATAAACCCACTGCTGCTTATGTTAAATTTAATTGTATCAGTTAAAATTTGTTATTTCTCAAGTTAACTCTTGTTCTAAGTAAAGCTAGCCGTTTTTTAATATTTGCATTTATTAATTTGGATTAGAAATTAGAACGGGCTTTGTAGAGAGAGGGCTTTCTTATACTGTTTAATACTCTCGGTCCCTGCTGATTGCTAAGCATGTAGTCTTCTTGCTACGTTAACCATCAACTTTTTGTTTAAGGCTGGCAGTGGTGTCTTAAAGCCTTGATGAATCTTAAGATTTCTTGGTGGTGTTTTGAAAGGATCTTATTTTTTTAAGCCTATTTCACATGCAAGTCCCAGGCATGTGAAATTATTCTTTCAATGTAGGTTTGATGTTTCTAATAATTGAATTTATTTTAAAGTCCTTTTATCACTGCTTCATCCAAACAGGTGCAGTTTGATTTATTTTTTATTCTGAGTTTATTGTGGATTTGGTTCTATAGTATATTTGCTAGGAGCCTGTGATTTAGTCACTGGAGCACACTGCATTTGAATTGAAGAACTGAAGGATTGACCAGTTATTTTCTATGTGTTATATAAGCCTTTGTGTAGTATGTAGGTTCATGTTCAATACAGAAGACAGCAGTACATTTTAAATTCATTCCTATTAGAAGTTCTTTGAAAGTTCATTTACACTGAATAAATTCTTTGTGAACTGCAACTGTAGACTACTGCATTAATTGTAACAATATTTTTGGAACATTACCTAAACGTCTCCATTAATACTCTGACAGATGTTTACTACCAGCTTATCCATTGTGGAAGATCAACAGAATGACACACTCTTATTTATACACTTTATTT
Source organism: Polypterus bichir lapradei (assembly GCA_026402145.1). Classification (NCBI taxonomy): domain Eukaryota; kingdom Metazoa; phylum Chordata; class Cladistia; order Polypteriformes; family Polypteridae; genus Polypterus; species Polypterus bichir. Next base: position 1,061,108 of record JANRMT010062820.1, read on the forward strand.
CGTTTAAAACCTGTACTGTCAATTTACTTTCTATTGTGGTGTCTACCTGAAAAGACTAAAAAAGTGATTGTGCACCTTTATGTATTTCTATTCAGCATGTTAGAATTGTTACAATATTTTAACATTTAACTTTAATTTAGAATAATAGTCACCAGTCTTTTGTTCTGAATTACAGAGAGTGAATATAGAAAAAAGCCTGGATAGGACTTGGCCACTGACCCTCACTTGGCCGTGTAAAGGCTGAGATAGGTATGGGCTGCTGACGCACCTTAGGATTAAATAGGATTAAGACCTCGTGCAACTGATTCAATCTAGTTTTTGTTATTTGAGGTAGTGAAACATGTAGGGGATCACTTACGTTTTCCACATAAGAAACTTGCAGTCACATTTATTTAAATTATGCAATGGACTACAAAATGTAAATGTGGCGTGATGTTTGTTATATTATATCACTTTTATTGATTGACACTATTTAAATGAAGATGAAACCTTGATATGTCCACATCTTAAAATGAAAAATAACATTTCTTGGGGTGCCTTTACTTTTTCACATGATTGTGATGTGACAGCTAGTTGGTATTTCAATAGCAAATTTTAAAATCTTTTGGGCCAATTAAGCTGGCTTTCTGGATAGCCTTATTATACACAGCATTGAACACAAAACATATCTATATACTGTATATAAAATTCAATGTCTGTCTGTCTGTATGTCTGTCCGTTTTTTCACGAGAGAACTACTGAATGGATTTAGATCATGCCTTTTCTATAATTTGTTTGAACTTTCTGGTTGATTTGGCGACCTCTCTCATCACGCTAAGTATAATAATTCGCTTGCGGTACTGATTTATTTGCGCGAATATGAGAGACATGCAGCGGGCTGAGGGGAGTGGGATGGGACCCTCCTCAGTCACGGGCCAGCCGCGGGGCATGTAATTTACCTCCGCTTAGCTAGCGAAGAGAGAACTACTTAACAGATTTAAATCAGGTTTTTTTTATAATTTGCTTGAACATTCCAGTTGATTTTGTGACTTCTCTCATCGCACTAAGTATCATAGTTCGCTTGCAGGAGTGATATATTCGCGCTTATCCGAGACAGAGGCTGCGGGCTGAGGGGAAGAGGAAACGTGACATCAGGAATGGTGGCCGGGCGTGGCCCTTCTCACTATCCTGTTTCACTACTACATGGGCTGAGCCATGGGGGAATGGCTAGTACTTAATATATCTCTTATCCAAATGTTCTGTCACAGTTCCTCCAGTTATAGTTAATTAGGAAAAGTGAAGATGGACTTGGGGCTTTCACTTACAGATATCACCCAGCAGGGACCTTGTGAAGTGTGCCTTGGAGTCAAATGACTTTGTCTGGACTAGTCTAGTGGACAAGCAAACCTGAGGGAGGAGGGTCAGTTTGGGTGCTGGCTAAAATGACTTCATTCTTGTGCTTCTCCGAGGCATCCCCTGTGTTCTTATGTATACTGTATATATAATTTGTTAAATGAAGAGTGCTGTCCCGGCATTTCTTTACACCACGGAGACATATATAACAAAATAAAACACACACAGAACCTACAAAACAAGACAGAACTCAGATGATGGTACATAATAGAAACAAAATCCTGCTACCTTTCCAGTTGGTGCTTTGGCCCGCTGGGGTTTGCTCATTTTCCTTGCTATCAAGCAATGCAACAGAGTGCTCTACCATTCATGTTCAGTGTCATTCTCAATGCTGGCCTTTCTTTCTCCAACTACCAAACCTCTGACCCACTTCCATACCCATTTTCACTTTGATTTATGGCAGCTTTATATTTCTAGGCCAAGCACCAGAATGTCATCCACAGCCTGAGGTTTTTTTGCCCCCAAGGTATCCAGCAGGGCTGTGAAGGAAAACTCCAATATCCATGATGCCCTGCTGGAATTCGGGGCACCTCCATGCTGCCAGAAGGGCTTCATCTAGCGGCGTGGGGGTATTGGCTGGGATGAACGGCCGGCTGTATATATAGGGTGGTCCAGATCTTATTATACAATTTTCATTACGCTATAACTTATTAAGTTTATTAACTAGAAAATCACCTGAAAAATCCCGGAGCATTGAAAAGTGTACGAACTGTAGACATGAAGAATTGTCTTCGTGCCGACCTGGAGTCATCCCTGCATAAATCAAAGTCATCAAGGCAATCTGGATCTGCATAATTAGATCTGGACCACCCTATATATATATATATTATATATATGTATATATTTATATAATATATATATACAGTATATATATATATATATATATATATATATTATATATTTATATATAAATGACCACTAGATGGTGCTCAACAAACCATAAGAACAAGACCATAAGAAAAGCCAATTTGGTTATTCTCCTTGATTGAGTCATGTATTGGTAGACACAAATGGATCGAGCAGTTCATTGTTGACTCAAAAGACAGCAGCTGAATGGGTAAACCAAAAAGAGAATAGAGACTGATGTTGAGCTTAGGTCCATTAGTGACTTAAAAAACCAACTGAAATACTGTGAATACATTCAACGTGACTCAAATAAACTGGTAACCCCTGGTGTCCTGCCATTTGGCTTGTTGAGCATCAAGTACAGTATATATAAATTACAGACACAAATGGAGGAGTGTGTGGGCTGTGGTGGATGGAGGAGGTTTTATCTATAATGTTATGGTCACTTCTTGACTTAATCAAGTCTTATGTTTTAAATAATAAACAACTCATAAATCACTACTTTTATTTGTTAAATTTGAAATGCAATAATAAGGCAGAATGAACTGCTAAAGGAATGCAAGACTTAAAGGCTTTTGGCGTTTATTTTGGATTTTTCAAAGTTTATGAAGAATTCAAGCCCACAAGATGATTCTGCTTTGGAAGCTGGTTGTAAAGAGGGGCATCATTCTTTGTGGCATCAGTAGCTCTTACACAACTTCCCCGAGGTATCCTCTGTGTTTCTGGGTACTCCACAGAGGAGCTTAGCACATTTAATAATTTAAATCTGAACCTATACTGTGTATTTCCATGCCTCTAGAGCTGTATACTGTCTTTTTATATGCAAACATGAATAAAAAGTAACCAATTTGTTTCGAAATCCTCTTAGTTTGACACTTCCAGCGCTTCCTTTGTTGGATTGCCTCTTAAATATTCAACAGTTGGACAGTCGATGTAATTCAGACTTTCTTTTTTCTCCCTAAAGAGATGTTGGTGCTTTTTGTTGTATTGCATTACACCTGCTGCTGAATTCCGCAAAGAAAAGCAAACCTCATAGAAGCGGAATTATTTGATATTTCAAGAGCGTGCGTGTGTAGTGTCATGGGTGAGCTCTTAATTATGTATCACTGTTAAAATCACCAAATATTTCTAGAGGTGTGGTCTGTGCCAAAAATCTCCCAGGCCCAATATGGGATGGACTCGATGTTTATACTGGATGGAAGCAGGCTTGGTTAAGTGGGTCACATCGTCAGATGAAATTAAAACAGTGGTCTAACGTAAGCTCATAATCCTTATTACAGGGTGAAGAGTCCAGCACTTGGTGATTTTTGCTTCCCCATAATGGAAGACCTTCTTTATCTGAACAAGGCAGTTATCTGTTTTCTGTCATTTCCTAATTTGCACCCAGAGTGTCAAAAGGATCATCAAGGCCTGATTTCACAGACTGTAGACATAACTGAAAATCAAATTCAAGTGAGCCTTTTTGCCATTTTGCACCACATGAGATTTCTGGCACCTTAGGACTCCTGCATTATGGTGTGACATGTGTACTGCCCACTTGCCACTTGCCACTGTCCCCAGAGCAAGTTTATGCCCATGCAGATGCTTGATCCCAATCCTGTATGTGTAATTATGTTTTTTTCAAAATTTTAATTGTCTGTTAAAATTTAAGCCTAATTTAACATTGATTACATGGCTTACCATACAAATTCTTCACATAGCTAAAAACAGACGTTACACAGCCATTCAGGTTATATTGGCTGTTTTATTAATACACTGTAGACAAAGCACAACGAACGTCGAACCAACATGAAAAACAAAAATCGAGTGTGATCAGCACATGGCTTTCTCTGTGTTTATCACATGTGTACAGTATAAAGTGTGAAATTAACAAGGTATATACAAGATGCTCTAATGCAGTAATAAAGCAGAATGATCAGCCATAAGAATGCAAGACAAATGGTGCTTATTTTAGATTGTTCAGAGTTTATGAAGAATTCAAGACCACAAGGTAATTCTGCTTTGGAGGCAGGTTATAAAGCAGGGCATCATTCCAGTTACTTGATTAAGTCCCACGAGTAATGAGTGCAAGTTCTTCACAAAATTTCATATCTATCTATCTATGGTGAAGCCATCAGGGGACCCTCATCCTGTGATCTGTTTGTGTATCCTAATGCCCATAGGCAGTGATAAGGGCACAATACTGAAAAAAAACTGGTGCTATCCTACAGATCAGATGTAAAACCGAGGTCCTGACTCTCGGTGGTCATAAAAGATCTCTAGGCATCTTTTGAAAAGAGTAAGGTGTTTCTAGACGTCCTGGCTAAATTACCCACCAAATGCTTCTGCATTCTGGTCTCCCTCCTTGTCCCTTATTGGCTAACTGTGTCTCTCACCCATTTCCCACCTAAGAGCTAGTGTGTGGTTAGCATACTGGTGCATGAATGGTTGCCACTGAATTGTACCACTGGCTATGTTAAGCACTTTGAGTAGGCTAGAAAAGCACCATATTAATGTAATTATTCATTATCTTATAATGTAATGCCTTTTACTATCTATCTATCTATCTATCTATCTATCTATCTATCTATCTATCTA
>JANRMT010062820.1:1065932-1084979 GCA_026402145.1 Polypterus bichir lapradei
CTATCTATCTATCTATCTATCTATCTATCTATCTATCTATCTATCTATCTATCTATCTATCTATCTACAGTGCATCCGGAAAGTATTCACAGCGCATCACTTTTTCCACATTTTGTTATGTTACAGCCTTATTCCAAAATGGATTAAATTAATTTTTTTCCTCAGAATTCTACACACAACATCCCATAATGACAATGTGAAAAAAGTTTAATTGAGGTTTTTGCAAATTTATTAAAAATAAAAAAATTAAGAAAGCACATGTACATAAGTATTCGCTGCCTTTGCCATAAAGCTCAAAACTGAGCTCAGGTGCATCCTGTTTCCCCTGATCATCCTTGAGATGTTTCTGCAGCTTAATTGGAGTCCACCTGTGGTAAATTCATTTGATTGGACATGATTTGGAAAGGCACACACCTGTCTATATAAGGTCCCACAGTTGACAGTTCATGTCAGAGTACAAACCAAGCATGAAGTCAAAGGAATTGTCTGTAGACCTCCGAGACAGGATTGTCTCGAGGCACAAATCTGGGGAAGGTTACAGAAAAATTTCTGCTGCTTTGAATGTCTTAATGGGCACAGTGGCCTCCATCATCTGTAAGTGGAAGAAGTTCGAAACCACCAGGACTCTTCCTAGAGCTGGCCGGCCATCTAAACTGAGCGATTGGGGGAGAAGGGCCTTAGTCAGGGAGGTGACCAAGAACCCGATGGTCACTCTGTCAGAGCTCCAGAGGTCCTCTGTGGAGAGAGGAGAACCTTCCAGAAGGACAACCATCTCTGCAGCAATCCACCAATCAGGCCTGTATGGTAGATTGGCCAGACAGAAGCCACTCCTTAGTAAAAGGCACATGGCAGCCCGCCTGGAGTTTGTCAAAAGGCTCCTGAAGGACTCTCAGACCATGAGAAACAAAATTCTCTGGTCTGATGAGACAAAGATTGAACTCTTTGGTGTGAATGCCAGGCATCACGTTTGGAGGAAACCAGGCACCGCTAATCACCAGGCCAATACCATCCCTACAGTGAAGCAAGCATGGTGGTGGCAGCATCACGCTGTGGTGATGTTTTTCAGCGGCAGGAACTGGGAGACTAGTCAGGATAAAGGGAAAGATGACTGCAGCAATGTACAGAGACATCCTGGATGAAAACCTGCTCCAGAGCGCTCTTGACCTCAGACTGGGGCGACGGTTCATCTTTCAGCAGGGCAACGACCCTAAGCACACAGCCAAGATATCAAAGGAGTGGCTTCAGGACAACTCTGTGAATGTCCTTGAGTGGCCCAGCCAGAGCCCAGACTTGAATCCGATTGAACATCTCTGGAGAGATCTTAAAATGGCTGTGCACCGACGCTTCCCATCCAACCTGATGGAGCTTGAGAGGTGCTGCAAAGAGGAATGGGCGAAACTGGCCAAGGATAGGTGTGCCAAGCTTGTGGCATCATATTCAAAAAGACTTGAGGCTGTAATTGCTGCCAAAGGTGCATCGACAAAGTATTGAGCAAAGGCTGTGAATACTTATGTACATGTGATTTCTCAGTTTTTTTTATTTTTAATAACTTTGCAAAAACCTCAAGTAAACTTTTTTCATGTTGTCATTATGGGGTGTTGTGTGTAGAATTCTGAGGAAAAAAATGAATTTAATCCGTTTTGGAATAAGGCTGTAACATAACAAAATGTGGAAATAGTAATGCGCTGTGAATACTTTCCGGATGCACTGTATCTATCTATCTATCTATCTATCTAGGGCTTACCTTAATGTCAAAGTGTTGCCAAGGATACAGAGGGCACCAAGGTGCCAAAGTATAATGGTTGGGTCATTTGGGGCTGCAGGAAAGAGTACAACTGTCATTGGTCTAAGGAAAGCCCCAGTACACACAGGGCTGTGGACTCGGCAGGATTGGAGGTGGGACATGTGCTATTGTCATGCGTCTTCTTGTTGGTTGAGTACATAAGAGGGAGGTGGTAGAGAGACGGCAAGTGTCTTGTGTAACCTTCAGTTTGGTCCGTGTAAGAAACCATTGAAAACCTCTTGTGCTTTACATATTAATTTAAATTACGAAAATTTGTGGGAGGAGAAAAACCTGCACATGAGAGTGAGGGAGAAAGATCAAGAAGGCAGGAGTGAGTGAAAGTATGTGATACTTATGAGGAGGACAAGTTGGGATCCCAGCCCTTAACATACAGTGGGCAGTTGTAGTCTTTGAAGGTTGATGTAGTGGCATTTTTGTTTCTGCATGTGCTGCTCTCAAGAATTAACTCTCAATGGGATGGTGTGCCTTTGCAGGGCACGCTCACTGACACAAGGCCAGTTTAGCCACTGGTTTATGTAACATGCTTTATCATTGGCCTGTCTGATGAATTCAGACTACCCAGAGAAAAGAGTTTGAGCATGTGGCTGAGATTGTATGCCCTGCTGGGTCCTGTACAAGGCTCTTTTCTATTTTATATTCCTTGCTGTTGTGGTAAACTTCACTTTTCAAGCATTGTGGTTTGGATAATCCATCCAGAAAGTGGATGGCACAGATGGTGTGAAAATTCAAGTCATCACTCCCTATTCCTTATGAAGCGCCCACTGCTTTCCACTTCAAAGCTGGGTTTTCTGCCTTTATTTTTGGGTTTTGCTGCAGTGTTCATCTTCTCTCCTGAGCTCCACTGACCTCACCCTGCAATGCCTCCCGGCAAGAATGATGTCACAAGCTTGGTGGTCATTTTTTCCCTGAAGGACGGCAGAGTGTTGACTTGCTTTCCATATTTTTGTAAGCATTTTCAACTCCATCTGTCCCCACTGGCTGGCTGTTCAGCTTGCTCTGAAAAATCTGTCCACTGTCTTTATGCGACTGCTGCACAATACCTCTTTGCTGTTTTCCTTCTGCAACCACCTGTGGATGCAGATTTTCTGTTTCCAATGACAGGATTAATTCTGTGGGAAAATGCAAAAAAATCACATAAAATGCTACTTTATTAGACAGGCAAACATAAAGAAAACAGCACAAAATTGTATATCAGCTATTTCTTTAAAGTTAAAATTGCAAAGGAGTGATTGTGAGGCAGTTGCTTAGGAGCCTCAGTTTTGAGCACACGATTAGTAAAACGCAAACAACCCCCACTCTGTGAAGCAAATGCCATCCAGATTGAGTGTAGCAATACAGCAGTGGGAAGTGTAAGTGACAGACCAGGCCATGCTTCAGGCTTGTGCTCTCGTTCTGGATGGGACCAGCGCTCGCTCTGGAGAAGGGGCTGAGAATTCATTCCGGGTTGCTATGGCGACAGTCTATTATACCTGCCTGCAGTCTACTGTTCCAAACCAGCAGCTCCACAAGGGAAGGGAGAAACCAAAGAGGATTAGCTGTTAACACAGTCATTACAGCCAATGCACTGCCTGCTTCTTCTGTATTTTGAAGTATGCTTTCATAATGTGCATCGATATTGGCGTACCTGTTAAACTTGAGCAATAAGCAGGGCAATGGCTTACTAATGTGCTGCTTTGTGCTCCAGATGCTGTATTAGGTGTTTGCAACAGTTGTCGATCCCTCACTTGTTATTGGTCTTGGAACGAATAAAGCAAATCCATTGGGATCTGGTAATGAAGGAAGTAAAGCCCATTGGCTGGCTTCCATTAGTTTCCATAACTGCTTAAAAAGAAGAGAAAATATTCCTGGGAGGCACCTCACTGTGTCACACTGACCTGGAGCAAGAAGAAGTTGATTTAATAAAGATAACACACAAAGAAAAGATTAAGAATGCAAAGTATCAAATCACATAGGAAAGGAAATAAATATGTGTCCAGGATCAGGTGGGGTATTTTGCTCATTTGCCACGCTCAGTGCCTGTAGTGTTCCCAATTCATCTCTTGCTCTTGTCTTTCATTTTTTGTCTTTGAATGGACTACCTTGCTTCCAGGTAAGTCTTTGCCATAACTTGCCTTGACAGTCTTAGGCCAAAGGACCACTGTAAGAGAGCCGTCTTTATAAATCAAAAAAAAAAAATCCATCCATCCATTATCCAACCTGCTATATCCTAACTACAGGGTCACAGGGGTCTGCCGGAGCCAATTCCAGCCAACACAGGGCGCAAGGCAGGAAACAAACCCTGGGCAGGGCGCCAGCCCACCGCAGATGTTGTGCAATAATATCTAAAAATATCAATAATAAATCAGTAAAGAAACGAAAGATAAAAATTACATAAATACTAAAACAAGTTAAAGGAACCGATTAGAAGATAAACAAATTACAAACAATGGATATGAAAAAATTAATAAATTATTAATGAAATTGATACCAAAGTTACTCAAATACAGTTAAAATCAATCGAAAACAAGTGTGCTTTAAGTCTTGATTTAAACATTTGAGTTGATGGTGCTGACCTAATTTCAATTGGCAGAGCATTCCTAAACTTTGGTGCTACAGCTACAAAGGCACAATCACCCCTTGTCTTCATCTTAGACTTAGACAATTGCTGTTGAGAGGAACGTAAAGAGCGGACTGGTATATAACGAACCAGCAACTCGGCCAGATAGGATAGGGCAGCACCATTTAGTAACTTATAAACCAAAAGTAAAATTTTAAAATGAATCCTAAATTCAACTGGGAGCCAATGAAGTGAGGCCAGAATTTGAGTAATGGACACAACTTTCTGAGACCCGGTAAGAAAACAAGCAGCAGCATTCTGAACCATCTGTAGCCGAGAAAGATGAAATTTACTGATTCCAGAATAAAGTGAATTACAATAATTGAGGAGTGATATAATAAAAGCATGGTATACCTTCTTCAGATCAGAGTGCCCCAGAAACGGTTTGTTCTCTAGCAAGCTGTTGACAATGGACGAAATCTGTTTATTAAAATTAAGATTGGAATCAAGGCTAACCCCAAGATTTTTGACGTGGGATTTGCAAAACCGAGCTAATGAGCCACTTTGTGATAATAATCACTTAATAATCCACTTCTTAGTTACTTTCAGGGTTAGAATTGCCCAATGAAAATCCCATCAGAGCTTCCTATGGTGATTTCAGTTATTTCTGCATCACTGCTCTTCCATTTAAAGATTATAGGTCCAAGCATCCTTAGTAGTTCCTGTGCAGCTGGATTTTGCACATCCTAACTATCTCCAATTCTTATCATTAAATTTGGCAAGGACACTAACATCATAGGCCTGACCACCAACCCTGATCAGATGGCTTACGAAGAAGAGGGCTACCTGCTGACTCAGTGGTGCCAGGAGAAATCTTACTCTTAATGTCAGCAAAACCAATGAGCTGGTCGTAGACTTCAGAGAGGAGAAGGCAAGCCACACTAATATTTACATCAGAGAAGATCTCATTGAAAAGGGGAGCAGCTTTCAATTTTTTGGGTAACTAAAGTGGACATAACACATTGTGTCTCTTGTCAAGAAGGTTCACCAATGCCTCTACTTCCTCAGATGTTTGAAGACAGCTTGAATTTCTCCATTTGTTAGAGTGGTGGAGTCCATCCTCACTGGCTGCATTACGTCCAGGTATGGTACCTGCTCTGCTCAGGACTGCAAGGGTGATGAAGGCAGAATAGAATACTACTGACACCCAGCTTCCTTCTATTCAGGATATATACAACACTTGCTGCATTTGGAAGGCAAACATTAAAACATTAGATCAACTGGGATGGAAACAGGCCATTCAGCTTAACAAGCTTGTCTATCCTCTTCACCCAGTTTGTCTAAGGTTACATCATGTCGAGATTTGAAGGTCCCTAAAGTCTTTTCTCCACCATGCTACTTGGGAATTTATTATGTGTCTGAGGTTCACTTCTTGAAGAAAAACTTTCTACATTTTATGCAAAATCAGCCCTTAATAAGTCTCCTGTCATGTTCCTGTGCTCTTATTGTAGAATTTATTTTAAAGTAACAGCTGGGATCTACTGTACTAATTCCTTTCATAATTTTAAACACTTCAATTAACAGTATAATTAAAGACCTTAGCCATTCTCATCTCTTAATTCTGGTAAACAGTACAGGACCATTGACACTCACACCAATAGATTCAGGGACAGTTTCTATCCAAGGATTGTAAAATTATTGAACAGTCAATCATAACAACAATGACTGTAACATAACAAACTGTATATACAAATGCTTGCATATAAATATTGTATATACAGTATACATTAACTGGCCACTTTATTAGGTAAATCTTGCTAGTACTGGGTTGGACCCCCTTTTTCCTTCAGAACTGCTGTAATTCTTTGTTTGTTCATAGATTCAACAGGAATTCTGGTCCATACTGAATTGATAGCATCACACAGTTGCTGCAGATTTGTTGGCTGCACAGCCATGATGCGAATCTGCCGTTCTACCACATCCCAAAAGGTGCTCTACTGAATTGAGATCTGGTGACTGTGGAGGCCATTTGAATGCAGTGAACTCATTGTCATGTTCAAGAAACCAATTTGAGATCATCTGAGCTTTGTGACATGGCATGTTATCCTGCTGGAAGTAGCCATCAGGAAATGGGTACACTGCAGTCGTAAAGGGATGGACATGGCCAGCAACAATATTTGGGTAGTCTGTGGCATTTAAACGGTGCTCAGTTGGTACTAAGGGGCACAAAGTGTGCTAAGAAAATATCCCCCACACTATTACACCACTACCACCAGTCTGACTGAACCATTGATATAAGGCAGGATGGATCCATGCTTTCATGTTGATGACACCAAATTCTGACCCTACCATCCAAATTTTGCAACAGAAATCAAGACTCATCAGACCAGGAAACGTTTTTTCCAAATGCTTACTGCTGCTTACTGGATATTTTCCCTTTTTTGGGCCATTCTCTGTAAACCCTGGAGATGGTTGTATGTGAAAATTCCAGTTTCTCAAATACTCAGACCAGCCCATGGGGGCACCAACAACAAGTCCCTTAAATCACCTTTCTTTCCCATTCTGATGCTCAGTTTGAACTTCAGCGGGTCATGTTGACAATGTCTACATGCCTAAATGCACTGAGTAGCTGCCATGTGATTGGCTGATAAGATATTTGCATTAACAAGCAGTTGAACAGGTATACCTAATAAAGTGGCTGGCGAGTGTATATGTTGCATGATATGCATACTTTTTTTGTGTGTTTGTCTTTGTTGATATTTTGTTATTGTCAATTTTTGTGAGGAGACCTGAAAGTAAGAATTTCATTATAAGGTCCACTGTGTACACATGACAGTAATACATGCCATTAAAACGCATGTCTTCTTATGTAGCTCAGCAGCAGCTTACTGCCATTATTCCAACCCTGTGTCCATTGTCTTGTGTCCTCCTCCAAGCTTCAGAGCCCACAGTTTGATTACTTACTTCGAGGGGATCCCCTTTTACAAATACAGAGATACCTTGGTATACGTACGCTTTGGAATAAGTCCAACTTGGTATACATCCTGTTTAGACATGAAAAATTTTGCTTGGTATATGACCTTTGTTTGGAATATGACTCGTGTGCTACCCTTGTTTGCCTCTCTCTCGAGACAAAGCCACGACTGCACACGAGCGTCAGTATGGCAGTTGCTAGCATTCAGTGAACAACCCGCGTGCTACCTGTTGTATATGATTGCTCAATGATGCTTTTGTCCATTGCTTTATGTTCGGGTGTTGATTGCTATGGTCTGCGTCTTTTGAGACGTATGACTGCCGGAGGGAAGTGTGTGGTTTAGAAGGCACGCTGTATGGAGAGTTGGTTAAACATGGTTCAAAATAAACAGCATTCGAAACGTTATTCTGAGTGTGTCGCTACTTCAGTCTAGAGAACACTACACTACCCTTGTTTATCTCACTCGAGACAAAGCCACGACTGCCCATGAGCGTCAGTACGCCAGTTGCTAGCATTCAGTGAGCAACCCGTGCTATAACTCACTGTGAATTTTCACAATGTTTTGTGTTTTTTCGCGTAAATTTGAATTGATTGTTGAAAAGTATGAAGGTGGCATGCGTATCTGGGACTTGGCTGCTGCATACCGTATGCCGAGAACGATGGTATCTACGATTATGAAAAACAAAGACATTATTAAAAAGAGGTTAAATTTTCATTTATTTCATCTAATTGCTTTTGTATTTATGTATTTAGTATTAGTGTTTAAATTATTTTATACAACCCCATCAACCCCATCAATGTATAATATGCAAATAACAATAGGATTTTTTTTCATGGGAACGGATTAATCATTTTCCCTTTATTTCTTATGGAAAAAATTCATTTGGTATACGTCCTGTTTGGTATAAGTCAAAGGGTCTGGAACGGATTAAGGACGTATACTGAGGTACCACTGTATTGTATACTGAACTTCCACTTGGCAGTCCTATTTGTGAAATTTGATGCTAAAGGGGGTGCTACATGTGTTTTAAAGTTTAAAAGTACCATATCAGACCTGTCCTCTATTGTGTGCCATTTGTCTCCTTCTCCTGGCAAGACCTTAGACATTAGATTGAACCGTAGATATAATGTAAGAATGAAAGTCATGTTAAATGTTACTTTCTGGTCACATTTCTGTTTTTCCATCTATATCTTTATGTCTTATTTTATACACTTGGGCATGTTGCCTTCTGTGTAGCCTCTTGAGCACTGATGGCACTTGTGTTGAATGAAGCAGTACAGTAGTGATTTTATCCATTCATTTTATTCAGAGTTTAATCTGCCCATGAAATCTTGACAAAGATTTGTAGTTGATGTGCTTTCTGACTGTTAAGATACAATTCACAATAACCTATTAGAACGTTAGAACATCTTGATGAGAACAGGCCTATCAGCCCAACAAAGCTTGCTTCAGTTGGCTGAAGGGGTTTAAAATCATCAGTACTCCCAATTGAAATAGATCCATCCACTTGTCTCTAGTTTTGATTCAGCAGCAACTGGAGCAAAGAGAGGACTAACCATGAAAGAACATCAGATCCTCTCAAGGAATGCTATCATACTAATCCAAACGGGGACAATTCATACTCTGGAGCTAAATGAACAGTGTGTGTGTGTGAACATGAGCAGAACATAAAACATCTGCACAGAAGACTCCCCAGCCTGGAACTGATCAGGGATCCAAGCACTGTGAGATGTCATTGCTAACCACTGTGCTGCTACAACAACCAACTGAGGAAATAGAATGTAAAAACAAAAAGGAAAGCCATGCTTGACTTAAATTCCACAGTTTTATGATATAACCTAACATTTTATTTGCCTTTTTAATTGCTTCTGTTCATTGCTTAGTCAATGAAAATGTTGCATCAACATAAATCCCTAAATCCTTTTCAGAGTTTACTTCCTATAAGATCGTGTCTCCCATACTTTATTTATAATCGGCATTCCTTTTTCTCCACATGTAGCACTTTGCACTTTTCTACATTTTCTAAGTGTTCGCTGAGTTCTGAAGGTTGTCCAGGTCTTTTTGAATTCTTTTTGCCGAATCCTCAGTGTCATTTGCAAATTTGACAAGATTCTCTACCAGAATCAGTGTGATATAAATCAGAAAAGGTGATGTTCCAAGGTGCAGAATACATGGAGAAAACCTGCGCAGACATGGGAAACCATGCAAACTCCACTGAGACAGCGAGCCGGCCAGGAATTGTGTTATGAGGCAGCAGTGCTGAGCATTGTGTTAGCAAACCACCTGCTTTGACGTCATCGAAAACAAATACTTTTGAGTTTCAATCACCCATATTACAAGTGTTATTCAGTCCTTCATATTCTGCTTCTGAATTTATTCTCCAGCCTGATTTGTAAACCAGGGGTGGACTCTTCTCTTTAAGAACTAGAGGGAGAGAGCTGTCTTATTAAGCCATACTTTCATATAACAAATAATTTGGCATTAAGTTAAGAAATTGCTTGGAATAAAAGTCTGGGGCCATCTATGTATAGCTCTCAGAAAATGAGCAAAAGGGGGCCTCAGAGTTTCATCAAGGAGAGATGTGTTAATAGTTGTGACAGTAGATGGCGCTATACCAGCGCTTAACACGACACAGACAGATGCAGGAGGCACACTAATAAGACAGAAAAGTTTTGTTTTCTTTTCTTCACCTGTGGGCAACGTCTTCCCCGTTTCCCACAGGCACAACACAGTCCCAACAAGCACTATTACAACACACAATACTCTTCTTCTCTTTTGTCTCCTCCACTCCTCCCAGCAAGCTTCATCGCTCCTCCTCCCGACTCTGGCTCTCCAAGTAGTGGCTGCTGGCTCCTTTTATAAGGCACACGGAAGTGCTCCAGGTACTTGATGACTCATTTCCAGCACCACTTCTAGGTGTGACGGAAAAATTGCCCATAAAGGCTCAACTGCTCCTGGTGGCACCTGCGAATCTCAACAGGGCTGCACCAAATTCCAACTCCCATGAAGCCCTGCGAGAGTCAGAGGCACCGCCGCAACCCATGGGGGTTGCCATCTAACATCCCGGGGGAGGTAACGCCCTGACCAGGTTTGCTCCCCAGATTCTTACAGTGAAGAGGTGTGCCGACCGGGTAAGGATCCTGGCCATCTGTGACAGTGTAAATCGTGATTTAATTTTAACTCTGTATGATAGGCACGGTATAACTTATTTAGGTTCTTTTTGCAATTGGTAAGCAAGAAATGCAAGTAAACAACAGTACCTTAGCCTATGAACCTTGTGTTACTTGCACACCCCGCAGTCCTTACTCTTGGGAACCTCAGCAGTGATACGCTGCACACTTCTGGGGCTACGGCTCACCCTTATTCACCTTTCCTTTGGCTTCACCCAGTGTTCTGCTACTGTGAGGGATGCACAAAGGCCTCCACTTGCATCTCTACAGGACCAAGATTAGATAGGAAAGTGACTATGAACCTCTTGGTGACTGCTAATGTCAATGAACACAAAATTGTGGTAAAAAACAAACTCTGTTTTACCTAACATTTATATGTTTATTTTGCAGAGAAACCAGACATATCAGACAGCAGGAGTTAAATAAATGAAATCATAGAACCTGAACGATTTAAATCAATGTCCGCACAGCAAGCTTCACGTCAGGTGGTTCACAGTTACAAAGTTTGCAGTCTTTTCTTCTTAAACTAGCTGAGTTGCTTGTGATTTTTGGGATGTTGTTGTAAGTGGCAAGCTTAACAACAAAGTAAAAAAAAGTGCTGTCAAACCCTGTCTTTTGTATAGTGCCTTGATGACGGAATTATGTTGGAAGAGTACTATTAAAAATGGGTCACATAGCGCACGTTCATAAAGCAAGAGTGGTGTTGTGCTAAAATAGGACAACTAATAACTCGTCAATGGTCTTGTAAGTGACACCACTCTGCCCATTACCACCACATACCACCACATAACAGCGAAGAGTATAGTCATTCTAACTAGAAAAAGTCCCAAGCACTTGTTTTATATCTCCTTATAAGCACACAGTGTTTTTTTTTTTTCTTTAATCTGAGCATAAAGCTTGTACAATATGTAGTGATGGTACTTAATAAGCATTTACGTTTGCAACTGCCTAACTCCCATCAGCCCTCGAACTGCCTCGAATATGCACGCTGCTATCATCCTGCCCAAAAACACTTGCCCAGCTCAGTTATGTCAAACTACTGTCAAATTTAGCATCAGTCGCAATGTTTACATATTTTATTCACTTAAATCTGCATCTTGCCTCTATTAACACTCCACACAAATTTAAATATCATGAGTCTTACTTCCAATTTCCACATAAAGTAAAAAGCATTATTTTTATTTTTTTTTTAATCCTTTATTTGCCATATACAGTTTCTTGTATTAGGAATTTGTCATTTTTCATCTACCCCAGTTTACTCTCCAGAGGTAGTTTGTGGGGTTGGAGCGCAAGGTCAGCTATCCTGTAAAGCGCCCATGGAGCAATTGCAGGTTAAGGGCCTTGCTCAAGGGTCCAATGGAGTAGCTTTCCTTCTGTTCCTGCTGGGATTCGAACCAGTAATGTTCGACTTGCCAGCCCAGATCCTTGAGCCAGAGAGCCACCACTCCACCCATTAGATTAGATTAGATAAACTTTATTAATCCTATGGAGAAATTCTAATTCAAACTTACAAGGAATGATCACAGGGAGTTGCAGCATTGGGATTTTCAAAACACCACCTTTTTTGCTTTGTGCTTCCCCCCTACCATAGCCTATTGTCTATGGGAGAGGAACGAAAGCTTTAGATTGGTCAAAAATTCTGCTCTTTGGTTTTCGATGGATCTCAACATTTTAGGGTCCCCTGATACTGAAAATATTGATATTTCAATGATGGGGGTGTGTGTGTGTCTGTGTGTCATAGCTTCTTGAGGACAGTCTAGAGCTAAAATGGATGGATGGAAAAATACCAGACTTGAAACTTAAGCCTGTTATGAGATGACGATGTGCTGATTAGTTTTTGAGCCAAATTGTGCAAGAGAAAGAGGCACTCTAGAGGAATCCTCAAATACCGTAATTCGAATTAATTATGAATTCTTCTCGTCAATAGCTATTGTAATGACCTTCGTATTTTATGATCAGAAAGATCAGTATCAGAGAGGTAAATAATTACTGAAATCTTATAGAATAGTTTGGGTTTCTTGGTTCCTAGGCCACAAAGCCTACTGACGCTCATGTCCAAATTTTTTCTTTTGCCAACTTTCTCTTTCCCACTTAACCACCTAAGGTGGCATTTCAGGCTCCAAATAAGATATAAGAACATAATTAAAGTTCTCTCTGTCAGGCAACGGCAGAAAGTTCCCTATATTCAGACTTAAGAACTGTTAACCTCTAGTTGGTAGACATTTTAGGAGTTCCTGCAGTCCAAGAAGGATGCTTATGGTAGGCAAGGAATAGAATCTGGTCTTATATTTAGGATATAAGCCTTCTGTCTTTATACTTAGCACAGGGGGGTACCTAAGTTGGGGCATCAGATGAGATGATGATCTTGGATTGCTCTGCATCTAGTCTTGTGGATAATGATGAGTTCATTATTTTATGAAGTGACTTGTTGATGCCAGGATGTGAAATGTCATTTCCTCCTGTACATTTTGCGGATTGGTGGAATTAGTCTCATTGCAATTTTGCCTTGAAAAGCATGTAGTGAGCATAAACTCTGCCCTTCAGAAAAAACAGAATCATACTTTACAATAATTTGAAAGTCGGCTGGGAACACCATTTCCACAAACGAGAAGCTTTCATTTTAGTCCAACAGAGGGTACTATAAATCAAATGTGATGAATTACATCATTTAGTTCTAACATTTGTGTAACATACGAAGACCCGTGGATTGGCGGTGACTTTACGTGTAGGCAATAACTATAGGCTAGATTTGAAAGCTGACGACTGTGCAGATGTAAATAACATTGTTGATGCATTATGGAAGATCTGAATTGTGGGTCTGCTCTCCCAGTACTTTTTGTCCAATCAACAACAGTTTGCATAGTTTGTATGGACCTCATATGTACAAGTGACACTCTGTGTGAAGCCATTTTTAATTTAATGACATTATTTTGTACTCATTTAGCAGTCCAAGCTTATCGTAATGTAATATTTAAATACACCTTAACTGCATGGTGGTTACCAGCAAATGAAAGGAATCACAAGAACTGTGTGCAGCCAAAATACAAAATGCTGTATTGTGTTTATAAGAATTACTTATGAATGCTTTGAAATCACTTCAGTTTTTTTTTTTTTTGTCTGGCACCTTCTGAATCACCGGCCATATTTTGTGCAACAACAACAACAACAACAACAACAACATTTATTTATATAGCACATTTTCATACAAAAAAATGTAGCTCAAAGTGCTTTACATAATGAAGAATAGAAAAATAAGAGACACAGTAAGAAAATAAAATAAGTCAACATTAATTAACATAGAATAAGTGTAAGGTCAAATGGCCAGGGGGGACAGAAAAAAAAAAAAAAAAAACTCCAGACGGCCGGAGAAAAAAAATAAAATCTGCAGGGATTCCAGGCCATGAGACCGCCCAGTCCCCTCTGGGCAATCTACCTAACATAAATGAAACAGTCCTCTTTGTATTTATGGTTTTCATGGAAGGACTTGATGATGATGATGATGATCACGTGGACTTCTGGCTTTTAGTCCATCAATGCTGGGACATCATGGTGCTTTGAGTAAGTTGGTGGTGGCGCAGGCCGCCACCACAGAAAAACCGGAAAAAGAAACAGAAGAGAGAGTAGGGGTCAGTACGGATTTTAGTGCCACCATGAATAGATATTATAATGAATTGAACATACAGAGTATCAGGATTAAGATAAAGTGAAGTTATGAAAAGGCCATGTTAAAGTAATGTGTTTTCAGCAGAGTTTTAAAGTGTTCCACTGTATTAGCCTGGCGAATTCCTATTGGCAGGCTATTCCAGATTTTAGGTGCATAGCAGCAGAAGGCCGCCTCACCACTTCTTTTAAGTTTAGCTTTTGGAATTGTAAGGAGACACTCATGTGATGATCTAAGATTACGATTTGGAATATAGGGTGTCAGACATTCCGATATATAAGATGGAGCGAGATTATTTAAGGCTTTGTAAACTATAAGCAGAATTTTAAAGTCAATTCTGAAAGACACAGGTAACCAGTGTAGTGACATTAAGACTGGAGAGATGTGTTCAGATTTTCTTTTCCGAGTTAGGATTCTAGCAGCTGCATTCTGCACTCGTTGCAAATGATTTATGTCTATTTTGGGTAGTCCTGAGAGGAGTGCATTACAGTAATCTAATCGACTAAAAACAAAAGCGTGAATTAATTTCTCAGCATCTTTCAATGATATAAGAGGTCTAACTTTTGCTATATTTCTTAAGTGAAAAAATGCTGTCCTAGTGGTCTGAAGAATATGTGATTTAAAATTCAGGTTACAGTCAACGGTTACCCCTAAGTTTTTTACTTCGGTCTTAACTTCTAATCCTAATGCGTCAAGATTATTTTTGATAACCTCACTTAATCCGTTTTTGCCAATCAATACAATTTCAGTTTTCTCTTTATTTAACTTGAGAAAATTACTATTCATCCATTCAGAAATACCAGTAAGACATTGTGTTATTGATTCGAGAGAGTCGGTGTCATCAGGTGCTACTGATAAGTACAGCTGTGTGTCATCAGCATAGCTGTGGTAGCTCACGTTGTAACTTGAGATAATCTGACCTAACGGAAGCATATAGATTGAGAAAAGAAGCGGACCCAGGATAGAGCCTTGTGCAGGAAATTACACTCTTAGAATAAAGAGTAGTGATGAGCGAGCATGCTCGGCCGAACGTGTTCGGCTCGAGCATCGCTATGCTCGGAGCATGGCGCTACTCGAACGAGCACCACATGTGCTCGTGCGCCATGCTCGAGTCTCCGCCCTGCACGTTTCGCGGGTTGGAGACAGCCAATCAAGGGGCAGGTAAGTACTGCCCTCACTGTAATGCCAGTAGCCATGTCAGGTGCTGGCATTACAGTGATTGGCTGGCCGGAACACGTCATCGGGTGATAAACAGCATGCACTCGCATATACAGTAATGTTTTAGAGCGTCTGCTCACCTGCAGGCACTCCCATATCATGTTTTAGAGCAGTGAAAGGCAACCTTTTTCGAGTTGCGGCGCACCAAAGGGACTGCCCATAAATAAAGTCGTGACGACACAATCTATGGACAATCGCCAATAAAAACAGTTAATTTTACAAGTTTGAAAGACATTTTATTAATAAAGGAATCAAAGGATAAATCTTAAATTTAATTAATGTGAACATTGAGATTGTTTTTCAGCACATATGAGATTGATGAGAGGATCAATTTTCGAAAAACAGGCGCGCATTTCCTTGTTGATCATTTGAAGTCTCTCGCGTTTCTTAGACTTCATTTCCGTAAGTGTTCCGTTATCTGTTTTTCCAACATAATTTTTTTTTTAAACATTATCTTTTTAATCAACCAAAAGTTCAAAAACACTAGCAGTTTTAAATATTTTACAAAAGTTTTAACGGTGCTCCTAGAAAATTCCACGGCGCCGGTTGCCCGACAATGTTTTAGAGCGTCAGCTCACCTGCAGGCACTGGCATATAATGTTTTTGAGCGTCATTTTTCCTGTAAAATTGATTTTTTTTGGGGGGTTTTGTCAGTCTGTAAAAGTGGCATACAACTCGGACAAACTGGTTCCCAGCAGCGACTTAGGAGTCCAAGATGCATCCAGACATCGTCCCCATGCTGTTCCCAGTCCATTTGGGTGGTGTTTCTGTCACTTTCTGACCTTTTCCAATGGACCAGGCACCCTCCCCTCTTCAGAGCAGGGGGTGCCTGGTTGTCTCCCATTGATTACATTATACTCGGGGGCTCGGTAGAGCACACGAACATCGCGATGTGTTCGGACCGAACACCCGAACACTTTGGTGCTCGCTCATCACTAATAAAGAGCAAACCAATAGGCGTCCTCAGCAAAAATGATCATTAGGACTATCCCGCTAATGGGATAACAGGGTTTAAAGTTACTCTTTTTCACAAAAATTCAGAAAAATGGGGATTGATAATATAGACATGTGGAGTGTTGTTCTATGCTGTTAAAGGCACATCCAAAAATCAGAGTCCCACTACAAAATCTCAAGAGAGCTCGAAAAACAGAGCAATAGGTCAAAAAATCCAGTTAATCATTAATTACAAACAAAACACAATAATTCATCCATCTATCCATTATCTGACCCGCTATACCCTAACACAGGGTCACGGGGGTCTGCTGGAGCCAATCCCAGCCAACACAGAGCGCAAGGCAGGAACAAATCCTGGGCAGGGAACCAGCCCACCACAGACACAAGAATTCACCACCCTGAAGTGCATTCATAATAAACCACCAGGAATCCTCTTCAGATTTGTAGGGCTGAGGGCAGTACCTGGTGGTGTTTGACCTCTTGCGGGACCACCCATAAATCACATGAAACATAACAAAGGCAGCTTGTGTAGACAAAACCAAAAATAAATAATAATGCACATAGTCACCATAAATAAAAGAATCAAAAATCAACAAAAGAAACATAAAACATATAATAGAACCCCAGTCAGGGGAGAAACTGTGGCTGAAACATTCCATTTTCAGAAATATGAAACATAAATCAACATACTTCTTCTCCCTGTTTATAGAGCACTTGACTGATGCTTTAGGGAATGCCGGGAAGAAAAATTGATTATAAATGGAGTAAACCTCAGATAGACACCTTAACAATGTGCAAACTCCACACAGACAACATTTAAGCGTGGGGCACGAACATGGGCCACAAGTAGGGCCGGTGCGTTAAAGAATGGTGTCTGAGGTGAGGCACATTTTTACCGCACCCTCTCCCTATAGAAATCCTTAATACATTAGATTAGATAAATTTTATTAATCCCAAGGGGAAATTCACATGCATGCAGCAAGAGAAACATAAAAACCAATCAAATTAATCAATCAATATATAAAAATAAATAAATATTGTTCAGATATTTCAAAATGGTGTTTCAAAATAAACTTAACGAGTGCCCCAGGAGGAAGCATTGATATCCCTGATAGCAGTAGGCACAAAAGACTCCCAAGAGGCACTTCTTATCACAGTGTGGTGGAATGAGCCTGTGGCTAAAAGTGCTCCAAGAGAGCACCTCCTGGAGGGGATAGGGAGGGGATTTTTTCATGATGGCATCCAGTTTTGCCACCATCCTCTTTCCTACTTCCATTGTGTCCTGTGATGGCGCAGGCTGTCTCGATAAGTTTATTCAGGCATTTTGCTTTTTTTTGAGCGCAGATTGCTTCTCCAGGAAACTACATCATAGACTAGGCATGAGGTAATACACTTAACCCACATACAATTTGTATTTTGATACAGCGTCCATAAAAAATACTCCCACAACACAGTGCATCACATAAAACAACGGGCAAAAAAATATATAATATATGTGAAAACAAATCAAAGGGGTTAGCTTAAAAATCAATAAAACACACAGAATTGGCATTAGAATTAATATAAATTCATACATTCTTCTCTTGCTACTCTTTGACCCAAATTATATATTTTGATTGAGTTTTGCAATTGCAAAATTGAAAGTAAAATGAAAATCACCTATGTTATTCATTTTACACACGACTCTAAATACCTCATCCATTTTTGCCTAAACACGCATAGTGAAAACGTAAGAGGCTTTTAGCAGACATTCACCTGTGAATGACTCCTTAATAATATTCCAGAAATTAACACCATTTTGTAAAATGACAATATCTATATACACAATACCATATTTGAAAATAAACAACAAGGTACTGACGTGTGGCTTTGAAATGTGCATTTGCAGTTCTGATGCCTGGAACCTCGCAGTGCACTGAAGTTATGGATAAGTTATGGAAAACTCTTTAGGAATGAACAATATGGTTCATGCATAACTCTTATTATTTGTACTTTTATTTAGTGATTTGAAAAAAAAATGTACTTGTACTGTAAAAAAATTGCTGCCCTGAGGCTGCCCGAGGTGATCACGTTGTTGCCTCACTCCAACACTCCAACCCTGACCACTATAAATGTGAAGCAGCAACGCTAACCACTGCATTACTGTATCACCACAAGGTTGCAAGTGTTATCAAGTTCATTAAAATGTATATTTTTTCAAATATATTAAAACTAGGGAGTTCCCCCTGCTCGCTTCGCTCGCCAACCCCCCCAGCCTGCACTACGCACCAGCCATTTCACGTCTCTGCTGCTGGTGTTGTGAAGAGGGGGGCTGAACGCACCCCAAGGAGATGCGTTTGCTCCTCCAAAACCCCTCTTAAACGGTGATACAATGGGAAACAAATAAAGTTTTTTTTTTTTATCTCCTCTTTGCTCAATCAGCTGCTGGCTTCCTGCTGCTGCTGTGCCACGTGATCTGCATCTTGCACGGCACTTCAGACAGCAGCTGTCCTACTCTTTGTCTTTTATTTCCAGCCCCAGGCGTGGTTAAATCTTTTGACACAAAGTCTCGTCTTGCGGGATGTAAATTCTTGATATTTTTTAGTTTATAATTTAAAAACGGAATAAGAATCTGAAAATCTTACATCACATTAAAGTTCAATAAATTCTGAAAAGAATGATACAACACATATATAGGTAGGTTTTAAAATAAGCCTGATTTAAAGCGTGACAAAAAAACATGACATAAA
>JANRMT010062820.1:1085079-1112006 GCA_026402145.1 Polypterus bichir lapradei
TTATATTATCTATATATATATATATATATATATATATATATATATATAGTAGATGTGGTTTGGATATAGAAATGTAGATGCAGCACCGGATTAGGAGATATGCGTAGCTTCCAAACAGTAATGTGCAACTTTCACAGTAATTTTCATTAAATATTAAAACATTCAGGATGGAAAACTAATGTTAAAACAAAAGGCATTGAGCATGTTGTGGTTGTAAATACTGGTAAGAGTTACATGTCATTTGTTAGCTAGGAGTAAGGGCAGCAGGGGGCAGATTCCTGCAATGCTCAATACTGTCTTTGCGCAGCACCTTTTCAAGAAATGATTGTCTTGAGGCTCCATGACGGTTTTTATCGGTTACCATGCAGACTCCAAGTCTCAGGACACTGCATTGGTGGAAGATAAATGCCCAATGAGTTGTATATATGAGGTAATGACATTACAGCTTATAAACTGCTTGTTCTCAGTGGCTAGAGGTTCAGCAGATTTTGAGAGGTGATGACAACATTTACTACTGTTTGAGGTGCAGCATTGCACTTGTGCTACAAACTCTGAACGTAATGCCCAGTACATCTTAGAATTAACTGCCATCACTGTATACTAGACATCTGAAACCTTGACATGCTACTTAATGGCACCCCTGGCATCCTTAGTTCTACTTGTCCTTTTTTCTCTTCAGAAGAGCTTTTAGATTACCAGACGTCTACTGTGAGCAATTGGCACTAATGTGTGTTAATCTCTTCTAGATGAAAATAATATTTGAATTTACAGGCAGGTCTTCAGCAGGACTGTCATCATCTGTGTCGTAGAAGGAGTCTTGCTATGGGTTATTTTAATATCTCTCCGAAAAGTAGGTTTAACTTTTTGCTTTATGGTCGTGAGGTTATGAATCATCAGGGTGTATATCTTGTGTGTGGCATCTTATCCAACAGCTTTCACCAACAATTTAATATTTTGTAATTCACCACTGGCACTCATTTGTGTACCTGTAGGTCTCTACAGGTGGACTTCATAGGCTGACTGATGATGTGCTTGCTGCAGGGGGCAGTCTACTATTTGCCCCTTGTGACCCCATGGAGATAAAGTGATGGAGCTTGACAATTAGAAGTATATTCAATTAATAGAATAGCTACTTTCATCATAAAATACATTAAAAAACCCAACAACACTATAATTCCCCACCATGCTAAAGCAAGTTTCAAAAATGATTTGAATCAATTAATTTATGTGCGCTCCACGATTTTATTTAGTCACACATAACCATGAAAATTGTGGTTAAAGAAAATTTTATTTTTTGCTTTTTAGTGCATTTATAACTAAAGTAAATAAAATCATTTTACTTAAAAAAAATTTTAATATATTTTTTCTTTAGGTGGTGTCATTTTGTGAGTTGTCATGACACAGGTCCCATTTGCCAGGGGTGTGGCCTTAGGGGTCACAACCTTAAAAATCAATTGGTGAAAGGTTAAAAGGTCGTCTCGATGGCCATTTGTATCCAAGATTGCAAGAGTATAATAAAAGAATAGAGTGTGATCGTTTAGTTACTGCTGTTGGTAATAAGTTCTGTTCTATGATTTTGGGGGCAAGCACAACTTTCGATTGTGCTTTATTGACTTTCCAGTTACGATGCTTTGTTTGTTCATTTGACTCTCGTCTCTTCTTCTGCTCCTTTATTTCAAAATTCTCTATCACCATCTTGGTGCTAGAACAGAATCTCATTTTTAAGGGTCTGAGTTGAAGACACAAATAAACAGGTGGCATGAAACAAGCCCCGGATAAGAAGGTAAAGCAGAAGGAATTAAAAAAAAAAAAAAGTTGTGATTCAAAAAGGCAACACAAAAACAGGCAACTAATGTTAACTACAAATGAAAGACACAGATGGAATCAAAGAGAGAGGTCAAAGATCAAGAAATACTAACCACAATACCCGACAAAAGAATCAGGGACAAGAATATATAATGCTAGAGGAAAAACACTGCAACAAATATCTTGTCTTATTTTCCTTTCCACGCTCATTATGTGACTGCTGATGGGCGTGGCCTTGAGCAAGTGGCGCCCAGAAGGAGGGGCTAAGGGCAGATCCCAGGTACCATACTGTCACTCTGATTCCTTGGGAAGAAGTAGCAACTTGTTTGTTTGAATTTATCCTGTTGGATGTAATAATTTTCATCCTTTTATACATGTATTTGTGTGTGTTTTGGGGTTTTTATATGTTTAGATTCTAATTTTGATGTTAGTGTAGAAATTTGTCTTGATTTCAAAAAGTTAATTTGACTTCCTTTGATTACGTGATGCCAATGGCGTTGATGAGGCTGTGATTGTTGCAATCGCGACATTGCAGGATTGTGCTCTTTATCACTAGTTAGCTTTATTTTCCAGTAGGCTCTAATGGTAACTTTTGGTATTCTTCTTCCAGTATTTTTTACCTATGACTTTGTTTTGCCCCCTTTGATTCTGTTACTTTGTTTAATTTTTAAATTCTTTATTCTGACCTTGGATAGTGACCATAATTTTCTCATCTCCTTGTCATTTTTTTATGCTCTGCAGTCACGGTGCTTCTCAGAATCCTGCGTATCACAACATTGTGAAACTTACAAAGTAATGTCTTGTACTTTTTGTATATTATATATGCAAGTTATTGTTTGATCTGCTGTTTTACCTGAAATGCTAGCACTTCCTCCTACGTACTTTTCCCTTGAGCTGTTACTTGTGAGCCCACATTGCGCCAAAGGCTCAGCGAAATACAGTAAATATGTGTGATCTAGTAGTGTAATTACAGACTCTGTCCCTTTGTATCTTGGTACTAATTTGCAGCTTATTATTACATTTACCGATTTACCTAACACTTTTGCAAAGCCACTTACAAATCATAACGGCATACTTCTGTTGTTTCCGTATTTCAACAACTTAAGCCACAAAGACATTTATAAGAACTAGAGAAAGTTTTGTAGAAATTTGTAATGACTGACAAAAGTAGCAAGTAACTTAATAGTGAAATATTACAAAGTTCTCAAATTCACTTAACTCTTTGAGGGCTGAATATTTTTTCCAAGCACACAAAGCAATGGTTTCACACATAAGTCAACATAAAACATCTGTTACTATGTGCTGTGGCTGCTGTTGGTGTATGTTCGTCATCTCTGGCGGCAATGGCTACATGGGGGCACGTCGATGGTCAGCAGGAATACACAGTGGGCCAGCTACCTGGCTGTCTTCGCACAGCTGGTGGGTGGTAGTTGCAGTGTGACGCAATCTGGTTTGTACCTCTTGACATCATAAGTGGTGGTCCTACCAGGGAAACTTTTCTGTAGGCGCATCAGCTACACAGAAGTGTTCAGTGCCACAATCAGCCGAGGACTGATCAGATGATGCTGGTACCTCACTTCATTTTTGATATCCATCTTCAGATCACTTGCATCAAACTCGGAGTCAAACCAGTCAGAGTCCTATTCAACGAAATTACATAAAACGTCCATGGAGTATTTTGCTTTGTCATTCGCTTAGGTCTCTCGTAAGATGTCGGTGCCATTTTAGAGGTTGTTTGCTCTTCGCTACTCATGCATGCATAGGAAATACAGGTTAAATCAACAAACCTGTGTAACTTTCCTTCTAGCAAAGAAAGTCGTACTAAAACATAAGGGTGATTTTTTTTTTGCAGTTTACAGCTGATTACCGTCCTCTACTCCTAAATTTTGACAAAAGTCGACATCAGCCCTGAAAGAGTTAATCCAATTCAGGATGACAGGTGGCCGGAATGATCCCGGTAACACTAGACACAAGCCCGGGTTACGACCCACTGCAGCAGTTTCCAGGGTCAGTCCTGGGGGACCCCTGTGGCTTCTCATTTTCATCCCAGACAAATTCTGCTTTTAATTTGGACTCCCACCTGAATGAAGTGAGTTGTTATTTACATTGTGTTATATATTGCTGAAATAAATGGACTACACAATCTTGTCAGTTCTTCTACCTCCTGACTGGTTACATCAATATCCAACACATTTACATTTATTTGCTTAGCAGATGCTTTTACCCAAAGCGGCCTACAAAAGAGGTCAACACAATCGAGTAAACATCAGTCTGGGGTCAGTTTAGGAAAAATTGTTTCAGGGCAAGGTCACAAAATTGATCACTATAAGTGAAGAGCTCAAAAACAAAATACAAACTAGTTACGTTTCTGAGGTTACAACAATCTAAAAGCTAATATTAGATGGAAATTCCAACAAGAGAGTTTTCAAACACAGTCAGAATTTCAGATGGTGTTGGGCATGTATGTGTTTTACATGTTATTAGCATACAACTGGATGACTTGGCATGTGGATTATGTGACTCGAGTGCCATGAAATTTTTTCATGGAGTTTCTACATTGTTTACTGTGGTCCAGCATTGGTCTTCATAGATTCCCGTTTTCTATCAGAAAGTCTACTTTATCTGTTCTCCATGAAAATATGAGATTAAAAATTATTCTCAGCAACCCATGTGGGGTAAGTAACTATCATTTTTAGGTTGAGTATTCCTTTTATGCCAGTGTTGGCTAATGAAGGTCTAACTTTGATTGAGCTGCTGCATTTCAGCAGTCAATGCTGTTTGCCCCTGTGCAGTGGATAAAGTTCAGGTGTGAGGACCATCCTATAGGATAGGGGTGTATGTATTGATTCCTTCTCGCTACATTTCCAAGTAGGTAACACCCCATTAACAACAGTGGCATTATAGTACCAAGAGGATCTAGAAAGTTCTGGTACTGCATGTTGTGAGTACTGGCTGACTGCAAACACAACTACTGGTACTCCAGATTTGGAAAAATCTAAAACTGTCAGTATGGAGTATCAGTGACTACCAGACCACTTGAAGTAATTGATCTTTATAAAATAAAAGATTTATTTTCAAAAAGTCTCTGCTAAACAGTGAAGCT
The DNA here is from genome assembly GCA_026402145.1 of Polypterus bichir lapradei. NCBI lineage: Eukaryota > Metazoa > Chordata > Cladistia > Polypteriformes > Polypteridae > Polypterus > Polypterus bichir. Next base: position 1,089,989 of record JANRMT010062820.1, read on the forward strand.
TCTTGGAGCACAAAAAGGCAAAAAGGAGTAGCCAGCATAGGCAATCTAAGGTGAACAAGGTTCTAATACCAGATCCAAAGATTAGTCAAAATAGAGCGGTAAATAACAAGACACAAATAAATTGCAAAGCACAAGAAACTCACAACTCCCAAGTGCATTAGATTGAACTTCAAGGAACTGTGGGTTTCCCCAGCCTTTTAGGGCTGAGGGCAGATCCTTGCAGTGATGGGCAGGTGGCCCCACCTCTTGGGGAACCACCCACAAAACACCTAACAAAGGCATAAGAACAGAAAAATAAAGCAGAGTGACTAATACAAAACAAAAGCAATAGTAACATTTTTAAATAGATCAAAAGTGTAAAACAAAGTCATTAAATAAGAACTTGAACCCTAGCCAAGGAAAGAACCTTGGTTGAAATATAACCCCCTAGGGGTCTACTCCGACAGTTTAGGGTTCAACCCCAGATAGGGTGCATGACACTCTTATTGTGCTGATTTGAATCAATTTGAAATGTTACTTTATCACCCAGGTTTACTTTCTGAGTGACTATACGTTTTCACAGAATTATAATGGTGTCTTCAGAAAAATCAAGCGTATCAAATGCAGTCTTTTTTTTTTGACCGGATTAAGTACCAGCCTGCTACAAGCATTCTGAAAATAATGACTGTTTCAGCTAAAGTGTGTTAATAATTTTAACTTGACAATTATAAATTAATCTCTATGCAGTTTACAATATGTAAAAAAGAGGGTGGCATGATGGTTGGCACTGGTGCCTCTCAGTGCTAGAGTCTGAGTCTTGGCCTTTTTATTTTGTTTTCTCTTTTCACAGGATCTTTCAGTTTTCCTTCCTCAGAAGTGCTTTTGAAGTTAATTGGCCAGTTATGCCTGAGTGTAGGTAGATGTGTGCCTGAAAGTGCCTTGCAATGGCCTGATACCTCATTTGACGCTCTTTTCTGGTTTGCACCTCACAGTCTTGGTGGTTCATGACCCTAAACCTAATAAACAGATTTAGATGATAGGTGGGTTCACTTAATGGATGGATATACAATTAAATCTTTGATAATGTGGCACCCCATCCAGTTTTAGTTTGTGCCGTGAGTGCAATGCTGCCAGGATATGCTCCAGACTCACGCCTGGCATATGTAGCTTTCATAGTAGAGGAATGTATGGATGTTTATATTAAAGGGATAAAAGTTCATGGTAATTTTTCACGTTTTTCTAATGAGGAGCACAAAGTGACAACAGCAATTAAGGTTACCTTCTGTTCCAGTTTCTTCCAAGATCTTCAAGGTCAGGGCAAAACTGAGATGCTGCATTATAGTCGTCCTAAGAAATCTCTTCTCACGTATGAAGAAATGACTGAGCTCAGTGTGCGCTATCGTTTAGTTGTGTGCTCTGCAAATGTCCATTCATGCACAGGTCTGTGATGAACTGCATGGAAATATCCTGTGCTTTGTTGAGAATATCTGCTGTGGATGGTGGCTTTGACTATGACTAACTAGAGAATGTGTGTTGTTTATTGAATTTAATTGAAAAAAATGCCATTGCCTTGGAGCAAGAACCGTTATCAGACCTGGTCAATCAATTAGGTGACATACTCGTAGGAGGCCACCTAGGGTGCTGTCATTTAAGGGGCAATATTTGTGAAAGTTTTGTATGGTTTGTAGAAGTATGATAATGATATACGCAATATGTACAAAAATGGTGCGTGCGCGTTAAACACCAACTCTAATGATACTGAATAGGTGGCATTTATGAAAGTAAAAGTGTGCACCTCCGTATGCCAAGGAACGCACGCTCCTTAAACTCTGTGGTACATGCACAAAGGTGCACTGTTTGTGCTATTGAAGGGGTATGCACTCTGGACACTGAGGGGGAACAGGGGATCCCCCATCCCTTCCAATTCTGCCCCCTACAGATCAGCAACTGCTATGGACAATGAGGGGCAACATCTGTCAACCCCATCTAGGGCTCCAAATGGGCTTCGACCTCTGCTAACTAGAAACGTTAGTGTTAGTGCATCTCTCCACATCCAAAACAAATTTACAGGTTCTTTAGATGCTAGACATGATGGTGAATCTGGAAATACAACCACTAGTGGTTTAATGTACTACTGTACTGCACTGTACTGTAATGTACTACTGTACTGTACTGCCTTGGCTTAAGAAATGTGCGGGCAGGAAAACTGAATATCCCTGAAGTCCAAGAACTTAACAAGGAAAAGGGAGATAAAATAAGCAGAGTTTTGTTTGCTGATAAGTCATAGTTTTTTACTTCTCTACACTAAAATGTATATTTCTAGGGTGGTGCAGTGATTAGTGTTGCTGCTTCACAATTTCAGAGACACGCATTCAATTCAGTAGGCAGGCAGGCAGGCAGTATTTAGGAGAGGCTAAATCACTGCACTTGAAACCACAAGGTTTCTGTTTAATTCCCTCCTCTGACTGTAAAAAAAAGGATGTAAACTATTGTAATGGATTCTTGTCTTGTAAGCTACCTTAGATAAAGGCATAATCTAAATATACAAAAATACTAATAATTCCTGGTATGGCCACTCCTTGCATGTCCCATAGATTCCCTCTGTGTAATTCAGTTTGCTCGCATCTCCCAAAGAGTAATGCAGTTGTTTGATTGAGGTCATCATATCATCACAATATTTTCGAGTGTGCCCGGTGATAGACTGACATCCCATCCAGTGTTTGTCTCTCGATTTCATCTCACTGCAGTGCTGAATTGGTGATGGATATTTTTGCCATTTGTAAATCTAATAGCAATGGATAGCACTGCTGTGTTCCATGTACAGAGTTCAAATCCCAGTCTAGTCACCATCTGTGTGGCTTTTTTCTCAGAGCACTCTAGTTTTCTACCCACATTCTAAACATGTCAATTGGTTAATTTCAGGTTAATTGGTGACTATAAGAGTATACGCACAGTGATAATTTGTTCCATACCGAGGCATGTTTGTCTGCATGTAACCATACAAAGTCTAGTTTGTTTGACATGTTTGATCGTTCCATGCCAGACCAATCATACCGTTCCCTGGCCTACTTGGAAGAGGTGGACCTGAGCACAGTTCAGTAGCATTCAGAAACAGTGTGATCACTAAACGTGCCCGAACATGGAAAACAGACCTGACGTCAATGATTCGATTCTCATTTCATTCAATACCATTTGAGTTAAAAACAGGTTTTATTCTCACCTTACACGTGAATTGTAGCTAGCAAGAAAAGCTGCAGATTCCTCCCTTAACATCATTTGTCTCCGTGTTAAACCTTCTCGTACATGCAGCTCTATTAACAGCAAAACACTGCATTGCACCCGCAATAAATCCGTAAGAGGATAGAGTGTTATCCTGCCCTACACGTCTCCAAAACAACCACAAAAATAAGTAAAATCATTTTGGCATGCATGCTGTCTCTCCGTGTTTGGATCTTGTTTTGGCTTCACACAAAGTTGCATAGTCCTGATGAAAGTGTGAATGCAGGCCAGCTGGGGAGTAGGAAGTAGGGGCAATCGCGCTTGGGCATGGTACAATTGCCTAGTGTAAGTACACCTTAAGATGACCCTGTTTGTTTATGGGTGTTTGTGTCCTCAGGTTTGGTAATTCCTCATTCAGAATTGGGTCCTACTTTGTACCTGATGCTGATGGGATAAGTTCTGACCACTGCAACCCAAAAATGGATTAAGAAGGTTTATAATGGGGGAACAAAAATGACAAAGGGCATATCTAATGGAGGTGCATGTTATGAATTTTTTGTTTGACACATTTTTAGAAGGAGAGATGTCAGCTAAGTCCATTATTTGGTGTATAATAATAATGTGAGCTTCATTACCTCCTGTTTATCAGATCAATAACTGAGCACTGTATGCCTCCACTCAATCATTGACCCCCAGAGTTTTGCTTGGCTTGTCCCAAATTCATTTTTAGATGTTACTGACTGTGGTGACTGCAAGGGTTGCTCCACTAGAACAGAGGCTTATTTTGAGTTCTGTTCGTTTTTTGAGGTCTAAAACAATGCGTGCGACACGGTAGCTACAGGAGCCAAAGGGCTGACTTTTAGTTGATGGAGATATCTAGTCATCCAGGTGTAGTCAGTCTTCTAGACTACACAGTTTTAATAAACTAGAGAGTCCAAACAGATAGATGATCAATAGCCATTGGTAGGATCTGTCATAAAAATGAATACTCGTGGAGTTATTAAATATCACATTTTATGGCTACATTTGTTATTTATGAATATGCAACACACAATGTGAGGGGACAAAAATCCTAGAGTTGTCTGTATGTATGACTCCATGTCTTTTAGGACACTCTGAGGTAAGATATATGTAATGAAGGATATTAACGGGATTTCACAGTGCATAAAAAATTCTCTAAGGAAATGAGTATTGTAGAATAAATAAATACGACAGCCAGTCGCACAAAGTTTTTGGGAACTGCCCCATATAATGTCCAGTGGACAGGTCAAAATAAAGTCGTCTCAAAATAGGGATCAACCAAAACATTTGACCAAATAACAGTGCAAACATAGGGATATTTATATAGAACTAAAGATGGCTACAGGAAATTAAGAAGGGGAAGTGACATCATGGCTTCGACTTCAATGTGACATCATCTGGGAGTGACAGAAGGACAAGTCGGCCATTTTGGCTCCGCGGTACGGATATTTACTTCTCGTCTTTGTTTCTGCAGGAAGAGAGAGAGAGAGAGGTTAGTACCCTTCGGTAGCCCTTCGTCTCTCGATCTTTTACACACCCGCAGGTTTGTTGACTGCCTGAAACGCGCGTGTGTGACAGTATGTTTTGCTCAACTGCACTTCAGATAATGTTTCACAAAGTATGGACTACAGATGCGAGTCTCATGGTCCACAAGGTGACAGGCATTTTGTGATGTTTAATCCTTTAATTGCCACATACTATTTCTTGAATTACGAATTTGTCATTTTTCACATACTCCAACTTACTCTCCAGAGAGTTTTGGGGTCAGAGCACAGGGTCAGCTATTTGTACAGCTCCCTGGAGCAATTACAGGCTAAAGGCCTTGCTCAAGGCTCCAAAAGAGTAGCATTCCTTCTGTCTCTTCTGGAATTCGAACCGGCAACCTTCAAGTTACCAGTCCAGATCCTTTATCCACAGAGCTACCACTAAGCAAAGCAATGTTATAATTGTTCAGGTGTGTTACTGTCTTGTGTACACAATTTCAAAATTTAAACATGCCTGCTATTAGGTCACATGTCATTGATCTACCTTATTCTTTAGAACTTTAGAATATGAGAACAATCTAGATACTGTAAGAACAGGACCAATCAGCACAACAAAGCTTACTAGTCCTATTCACACAATTTCTCCAAAATAATATCCAGTCGAGTTTTAAAAAGTCCCTAAAGTCCTACTGTCTAGCTTATTCCATGGGTCTGTGGTTCTTTGTGTAAAGAAAAACTTCCTAATGTTTGTGTGAAATTTACCCTTAATACAGTAATTTTCCAACAGTGTCCCTGTGTTCTTGGTGAACTCATTTTAAAATAAAGTTTCAATCCACTGTACTAATTCCCTTCATAATTGTAAACACTTCTAATCATGTCTCCTCTTTATCTCCTTTTTCTTAAACTGTAAAGGCTCAGGTCTTTTAATCTTTCCTCATAACTCACCCCCTGTAGTCCTGGAATGAGCCTAGTCGCTCTTCTCTGGACTTTTCCTAACACTGCTATGTCCTTTAAGTAACTTGGAGACCAAAACTGCACCCAGTACTCCAGATGAGGCCTCACCATTGAGTTCTAAAGGTTGAACAGAACCTCCTTGTACTCATACTTCACACATCAAGGCGCTATAGAACTTTCTGTTAGCCTTCTTAATGGCTTCTGAACACTGTCTGGAAGTTGACAGTGACAAGGCCACTACGACTGCTAAATATTTCTGTTTTTATCTTTACTGTTTCTTATTTATGTTTCCTGTCTATGTCAAATATTGTAACAAGCACTGAAATTGGAATAGCGACAGAATACAGATTTGGCGATTTTGTCATTCCTTTATTTCTGAGTATTTGTTTCATTAAAACCAAACCGCTGTCCAGCTAGTGAGCTCCTGTTTGGACTCTTTTGTGGCCAGTACTCTAAAACAATTGATGGAATTACTCAGTCCTGATTTTAATGCCACTTGAGCTGTTTACTTTATTATTTTCATTTGCCTGCAGTTTAGATTTTCAATAAGGCCATTATTAAGTGATCCATCCAAATGTTTCTAGAACTCTCATCCTCGGTTGGGCCATGGTGAGCCAAAACACATGCTGGCAGTATCAGCCCTAAGACAAAGAGCAATCCCGCATGTGAGGTGAGGTAATTGGAGAGCGCACTCATGAACACATAACCATACTTGGTCATATCTAATGCACGTATCTTTGCAATGTCAGAGGAATGGGAACACAGGGAGAACATGCCAACTCTACAGGTACAGTGACTTGGACAGCCATAACATTCAGTTATATAAATCTTATTGTGCTTTGGCTGCTATACAGAAACCAGTCTGGGAGTGGGTCTCAGTTCATTGTAGGGCATACCCATGCATAGACACACTCACTCATTCATATTGCAAATACATGAGTGTGTGTGAGGGCTTCAGTCCAGCTTGGGATACATAAATTATGATATCCATATTATATTATGTACTTTAGAGTTTGCAAACATCTAAACCTGCACATCTTTAGAATATGAAAGGAAACAGGGGTACAAATAAAAAAAAAACTCACCAAGACATAAGGAGAATGTGCAGACTCCTCAACTTTAGTGACTGAGCATACTATGAAGATAAAACACAATTCACCATAATGGTAAATCTTAGGGTAGTGATACCCTATTGCTATGTGTCATTGTTTGGAAATTAATTTCATTACTTTTTTTTTTTTAAGTTAGCACTTTTTTCTTTTGTTTGCTGCATAACTGATTTGTTCTAAGCTGTGTCTGTGTTAATCATCATAGCCATTGTGTGTCAGAAGCATTGGTGCTCCGTTACAGTTTTTTTGAACTGGTTTTCTGGAGTTTAGGCCAGTATTGTGCCTATTTTGACTACATGAAGTGTCCTGCATTTTGAGTTTTGGTTTGTCTAAGCAAATCTGGTTTTGTACTTAATAAGAACAATGTAAGGTGCTCTGACAAACATGGCATAGAGAAGGAAGTAAATTAATTAGGCATGAAATATTAGATTGTGAAGACAGATGCCAGCTTGAACCTGGCATGATATATTTAGGGCAGGGCTGTCTCCTTGGATTCCTGAGCCAGTTGATTAGCAGCTCCTTACCCCAGTGATTCCTCCCCTCCAATCACTTTCCAGATGTGTAGACCAAACTAATGAACAAACAAGTTCTGAGATCCTACAACTAAACAGGTGCTCAAACTTTTGCAAATGCCTCCTTTACTCTTTTATTCTTTTTACATTTTTTCAGTTCCTTAAATAAATTGTAACTGTACATTAACGTTTTCATAAAAAAGACATAGTTGTTTTTATTAATTATTTTCACTTTAGATTTCAACAAAAGGTGGCGCAGTGGTGCTGCTGCTGCCTCGCAGTTAGGAGACCCGGGTTCGCTCCCCGGGTCCTCCCTGCGTGGAGTTTGCATGTTCTCCCCGTGTCTGCGTGGGTTTCCTCAGGGTGCTCCGGTTTCCTCCCGCAGTCCAAAGACATGCAGGTTAGGTGGACTGGCGATTCTAAATTGGCCCTAGTGTGTGCTTGGCGTGTAGGTGTGTTTGTGTGTGTCCTGATTGGGTTGGCACCCTGCCCAGGATTAGTTCCTGCCTTGTGCCCTGTGTTGGTTGGGATTGGCTCCAGCAGACCCCCGTGACCCTGTGTTCGGATTCAGCGGGTTGGATAATGGATGGATGGATGGATTTCAACAAAATTTGTAATTTGGCCATGTGTGCCCAAACCTTTGCTTGGAATGGTGCGTTACTCCTGCTGTGTATTATCGTTGGTAGGCTACCTTGGTGTTAGGGGCATCTTAACGTATGGGCAAAATAGGCAGTGGCCAGGAGTCCCAGGAGCCTAGGGGCCCACAATATTTCTGAAATCTATGTATGTTTCTGCTTTGCTATTAAACAGGGGCGCTGGTGCACTACTTTGCCGGAGGGGATAAGATGATGTTAAGACGGCCCTGCTTGGGGTTACCTAATCTTTTACAGTAAGTGTGAAGTGAGATGTGAGTGCTGGGACACCTTTTGGGCAGTATGAGGAGATCTAGGAGTATGGTTCATGGAGTTTTTGGGGGTAATCCTAACTCCAGATATACTCACTGGCTGGAGTTTAGAAGATCCTTTTGGCCACTCATTCAGGTAACAGAGTTGGGAGGTGAGATAGGGAAGAGGCTCAACTGACTAGAGGTTGAATGGCCATAGTAGCGTGACAAGTTGTTATGGATAGCCTGAGTTGTAACCCTGGCCCTAGTTTATTCTTTACTAGCAAAATACCCGCACTTCGCAGCGGAGAAGTAGTGTGTTAAAGAAGTTATGAAAAAGAAAAGGAAACATTTTAAAAATAACGTAACATGATTGTCAATGTAATTGTTTTGTCACTGTTATGAGTGTTGTTGTCATCAAGGATTTGATTATCATTATTTCTTTCAATCAGGTTCGTATTTGGAGGATGTGTTGTGTTCAAGTTATATTCCGTGTTTGTCAACCGTTGTAAAGATGACAGGTTTCATTCATCGAAGTGTTCACTACCCAAATCGGTACTCGTGAATCTAAGATGTTTAACAGGTATTCCCGGTGTTAAGTTGTGGATTTGCCTGCGAATATTTAGCGGCAGTGTGTCTATGAACTTAATTTAAACTTAAGCTTTACACCTTGCTTTCCTATTTATATGTCTACAAAGGCTTGTTCAGATTCAGAGGGTTGTTCCTTTCTTACTGCATCAATAAACAGCTTGTCTTCCTCTTTATCTGAGACATCACACACTGCATGCACGAGTTTACCTTTCCCAGTCCTGCAAAGTCAGTTCACGTGAGCCGCTCGGAGTACATGCATCGAAGGTTCTCAGCTGTGCTTGTGCTATCTCGTGCGATGTTGCGATGTCCACGGCTTTATTTAATGTTAGCTCAAACCCGGCACTTAAAAGTTTCTCTCGCACTTTTGCTGAGTTTGTGCGAAACACTATTCTATCCCTGACCATCTCATCTTTGTTTGCATAAGCACAGTCCTTCACCAGCAATTTTAACTCCATTACAAAGTGATGAAAAGTCTCGTTTATACCCTGCGTCCTCTCACTAAACTTGTATCTTGCGAATATCGTATTCGTCTTAGGTATGACAAACGACAGCGGCAGCGTGTCTATGAACCTAATTTAAAGTTAAGCTTTACACCTTGCTTTCCTACTCGTTTGCATAAGCACAGTCCTTCACCAGCAATTTTAACTCTGTTACAGCAATTTTAACTTCGTTGCAAAGTGATCAAAAGTCTCGTTTATACCCTGCGTCTTCTCATTAAACTTGTATCTCGCAAATATCGTATTCGTCGTAGGCATGACAAACGCCAGCGGCAGCCTGTCTATGAACTTAATTTAAATTTAAGGTTTACACCGTGCTTTGTTTCCACAGTAGCTGCACTTATGAATATGCTTGTATGTGTCACTCGCTTCATATTCTTTTGCTGCCTTCTCAATTGTGTAATGCGTTTTTTGTTCAGCGCTCTTTGGAGCTCTTCCTTGTTCTCTGCGAACTGGCACTTAAAAGTTTCTCTCGCACTTTCGCTGAGTTTGTGCCAAACACTAGTCTATCCCTGACTATCTCATCTTCGTTTGCATAAGCACAGACCTTCACCTGCGAATATTTAGCGGCAGCGTGTCTATTGGATTGCTGCCGACGGACGGCCTTATATAGGCAGGCACTCAATTACGTGGGAGACGTGACAATGAGGGACGCAACTCCGCCTCACACGGCGACCGAGCTGCAGGCTATGGCCGTATATATGTACGTAAGTAGGTTCCAGTTATGGGTAGAACTTCTGTAAGTAAGCTGTAAGGAATAAGCCTGCCAAATTTCAGCCTTCTACCTACACGGGAAGTTGGAGAATTAGTGATGAGTCAGTGAGTGAGTGAGTGAGTCAGTCAGTCAGTGAGGGCTTTGCCTTTTATTAGTATAGATTTATTTAATGGATTTGTTATTTTTCAAATATTATTTGCCTTTTTATGTTGTTGATTATGTTGATGGTTCTGATTTGTCTTTTTAATTTATGTGAAATCATGTTTTTCTTTGATTATGCTTTAATTATTTAACTACATTTGTAATTATTGCACTTTTTTGTTCCCTTCTGTGCCTTGTGTTTTATGGGTGGAACCCTAAGAGGCGGGGCCACCTGACATCATCATGGCTGAAGGACCGCCCTGTGCTAATATAATGTGAGGCTGAGGAGCAGATTCTTTAGTTGTTCATTGTCATTCACAGAGTGCATATCATAAGTACTGATTTTCTGAATTTTTGTACTGTTTACTTCAAATTTTGGCTTTTTGATTCATGAATTGCTATTTGGGACAAGTTTTCTATGGGTTGCCTTTTTTAGGCATATCCATTTTGTATTATTTTGTGATTTTCTGCTATTATGGTCCTGATTTTTTATTACAAATAAATATGTTTCTGAGTCAGCCTTGTCCTTATAAGCCAAGGTTTTTTGAAGGGTATTTTTGATATTTTTGTGTGCTGTATTTTGTGTCATTTCAAGATATATTTTGAACTTTTCAAGCCAAATCCCCTTTTTTGGGCATGTGTGCAAAAACCTGCCTGTAAAGTTGAGAGGTCAGGCTGCCTGGGGTGAAGCCAGGAACCTTAAACTAGGCCTTGTTTAAGGGTCTTTTAGGAAGCCTTACATCCTTTTCCCTATTTGGAATGCACTAATTGCATGGCAAAAATATACATGAAGTAATTGGAGAAGTCCTTAAAAGGTGTCATCTTATTTTCATTTTTTTTTTTGTCCCTGTACTTTGAATTTTGTCCGGTCTCCATCCCTTCTTTCTTTTATTTTCAATCCGAACACTTTTAATATTACTTTGATCTCCTGAGTTTTTTTTTTATTTTTAATTTGAGTCCATATTTATGTGGACTTGGCTATGGTTTAAATCTTTTTAAATTATGTTTAAATATTCATTAATTCATGAATAGACTCTGCAGTGAACTGGCACCCTATACAAGAATAATTCCTGCTTTATGCCTGACACTGCCTATAATGGACTTTGGCCTGTCACCTTATACTGAATTAATTAGGTCTAATAAAAGCACAAATTTCTAAACTCTCTTTCTCCAGTTTCCACATATAGCATCTAGAACCACACAAGACTTGCCTAATTCATTCCAGTTTATTCTTATAAAATTCACAGGGACTCTATACATATTTACAAATTGAAAATAGTTAAACTAAACCATAAAATGGCATAAAAAACTGACATAAAAAATACTCACATTTTGCTGGATACAAACGCATCATGCAATCTAAATACAGAAATTAGTGTTTCAAAGCATCAAAAATTCTAGTCTCAGATTTCAAGTGTCTGAGAATTAGCCAGTCAATGGATGATGTATTGCAGTGCAGGTGCCAAAGGCCATGTAGGTCTGACAATGAGTCAGTAACAGGTGACAACACATCCTCTTCAAGCTTCCATTCAATGATCAGGTAGGATACAGTAAGTGACAGGGACTCCAAGTAGAGGTCTTCACGACATTGATTTTTGATTTTGCTCGTGACTGCTCCATCTCTTTCCCAGCTGCTCCCATCAAAATTACATCCTATTTCTGTTTGCTTTCTTCTGCTCCTGCAAAAGTTTTGTTTCTCTCCCAATTGCATTACCCTTGTCCCATCTAAATGGTGCATGAATTGGGCAGATATCCTAAATGGATTCTTAAAATGCCAGAATCTACAAGGGGAAAAAAAGGAAATAAAGCAGTACTCCAACCAATAATTATTACTTTGAATCTGTGTTTAAATGCTGCTATGCATATTCACCACAATAACTGTAGTAATAATTTGAAAAGTCTGTTCTGAAAAACAAGACAAACAGAAAACATAGAAAATGTAGCCTTACAGTGGGAAGAACTACCAGGAATATGTGATTAATGAATTCTCCAGATCCCTTTTTTGGTCACAAACATGTGCCAGAAACATGGAAGACATTTTCTTACAATGAAATTACGTATTTGTCAGCTTTTTGTTTTTTTTTTTGGTAGTTCCTCATGCCCCATAGGTTCCATTATAAAATGCTAGGGCTGGCTCTGTATTTTTTTAAATTTATAGAAAATGCTTAACTTAACTTTTACAATTTTGCTTGGCAAATGTATATATATTGTAAAGAAATAACTTTGCCTTAAAAAAAATGCTGAACTTGTCCTTTAATATATTCTGAAATGTAAGGGAAGGCTAAGCCAATTACTACCTTATATGTCAAAAGAATGATTTTAAAATCAGCTCTAAACATAACTGGTGGCAGGTGTATCGATGAAAGTACTGGAATTATATGGTGATGCTTTTTAGTTCTAGTCATGATCTGTGCATCCAAATTTAGAATTAACAGCCTGACCATAAACATTACAATAATCCTTTCTACTTGATACACATGAAGAACTAGCTAATCATATATTTAGAAAGCTATTAATTCTGAAATATTTTAAAGATGGAGATAGCAGATTTTAACTGAAGGTTAAATCCATGTCATACAGTACATCCATCTATCCATTATCCAACCCACTATATCCTAACTGCAGGGTCACGGGGATCTGCTGGAGCCAATCCCAGCCAACACAGGGCACAAGGCAGGAAACAAACCCTGGGCAGGGCGCTAGCCCACCGCAGCATGTCATACATACTACCCAAATTTAGGTGGATTCACCCAGACTAAACCCCAAGCCCTTTGAATTGAGAATCATCTTTATTTCCATATCGTTTACAGAATTTCTACCTGGTAAAAGAACATGTGCTATATGCAACTTAAATGCATATCGTATAATTTTCATTCATTGACTGTTCCACCTCACTAAAGCATTTAATTAATGAGGTAGTTGAAGGAATATTCTGTTCAATTGATAATTAAATTTGAGTGTCATTGCATATAAATAAGTGAAAAATAGAGTAACTTTTTTGTACACAGGAGACAGACAAATATTGCCATGTACTATGAAAAACAAGAAATATATTGATTCACTGTCTGAATCTTGTTATTCCAGTCTAGTGCTATAGGAGTTTGGTCCAATAATAATAATATTAATAATAATAACAATAATGGTATGGCATGGTGGTGCAGTGGGTAGCGCTGTTGCCTCGCAGTTAGGAGACCCGGGTTCGTTTCCCGGGTCCTCCCTGCATGGAATTTGCATGTTCTTCCCGTGTCTGTGTGGGTTTCCTCCCACAATCCAAAGATATGCAGGTTAGGTGCATTGGTGATTCTAAATTGTCCCTAGTGTGTGCTTGGTGTGTGTGTGCAGGTGTGTGCGCCCTGCCTGGGGTTTGTTTCCTGCCTTGCACCCTGTGTTGGCTGGGATTGGCTCCAGCAGACCCTTGTGACCCTGTAATTTGGTTATAGCGGGCTGGATAATGGATGGATAATAATAATGCATTTTACATATATAGCACCTTTCCCGTGCTCAACGAGCTTACTAGAGTGGGACGCTTCCTTCCACACACTAAGCCTGTCACATCTTTGGACACCTACAGGAAAGTAAGCAGTGCGGGGTGGCAATTCTACTGTTATGAATTTGTGTATGCATGCAAATTAATTACTAATTATTTTTATTTTACTGCGAACTACGTCTGTTTTTTGTTATGGGCATCGCCATGTTGTGCAAGGTCCAGTTTGCTAGGTAGTGAGAATCAGAGGTCACATTTAATGACGTTATTGAAGCAACTATACCTAAACTGGCTTTTTAGTACATTCACTGTCCGAGTTTGACCGCTAGTACTTGTGCTATTTAAAATGTTTCAGGTTTCAAATTCTTTGACTACAATCATAAAACAGTTTCTTGACTTTGATTTTGGTGCACGTTTTGGGTTTAAGCATTTCTTAAAACTCTTCCCTGGTTATTACAATGCTCATTTATTTACTTATGGTTCATCTTCTGACCCGTTTTCATATTTTTCTCTGTGGCCTGCTGTTTTCCTTTTCTTGACAGATCAGCTACAGGTACCCTCTGTAAAGCAAAATGACATTATTATTTTTGTATGTCTAATTCTGAAATAATTATGTAAATATTAGTTTTCAGCATACAGAATTATTGTATTAGTGTGGTATTGTAGTAGTGTGGTATCAGGCGACATGTCTACAGTTCATGGCATGCATTTGTTATTGTGCATTATCTATTTTATTAACTCCAAGTATGCTTTTTGAAGTACAGTATACCCTTCAAATTCACTAGTTAATTTAATTTGATTTAGTGATACCATTATAAACGTTCACATTGCAAATTAATGACTGAATTGTTTTTTTCCTCTGTTTACATTCAAAGCTGCTCTTATAACTTTTACTTGTATTCACCAAACTAGAGTCTTACTGCTTCTCCACAAGCAAACTAAGCCATGGTTACCTCCAACATATAGTCTTTATTTAACTCAGTGTGTTCCCTGAAAGAGTCAGCACATCTGTGTACTTGTAATCAGCAATCTTGAAAACGTTTGTTATATTTTGATTATTTAGCATATAAACTGTATAGCTGTCACTACCTGGAAGTGGAGGATGAGGCGTTTTGAGCTGCTCTCGCCTTATTCTAAGCACTGCTGGCCTGGTCCCAGGTTTACCTGTTATTAAATAAGAAGCTGTTTAGTAGGAGAAGAAGAAAGGGTTCCACCACACTCTTTAAAGGTGCCGCAAAAGAAACCATCCTGGCCTTAGAAAGCAGCATGTGGTCTTCATAATCCCCAGCAAATACTTTTTCATATTATGGTCAGCAAATAGGAAATCTGTACAGAAATGAACATAAAGGATAGCTGCAGGTTTGCTAGCAAATATACACGCAGAGTCAGATGGCATCCTTCTGACCTGAATCACTTTCATTCCTTTTTAAATCAGCCTTTTGTTTATTTTGTGTGTTCTCCATGAACCTTGTGGCACAAAATCTTTTCTTTGCTGCTTGGGCACTGTGTGCTCCTTATATATGGTAAAAGATTAAATTCTTGTGTTTAGAGGTTTTAAAAAGGAAAATGCCTTCTAATCATTATTCCCATACTGACTGGGATTTGTTCTCATTGCCATCCAAAAGGAGGCACCTTTTGCTGTGATATACCTGTCGTTATTTCATCTACATTACTGTTTAGACTTCTCATTTTTAGTCTTACATGTAGGGGCCATTGAAGCTAGGTGAAGAACTTGTAACGGCAGCTTCAATATACAGAATCTGTAAGTCTCAGGTGGTTATACCTAATCATTTTTTTAATTTATGTATTTCTTTCTAAAACAAAAAACAATCTTTCACTTCATGTTATGAGAATTCAGTATGAAGGATAAAAATACACTTTACAATAAAGTCCAGAGTCATTGCAAGAATAACATAGGACCACAAAGAGAACTATCATAGACTACTCATCTACTAACTGAAGTTTCAAAATATTGTCAAACATAAAATATCTCCAATAGCATTCAGAATTAACTTTAACAGTGATTTTAAGTGCAGATTTCAGTTTTTCCCAACCCTTTTAGAAGAGCCTATTCCTATCAAATTAATATTTAAAGTACTGTCTTTGTATCCACATTCCCATGTTTTAGCTGTTCTTCATGTTATGGTCTACTTTATAGCAAACAATGGAGGCACAGTGCATGTTGTGTCCAAACCAATTAGTCATTTTCATTCAGTAAACATGCAGGCCTGGTGATCGATGATCACCCTTTGCTTAACGATCAAGATAACTTTTTAAAAATGTGCAGCAGTAAAGGCGTCCGCTGACTGTTTTCCATGGAATAGCTCACAGTTTATATCTCATAATCTGTTTTCATAATGAAAGTAATCCCTAACATGTAGTCATTTTAGATGTATTTAGTTGTATGCATATACAGTGTTATCACTCAATAATGTAATTTCAATAGTTGTAAACTGCAGAGGACTTTGACCAGGAGAAAAAATAAGCTGTTTTTCCCCATGTATATATATTGTGACAGATAGAGGGCGCTATCGTCCTCTTCAACCCTCAGACTATACGCCAGACACCAGGTAAAAGTCCAATAATATGACTTTATTAATTAACAGTACACAAAGCACCCTCTTCTCTATAATACTCATACAAATAATCAATAATCACAATAATACAATCCTCCACTACTCCCAGACGCGTTGCCACCCTTCCACCCAGCTCAGCTCAACCCTCTGGGTTTCCCACAATCCTTTATAGTCCATGACCCGGAAGTGTTTCACTCTCTCTGTCCATGTGACTAGGAACACTTCCGGGTCAGATAAAAACTCCTTTTTCTTCAACCCGGAAGCACGTTATTTCCTCTGTCCATGTGACTAGGACGCACTTCCGGGTTGTAGGGAAAATACTTCTTATCCTCCCTGCAGCGTCCTCTAGTGGCCCCCATGGTATCCAGCAGGGCTGTGGATAAAAACTCCATTGTCCAGGATTTCCTGCTGGCCCTCGGGGCACCTCCATGCTGCAGGGAGGTCTCCATCTGGCTGCCTGGGGGTATTGGCCGGGATGAATGGCCGGCCATATATCACAATATTTAAAACTAATTCAATGCCATTCAACTTGTTTCTAGTTGTATGGTCTTTAGAGGCCTCTTTCAAAGCAGACTGATTGTGTGTATTTTTTCAGAACTCATAAAGAAGTATCATTTTTAGTTACATAAAATGTGTGAAGCGCCTATTGCGATAGCCATGTCTTTCTATTTGTCCATTCACATGAAACACTTCAGCATCCAGTGGATCAATTTTGTTGGAATATGGCACAACTATTCTTAAAGGAAATTTGTTGTGATAGTTCATTTTTTGTTGAAATGTCTTGAATGGATTGTGCAGTGGAAAGATTTGTAATTTCAAAATCTCCCAATGAAAGAATTGGCAAACTTGTCTTTCTGAAAATAGAGAAACATTCTGTGTGAATCCAACTATGCATTATCTTACTATTTCAATTTTCTTTGAGAACAGTTACTTCAGCTTGTACATTTTGTATATTTTCCTCTTTTATTCGTCCGACAAGTATTCTCAGTATTATGTTTCAGCCAGTGTTTCTCCTGTGGCTGGGGTTCACGTGTCTCTTTTATGGCTCTTTTGTTTTTTTATGTTAACATTGTTGTTCATTTAGTTTATTCATGTCAAAGTGTCCTTTTCTATTTACTTTGTGTTTTTGGGAGTGTCCTCCAGAGGCATGACCACCTGCTCATCACAATGAAAGGAATCATTGAATGTGCTTGGGGTGTTGGTGAGTTTGAGTGTCTTTTGATTTATTACTGAATTTTTGACCTTCTGCTCTGTTTTTGAGTTTGTATTCTGGATTTGTGTATTAGAACTTGTTTGCCTTAGATTGCTTTTGCCTTTTTTGGCACCCCATGCTGTGCTTTTTGTCATCTTCAGAGCTTAACTATTTACAGAGAATTTTTATATAGTAAATGTTTTTATTTATAAAGGTCCCATATTTGCCCTCTCATTACTAGCCAGGGTTTGACGATTTCCCCTTCTGTCAAGCTGCTTGCATAGAAACATGCTCACAAAAACATCACTTATTTAGAAATGAATGGAAAAAAAAATAAAAACATTTTGTAAGCACTGCTCAGTAAGCATAGACTGAACTAACATGTCCTCAGCATTTACGTTACAGTATAAACTACCCCACGGTTGCATTATCTGCACATTATTAATTACCGTGATCAGACGTTACCAACTTGCAGCTAAAAGGTGATCAAACTTATTAATCACACATAAAGGGGCAGCTCCACTAAGTGATATTAAGATAGCATGGGGTTAGAAAAGGAATTGCAGTTTATATTTGGGGAGAAGATCAGAGCTGTACAAGGACTGTTTTTTTGTTTTTTTTTTTTGCCCATTCTCTTTCATCTCGCGGTTCTTTTATTTGTCTTTCGTGATCTTAACGTGAAGATCACGTATCGTCTCCTAGTCATTCATTCCACAGGATTTATTTTTTTTATAATAGAGAGATACTGCAAGGTAGAACATATTTCAGTTGCTTTTCTTCTTTTGTGATTGTGATTTTATGCTAGTATTGTTCATTTTCTTTTTATAGTTATATCTCATTTGGTAAATTTTACTTTATTATTCATACAGTATGCCTTGACATTTAGTGGATAACTGAGTGGTTCAATGTTATTACTAAGGTTGTATTTACTGCACTAAATACTTGTTTGGTTGTTATTGGGGTTTTTATGTTTCTGAGATCCCTTTTGTTAACTACTATTAGTCACAGACCTTCCACCGTTTTAACAGCACATCAATTGATGCCATTGCCCATCATTTGAATTGGAATCTAATGTGTTTGAAAGCTACTGAGCTATTGAGCCGCCGTAAGCCTATTTGCACTCTGTTTTTAACTACATGACATTGTAAGGTGCTGCGAAAAAGCATGTATCTATTAAACAAAAATGTGATAGCTAACTTTTTAATGAAATACCCAAACAGATATAAAATACTCCTCATATTAGTTAATGAACACACCTGAATAATACTGCACCATGTGTATATTTTCTAACTTATTCAGTAGTACTAGGGTGTTGTATTGTGTTAGTCATTATGAATGTAGAGAAAAGCCAAGCAAAATGACACCTTTTATTGGCTAACTAAAAAAGATTGCAATATGCAAGCTTTCGAGTTAACGCAGGCCCCTTCTTCAGGCAAGATGTAATACAGAAACTGGAGTTCCCTGTGTTTATATACAAACACTAGGACAAGAAACAACATTGACAAATTTTTAAATGAAAAATCTTAAATGTAAGAAATTAATAGATTCCTTCAGGCTAAGATTAATTTAACAAGAGAGAGAAGAACGATGTATGGTGAAGATCTTTGGATAAGATAACTGTGCAACAAAGTCCTTCCTTTCAGGAAATGAATTACACCGAACAGAGAATGTTAATACTTCATCCTCATTTTTGAAAATTGTGCACAAAATTACTTTATTAATACATTGGATTAACTTTTATCATAAAGTTGTGTGATAAAAATAGAAATAAAGTATTGCAAAGGACTGGTACAACAATTACAAATTGCTCAATATCTTAATGCAGGATACTCAATGTTATGAAAGGTAATTTTTCTTTCTGAATCACAAATTCCCAGGTTTGACCATATAAGTTCATTTCAATTGACATACCTATCTATTACTTTGGATTTCCTAATCACATAAACTATCTGAGTAACAATTGTCAGTTACTTCTTGGGCAAGAGTCCAAAGATTGGGGTAGCTTCAGGTAAATCTCATTTAATTCACGAACAAAAAGTAAACAAGTAAAACAAACAAACTGTGGTCCAAGTGCACCTTCTTGGCTGTTTTATGCAAGCTCTGTCCGTGTCCATTGTTGATCTCAGAATGAGGTGCCACTTCCAGAACTATACCGGTAGTGAGGTCCGACATCTTCAGGCCTTTTCTACGTGAAGCTGCAGATACAAAAGAAGAGGCAGTCAGTGGCATGATGACCTCGCATGAGAACCTTTGAGGTGTCCCCTCAAAGTATAATGAAATGAAAAATGAATATAAGAGGACATGTAGCCATCAATTTTTAAACTTGATTCATTCAGGATTGTGAAGGAGCCTTAGCTTATCCTGGAAGCATAGTGCACAAAGCTGAAAACAAGCCTGTGTGCAGTGTCAGTTGATCACTCTCACCAGATCACTCTCAAGATTAAAGACATACACCACCCAAAAAAAATATATTTGCATGTTAGTTACCCCATGTGGATTACAGTGATGGCTGAGAAGACATTTTAATGTCAGGTCTTCATATAGAACAGAGATAACAACATAGAATAGGCATTTATGGTGACCATCATTGGACAATAGCAAACAATATCAAAAATATCCATGAAAAAATCTTGTTACTTGTTGTACGTAGTCCATATGTCAAGGTGTCTAGTTGTATGCTCAAACCTTCACAAAGACATGTTTCTTATTTAAATATTGTTCAATACACCATTTCTGAAAACATGGTCGTCTGAACACAAACCAGCATTTGAATGGATAGACACATAGATAGATGGATAGATAGATGAAGCTTTATCTGTCTCAAGGGTGAAATGTGGCTTTTTTTTACAGAATCTCCATAAATAAATAATATAATTATATTATGACAAAAAACAAACCCCTCTCAAATATATACCAGAATGACTAATAAAGGAAGAAAAGTAAAAAAGAAAGAAAACTTCTGACTTGGCGGTCCCAGTCACAGTAAGACATTATGCAACAGTATTTCCTTTGGTATAAAGGAGCCCCAGTAGTGTTTCTTGTCACTTCTGCTGAACAATTTGCCATCTGATAGTCCTCAGTGTTAGGATGTCAGAGAGAAGATGTGAAGCATTGTTCATAATGGCAGTCAGTTTTGTCTTTATTCTCTCCACCACTGCTACCTCCAGGAGGTCGAGAGCGTGTCCCTTATCCGAACCTAACTTTTTAATTAGTTTGTTGGTTGCTAATCGCCTTGCACACCACAACACAGAAAATGGCACTGGCCACCTTTCACTTTAAAGCAAAACTTTATTTTTTTGAGTTCATAGTGCCTTAGCTGAAGTTACCATAATAGGCGCATTTTGTTTTCCCCACACTGCATTCACCATAAAGATTGTACTTTTGTGCTACTGTTAAAAGAAATTAAGGACAATTTAAGCATTTTTAGGATTACACTGTATTTGCAGCAATGGAAACACATAGTGAGTTCAGTTAGGTTTTTTTTTATTTTCACAAAACATTAGAGCTAATCAGTATGTGATTGTTCTGCAGATTGAGCAGTAAATCATTGCCAACCATTCATTTCTCCTACAATGCTGACCAGAATATGGTAACCCCAAAAATTCTCACTCAAGCTAGAATCCTGACTATATAATTCAATTGCTATCATTTACTTCTGGAAATATTATTTTTTTAAATTAATAAGAATAATAGCACATGAATTCTGGAGCTACCTGCATTACAGACTGCGGGTGACTTGTGACATTTCTGTGAGCCGAACTCTACATACATAGATAATGTCCCAGACGGCTGGGGACCCTACCTAGCCGGGATGCCTGGACGGTCCACGAGAGGGATGATACCTTCCCTGGGCCACAAGAGGGCAGCCTCCCTGGTCTGCTTGGGGGCCACTAGAACAGAGCTGGGAAGCTCATCCCTATGGGAGGACGTGGCCACCTCCAGGGAGCGCCCGGATGGTTATGGAACCCTGAATGGCGGCACTTCCGCCACACCAGGAAGTGCTGCCGGAAGAAATCACATAGACATGCAAATCAGTGGCCAATTTATAGTAGCGTTGCCAATCCACCTAACCTGTATATCTTTGGATTGTGGGATGAATCTGGAACACCCGGAGGAAACCCATGTGGATATGTGGAGAACATGCAAATTCCACACTGGGTGCACTCAGGACTTGAACCACGCTACCACTTCACCACCATGTATGACATGTAACTTGTACTGTACAGTGTTTTCCATAATTTTATAATTGACAATCAACTTCTGTTTAGTTTCTTCCTTGGGGTCACTCTACGAGTCAGTGGCGGAGTTGAACTGTCATCCCTTTGCTATATATTAGGCCAGACTTCATATTTCCCTCTCTTTGCTGATAGTTGTTTCTAACTGCTGCACAGATTATTAAAATGCAAAGCTCCTCGTTTTATTTATTAGCAGTTAATACAAATTGATTAAACCCCAATAGAGCAGTACTCTGTAACAATACTGATACACTTAATATACAGAAAGTAAAGCAAAAGTCCAATTTGAAGCGATATTTAAAGAACAGCCCATGGTCATCAATGAAATACAGACTAGGCCAGGGGTGCCCACACTTTTTCGGCTTGCGAGCTACTTTTAAAATGACCAGGTTGAAATGATCTACCTACATTAAAAATGCTATATAT
>JANRMT010062820.1:1112505-1125543 GCA_026402145.1 Polypterus bichir lapradei
TAGTAGTAGTTGTAGTCGCAGTAGTAGTAGTTGCTGTAGTAGTAGTAGTTGCAGTAGTAGTAGTTGTAGTTGTAGTTGCAGTAGTAGTAGTATTAGTAGTAGTAGTAGTAGTCGTGGTTGTAGTAGTAGTAGTAGTATTGTTTTATGTATATAGTACAGTGAAATTCTTAATTTTATTCATTCATATTACACAACTTTTCCAGCAATTTTCAATTATAGCCTTCATTTACATAATCTTATCAAGTTGGAGGCAGTCAGCAGTGTGCTCCTGTGAGGGCGGTCACGTAATGTGACATACCCAGCAATTCGTTTCAACTAGTCAGCGACTTGCTCTGATACAATTAAACAGGTTTGATTTTTGTCTTTAGTCGTAAGGACAGACTTGTGTGGATGACAGCTGATAATCAATGAATGCTCATCCAGGGATACTGTGCATAGACTAGTGACAAGGAATGAAGAAACACAAGTGTTTTGGACCTCACAAACAGAAGAGAAGCTTATCAGGCTGATGCTTTGTGTTTTACATACCACAAAGGAATGGTAAAAAGAAACAAGGGCCAAGATTACAGCTGAATTTGCCAAAGCTGTTAACCCAGTGTATAGTGCCGGCTCTGTTAGAGGGCATGCTATGGCCTGTCACAAAAAAGGAGAGCACTAAACAGTAAATGTGACGTGCCCAGCGATTTTCAGTCATGTAAATTAACATGGTTACGGAGACAAGATCAGCAACTGCAGTCGGCAAATCTAACATACCCTATGACTAGATGTTGTGTTGTGATATTGACTCTACTTGCATGTCCAACTAATGTGCAGCACATCCCCATTCTCCAGCATCATGATAAGTGAGATTATATTAAAATGCATTATTCATATATATTGCCTATGTTATTAGTCTTTTACAATACTTTCAGATATTATTACGGGTTCTGAATGTCTATGTTGCTCAAAAAACTAGCTTGTCTTTGTAGTAATTATGCACTATGAATACGAAAAAGAATAAAATAGCAATATACAATACTTGGATGGAGTAAAGTAAACAATAATGAGTTTAATTTGTCATTTGAAAGGGCACCATCCAAACAAGTGTGCAGGCTGCTCTAAAACTAAAGGGGAAAATAGCATCATTCTAAGGAATGGTGCGGACAAATACTAAAAACATGCCAGTCCTGAAAACTTGAATACATGAGTGACCTCATTTGGACTCATGCAGAACGCTTTGAAATGGTGTTTACCAGTAAAGTGCTACATAAAATAACAATGTATTGATATTTCTGTCAGCACCTCCATCTTTCTTTACAACAAAAGAAAAATAATAATCTAGTTCTGCATTCTTGAAAGAAGCCACCCATCGATTAACAAATCTGATGTTGCTGGTTTGGGGACTATCACACAGTATGGTGTATTGATCTGCTGTTGCATGTGACTAGTGATGCATGAAAGCTAGCATCCTGCGCCATGAAGATGTTTAGTGCCTGCACATTGCATTTGAGTTTGCTGCAGATGCAGAGCAGCTGATCCAACGTTATCAAATAGAAATGCAAACAATCACATATCTCCTATTTTACTTTTCTTATTTAGTGTGCGCTCTTACCCACAAGCAACAACAACAACAATTTATTTTTTATATAGTCCATAATCACACAACGTTTGCCTCCATGACATTTAACAGGCCTTGTTTTTCAACAGCCCCCCAAGGCCTTGACTCCCTAAGAAGGCAAAAAACACTCATGGGAAAAAAAAGGAAATCTCTGGAAAAGCCTGTAATGAGTTTATCTACACTATGTGTCTCTTTTTTATGATTGAGGTATCAACTCGTGTGCATCTGATATTCTTAATTTTATTCATTTAATTGTTTAAAAATGACATAGAGGTTTCAGCATTTAAAGAAAGCGGAAATTGTAATTTAAAGTTTTGAGTTTTTTCAAAAAATGTGCCTTCTCTTGCCGTTAACTCTGTTTAGATTTTATTTTGCAGAAGAACAAAAATAAATAAATAAATAAAACAGTAGGTAAATTAATTTAAAGCTTTTTTTAACCATTTCAGGCATGCTTCTGTACAAGATTGTTCAGGATGGAAGGGCACACTTGAGAAATGGTGATTTTCAACTTCCACTGCACTGGTGGGCTGTCTATAGAACATTAACTTTTTTTTATTTTAATCCTCTTCATTAGTTAAATTATCGTTCTGTTGGAAGAGGAATTCTCTCCCAAACTGCTTGTGTCTTGCAATTCTAACAGACTTTCCTTTCTATTTCATTACATTTTGTGTTCCCACTGTGCCTCCGAGACATGTTGGCCTTCCATAATGCAGCCACCACAATATTTTAGAATGTGGATAGTAGGCAGGTAGCGTAGCGTAGTGTAGTGGTTAGCACTTTGGACTGCAAACCCTGAGGTTTTGGGTTCAAATTCTGTTACTGGCTCTGTGTGACCATGAGCCTTCACCTGTCTGTGTGCCAATTGGAAAAACAAAAAGAAACGTAATCAGTTATATTTCAGTTGCAGTAAGTTGCCTTGGATAAAGATGTCAGCCAAATAATAAGTAGCAATTCTTAGAGTGGTGTATAATGTTTAAGAGCTTGGGGTTGAGGCCAGAAATGTTGATTTTTTGCTATCATTAGTTATTGGTATCTTCTTCTGTTTTGATTCAGAATATCTCAGATGCTGTGTCGTATTCTATAAAGATAGAATAGTATTATTTTTCAGTAACTGTAATGGACGAGCAACCTGTCCAGGGTTGTTTTCTGCTTTACACCTGATGCTGCCAAGATAGGTTTCAGCCTCCCATAACTCTGGATTGGATCAAGTGGGAGTGAAAGAGTAATGATATTCATCAATAGCATTTATCTTGCCACTCTCCCATGAGCTCAGGTTTGATTAAAACTGTATTTCTCCAGTTACAAATGCAACTGCTCATTTAACACAACCTTAGGCCTCTTGGTGGACTCTGTGAGTAACTCCCAGCCTGGATGGTCATTTTAGGAGGTTACCCAGATCTACATCCAATACACAGGCCCCTTTTTATTTTTTTCTTCATAACAAGCTTTATTGAATTTTAATTCACATTCATTTCTCCGAAAGGTCCTAATTTCTTCTCCTCCCATTAAACTTTAATTGCTTTTTTTTGTCTTCATGAGGGAGCTTTTGTAAGGAACTGTATTGCTTAAATGTGGGACTTACCAAAGATAAATGTATTTAATCTAAACTCTGGGCAGGCACCTTAAATAGGTTGAGTAATAATTAAGAAGCACCAAGCCCAGACTGTATAATGTGGTAGCGAGAACACATCTGGTGTGCTCTGTGGACTTCTGGTCACAACCACAATAAAGTCATATTGGCTCTAGACATTGTGTGGAAGGAACAACCAAGTGTAGATGTGGCTAGCGGGTTTGTCCTACTCTTACAGGCTATGAAATTTAAACCTCTTTAGGCTTTAGCACAGAAGGCTACACAGGGACCAAAATCTGATATTTTAGTGACAGCTCTGATTAGTAAGAAAAAGTAGTTTTACTTAACAATAAAATGCTATATAGTAGAGTCTCGCTTATCTGACAGAAACGGGCCGGCCAAACGTCAGATAAGCGAAAATGTTGGATAATGGCAGGTGTTAAGAAAAAAACCTGTTAAACATCAAACTATGTTATAATTTTACACATTACGAACGTAATAATCATGTTTTACAACAAAACAACAGAATTAATTAACTGAAAAAATGAACTTACAGTTACAGAATTGTCTGACGTTAAATACAGTATGTACTATACTTAAAAAGTTCAGTTCTGTGATGATTTAAAGACATTTTTGATCGTAGTCTGCTTTCCTGATGAGTGCCGTTTCTTCGCTGTGAAGTCTCGCCATCTTTGCATCATCATTATGTCGATTCCTGTAGCTTCTTCTTGTTGCTCAATGTAGGCCTAATTAATTGCAGTTTCTAGCCTTAACTCCGTCACTAATATAGTCAACATCCGTACGAGCGTATACTGTTTACTACAGCATTGTGACTGCGTGTGTGTGTTTGTGCTGTGACGTGCGAGTCCCCGTCTTGCACCCGAAAACTCGAAGCTGAGTCTCAGTACTTTTAGCAACACCAGCTTTATTAAGCTTGAAACAGGAACAGCGAGGTTATTTAATGTAGCGGGATCTTTCATTCTCCTATACACAGACACAGGAGTCAGGCAGGGTCGGGGGGAAAGTAATACTGAGCCCAGCGCATTTATAATGTCCCTTGTTCCTTGTATCACCCATCAACGGCAGGCGCTTATAGCATGTCTGCGATCTTTTCGGATTGGCTTTTACATTGAACTGCTACGACTGCGATTGCTTTGGGACGCTCTTCCGTGTGTCGTCCCGTTGGGAGGAATCCCACAAGAGTTTAGAAACTCACTCACACCAGCCATGATTCTTTTCAAAGGTAAAGTGCAGGTTAATTTGCTTTATGTACTTTTACTTTATATTTTGTATTACTCATTTTTATATGAATAGTTTTGGGTTGTGGAATGAATCATCTGAGTTTCCATTATTTCTTATGGGGAAATTCGCATTGATATACTGTACAAGTGCTTTGGACTGCAAGCACATTTCCAGAACGAATTATGCTTGCAAACCGAGGTTCCACTGTAATTAGCTGCAGCAGAGTCGGGAGCAACAAAAAATAGACTACGCTCACGCTCGCAACTTGCAGTTCTTGTTGCCGATTGATGCATATTTTTTTTTTGTTTGTTTTTTTTTTGCGGTGGGACGTGGGATAATACGGAATGTTGGATAAGCGAGACTCTACTGTACTTTGTTTTGTTGTTGTAATGATAGGAACTTAATCCAAACAGAAGTGTACTTCATCATAAACAAGCAAAAAAGTACAAACGCTTGGGAGTAGTGCACAAGACTGTTTTGAGGTTCCACCATGCTGATTAAGTCCATCTGGAAGATAGCGGGTCATAGTAGAGAAAAAATGAAAGGGAAGGTTGATACAGCTGAAGGATGATAACAGAGAAGTAAACCCATTTCAAAGTAAACTCGAGAGCTGAAAGATTAAACATCTAGATGAATCCAAAAGACAAAAATGCCATTATATGATTACCAAAAACAGTTTTATGCAAACAATATATAGAATACTGAATTGCAGGTGTGTTTGCATAAAATTTGAAAACACCTGTGGTCAATATCATGTTTGTATGTTTGTCCACATGAAATAACTTGGCTGAAATTTAGTAAACTTAGTTTTCTAGGACATTTGCTTGGAAAGTTCCGGTTTCATTGCAAATTTTTTAAATTCAAAAATCTGCCATTTTTAAAGAATTGGCAAATATTTAAAAATGTCTGTTTGAAAACAGAGAAACATTCTGTATGATTTCAATCACTAATAAGTTTACTCTTTTTTTATTGTATGCCTTTAATTATTTCCTTTTTAAATAGTCAAATAGTTGGTCCTGATGGCAAACAGATCCCCAATATTGTTATGCCAGTTACGAGAATATGAAGTGGCAGCACAGCACAGCATGGATGCTCTCCACCCATCTCTTTCCTAAACATATTACCCCAGGTAATATTCAGGTAATGAGTGTTTAAAAGCAACTGCTATAATTTTAAAGCAGCTAACCAGGGAATACATTTTTTTTTGTGAATAAAGTCAATTACCCCAAAGATTGAAAATAGAGTTGAAAACAGAAGGAAGCCAGTTTTAAGGGTTGTGATTTAATTTTCAAACTAGAGGATTTAACTATAATTGTAGATGAAAAAGAATTGCAAAGAGGTGTTCACCAAAATTCTATTATTTTACTAGAATACTAACATGAACACAGACTCCCAACAACAGAGCCATGAGTCAAAGCTAGAGTATCAAAATCAACACAATTTAACTGCACTTGGTCACTGATCAAATCTGCATCTCAGACAAAGGAGTTCATGCACTTCATTAGCGAGTCATAGTGATGCGAGTAAGGAAGGAGGCCCGTAACAACCAGACAAGATACTTTGGCAAACCATTATCCTTTCATACTGCCTTTTAAAATGATGAAGTGATAGACTTAAAGTTGATATTAAATTCATTCAAATGTTTCTCAAACCAAGAAATAAAATTCAAGTTTATATGAAACAACAAAGCTCAAAAATTCTGTTTTCGAAATATAGATATCTCTGAGCCAAATAAATTTTGAGAAACACAAAAATGCCACAATGGGTTTCCCAATTCTTAACAAATAAAAGTCACTAAAATGGAGGTACAGAGGTGCACAAGGCAAGGAGCACACAGTCACATTGTGAATCCCTGCAAATTTCCTGCTGCTTGAAGTTGTACAAGATAAGTTTAATAATCTTGATAACCGTAAAAGTAACAAATGCAAGCAAGGAAAGCAAAAGGTCACTTAAATTATCAAGAAATGAATGGACGATGAGAGGAGCTACTTAAGTGTGGCTCAGTAAGTCAATATGCATACAGTGAATAAACGTGGACTCATTATTAATGTAATACTAAACACAATCTCTTGGCTGTGTTATCTGCACATTATAATAATTCAACATTTCACTGCAGTATATCTAAGTTATCTATGGCCTATTATACATTATGAATTGTTACAGCCAATAATGTTAGCCTGAGATTTCAGCACTTCTTTAAGAAAACAAACCTTAAGTACAAATGCAATTTATACATCACTTGATTGGAAATCTGTTTCGGCCACCACAAACCAATTTGGGCTCCGATTTAACTACACAATACTGTAAAAAAGTGTTTTAACTACTCCATTAATATGTGTAATAATATTTAATATCTCTAATATTTTTATATACAACTTATTGTTATACAAAAATTTAATATTAAATATTCAATAAAGAAAACAGTGCTGTCTCTTTGATGAAGTAAAAAAGATGCTTCAACTTTCAAAACAGTCAACTAAGTCCACAAACAAACCTGGAAATTACTACTATTACTAAATTGTGTCCATTTTCTAACTTGCTGAAATCTTTGAAGACCTCACAAAGGGGTTGTGACTTATCTACATTTACATTTATTTACCTGGCAAATGCTTTTATCCAAAGCAACTTACAAAACAGGTAAGTATAATCATGTAATATTAGGCTGGAGCTTGTTTGTTCAGCAAGTGTAATAAGACTAAAGTTGATAGCCATAAGTGAAGAGATGTAATAACTAATAAATGTACAATCATAGATTAACAGTCAATAAAGCAACTAAACATAATCTGTAGAACAAATTAACCAACAATATAAAATATCACAGAGCAAAGCATTTTTTCCAATCATTTAGTCAGATTTTCACAGAAGAGATGGGCTTTCATTTGCTTCTTAAATACATCGAGGGAGTCGGCAGCTCATTCCACCAACTAGGAACTACACAGGAAAAGAGTCTGGATTGAGACTTGATACCACGCAGAGGTGGCATCACCAGACGCTGTTCCTTGGCAGACCTGAGTGGGCGAGAAGGAGCATCACACCTCACTGGTGTCTCCATATACACAAGTGCTGACTCATTGACTACTCTGCAGGCAAACATCAGAGATTTGAACTTAATGTGTGCTTCTGCAGGGAGTCAGTGTAGAGACCAGAAAAAAGGAGTGAAAATTGCCCATCTCAGCTGGTTAAATACAAGATGGATTGCTGCATTCTGGACCATCTGCAGGAGCTTGATAGCACATGTGGGTACTCCTGCCAGAAGCGAGTTGTAGTAGTCCATATGTAACAAAACCAGAGCCTGGACCAGAAGTTGTGCTGCATACTCAGATGTGCTGTCAGATGTCTAATCTTGCAGGTGTTGTACAGTGTGAACCTGCATGAGCATGAAACAGTAGAAATGTGCTCAGAAAAAGATAGCTGCTCATCAGTCACCACCCCAAGGTTGGCAGGTGTTAGCGACAGTGAGCCAAGCTATACAGAGATGGGGCACACCTGTGCATGTCCAGTGCCCCCTTGACAACTCTCCTCGTCAGGACACGCTATATGATCTGCCCACGATGTAGGACTCAAACCATCTGAGAGCAGTCCCAGTGATGCTAAGGTCAGAGAGGGTGGCAAGGAGGATGTCATGGTTTACCATGTTAAAAGTAGAGGAGAGCTTTAGCAGGACCAGGACCAATGACATTTTGGTAGCTCTAGCAAGTCACAGCTGGTCGAGCACTGTTAGTAGAGACATCTCAGTCGAGTGGTTTCTCTTGAAGCCAGACTGGTTGGTATTGAGGAATCCATTCTGTACAAGAAAGGAAGAGACCTTGTTAGAAACAGCACAGTCAAGAGTTTTTGAAAGTAAGCAAGGAGAGAGACAGGCCTGTAATTGTTAATTTGGGATGGATTTGAATGTTGGTTTTTTGAGAAGTGGGGTTATCAGAGCTTGTTTGATGATAGGAAATGTACCTGAGCAGAGTGAGGTGTTAATAATGTGTGTAATTGCAGGAATGGCCTAAAGGAAATGTGAGGGGATAGGGTCAAGTGGACAGGTAGTGGGGTGATTGGAGAGGAGGTCGGAAACATCAGTGGCAGAGAGTGGAGAGAATGTGGAGAATTTTGGGTGATGCTTGGAAGGAGGCATAATGGGTGGCAGTGAGGATGAGAACTGACAGCTGATGACAGCCTCCCTATCGTGAAAAGAGGTGGCAAAGTCATCAACTGACAAGGATGTTGGGGGAGGAGGTGGAGGAGGATTAGGAAGGGAGGTGAAGTCGGAGAACAGAGAGCGTGTGTCGGCAGTGCTGTTAATTTTGGTCTGACAGAACGTTACCTTAGCGTCAATGGTGGCAGAAGAAAGCTTATCCTGTAATCAGTTACGACATCCAGAAAGGGATACTAATGCTTAGTTTAACATTTGAAATTAGTGAAGAGAAAATACCATGGCATGACATTTGTGTGGTTCTGTGCGATGACTGACAATCTGAGTTGTACTTTGAGGCATGTGCTGAGGAAAGTGCTATGTAAGAGCAAGTAGAGTTGAATTTCATGTATGAAGCAGTGCTGTCAGAGGAAAAAGTGAGGTATGCAGTAAAGACAGGGCACAGTAATGCTTAAAAACAACAGTGCAGAAAAACCTGTCAGTCAACTTTGTTCTGCGGGAAAACTGCACACAGCATTTTGTGGCATCACAGCTTTTAAAGGACAGCCTGCTCTTTGTGGGCAGTGCCACCTTCTGTAGTTATGTGCGTGTATATGATTTAGGGACTTAGCATGAATATTGGTAATTGAAAAATTGTTATATTGTTTGCAAAAAAGTAATGTTTTATCAAAACATTTTCCTCCACTGTATTTATTTGAATTACTACTAGTAATGCTTGCTAAGATAATCTCCAATCCATTCCAGCCTCATTTAGGGCTTAAAGGGACCTGCAACCTGTCCATGCAGCAGAGGGCACAAGGCAGGAATGAATCGTGAAGAAAGTGCCAGTTCATCTCAGGGCCAGCAATGCTTGATGATAGTTTATATGAATGGCTACAAACAGGCAATCCTTTCCACTCTAAATATTTCATCCTATTTCCATCAACATTTTCTTTGTTTAATTTCACTTAAAGGCAGGCTTATTGGGATTCACAATGTGAATTATTATTATATTTGAGGAGCTTGTTTTATTTGTTTTTTCAGTAAGATTATTTAGTCCTAAAATAGTTCTTTGCAAGCATCTTTCCTAAGGTACATGGTAAAGCTATAAAATATCCTTTGTGAACTTTAAGATGTTTGAGTTAGGAGTAGGAGTTTTCTCTCTTTCTACATTTTGAGCTCCTTAAGGCCACATCACATTATGTGACTTTTCCAGTAATTTTCTGTTGATGCTTTCATTTACCTAATCTTTGCAAGATGGAGACTGCCAGTGGTGTACTCCCTTGAAGCTGGCCACCTAATGTGACATACTCAGTGACTCACTTCAACTAGTCTGTGACTTAGTCTAACTAAATGAAACAGGTTCGATTTTTTTCTTTAGTCATATGGGTGTGCTGTGTGTGCATGAGAGCTGAAAAGCAATGAATGCTTATCTGGAAGTACAATGCATAGAATATGATGATGAGAAATTAGGGAACATGGATTTTTTGGATCTTACGAACAGAAGAATAGCCTGTCTGTCTGGCTTCTCATGTTTTGCATACCACGACTGTATCGGAAAAAAAAATAAAGGGCAAAGGTTGTGGTTGAACTCGCCATACGTGTTATCCCTTTTTACAGCACCATCTCTGTCAGTCAGGGAGCATGCTGTTGCCTGTCAAAAAAGGGGTGAGCAGGACTTTGATGAAAGGTCGGCACTCAGTCAGTTAATGTGACTTGCCAAGTGATTTTGGTCCACTGGTCCAATGACGAGGTCAGCAACTGCAGTCGGCAAGTCTGACATACATCTGACAATTGTACACTTGAAGTATGCAATCAGCTGACATGTTTTGTTGACAAAAATGGATTTATCTAACTGAGATGCAAACATAAAGTAAAGAAAAGCTACGCGCTGTTGTGAAGAGGGGGGCTGAACTCACCCCAAGGAGACACGGCCGCTCCTCCAACACCCCTTCTTAGACGGTGATACAATGGGAAACAAATATAGTTGTTTTTTTACCTCCTCTTTGCTCGATCAGCTGCTGGCTTGCTGTTGCTGTCATGCCGCGTGTGCGGCACTTCAAATATTTAAAAGCCTGTGCAGCACCTGTTCTTTTGTCTCACTACCTTGTCTCTCTTCTCCCCCAGACATCCTCAAACAGTATTCGATCTCTTTTCACTGTTCCGTTATTTCACTGAGTAATATTTTCCATTTGATTGTGCTAATGCGATCTTTACTCTCATTTTTTTTAAGAGTTTCGAATTTTCCTACTTCCATTATCACTAACCTGCTCTGTATGTGTATCACAGGTCTTGCTTCCAAAGGTTGTAAGTATGATGTGACTTGACCGTCTCACGGGACGTGAAAGTGTCTCTCTGTCTCTCTTCAAAAGATCACGTCTCGTTGCAGAACAAAAGTCTTGTCTCGTCGCAAGATTTTTTTTTATAATAGAGAGATATGCATAGTAATACGTAAAACTACCTACCCACAAGGTCCAGAGTCTGTTTTGGGAGCATCAGGTACAAAGCCCATTACCATCACGATTCACATTTACTCTCACAGGGCTAATTTAGTTGACTTGATAATTAATTTAACACATGAAGTTGTAATTTGAGAGAACAACTAGTGTACTGGGGGAAAATCTACATAGATACAGGGAGAATTAGAACATTACAACATTTGAAAGATTTAGACGAGAACAGGCCATTCAGCCCAACAAAACTTGCTAGTCTTATCCACTTAATTCCTCTAAAATAATATCAAGTCAGGTTTTGAAGGTCCATAAAGTCCTACTGTCTATCACACTACTTGGTAACTTATTCCATGTATCTTATTGTTTGTGCTATCTAACTCCACACAGATAGTAATGGCCCTCTATGTATTGCTTGTAAAAGGCAACAGTAGTTGGAGAAGGAGGGTGGAATCAGGGAATGGCATGGACAGATCAGAATTCAAGTAGGGGTTGTAACTAGGAAGACTAAATTTAAATAAACAAAGATCAAGATGTGTAGCCAGAATTATTATGAAAGAGAGGGCAGTAAATCATAAGCCAAAAAACTGTATGTGTAACCAGAGCTAAAACAAATGTTAGACAAAATTCACATTTTCACAGTCCAGTCCACTCAAAGGACTCTACAACTGTAAATGAGGCTCTGCTTGAAATATCTCCTGAACCTCAATATACAGTCTGAGGGCGGTCTCACAGTAGTGACATCACACTGGACCCGCCTCTTTGGTGGTTCCACCCACAAAATAGAAGATGCAGCAGTACACAGTACATAAGAACTAAACTATATTTACATTACTGTAAACAATATTAGTAAAGCTTACCAAAAAAATCACATGAAAAATAATTTTAAAAACATCATAAATAACAATTAAAATGCAAATACACATAAACCAGGGAACAAACCCAAACTATAACATGAGAGTCATGAACCTGTCATTTTCTAATTCTAATATCACAATTTATCTTCAAGTGTGCCAATATATCCATTCAGCTACAAAATTATGCATTGATTTACTAGTGACAGAATAAATTGAGTAAATCTTTTTAATTATTTAAAAAAATGTCTTGAGTTAATTTCCTTTGTGCAGTACTGTAAACTATTTTCTTTTTCATGATACCTAACATAGCATGTACTATTTAAAGCAGCCATAAATGTAATTGTATTCAGTTTGTTCATTTCTAGATGTTAGTAATCATGGTTACAACAATTCAACCAGCAGTCAGTGCAATTAAAACCAAATGTATGGCCTGCTTCAAGCTGCAAGCTCAAGAGCCTGGTGCTGAACGTTGGCCACACCGTTTGCCAACTGCTAGCAGGAAGTCAGTGCTCTGGGGATCTCCGGGTGTACGGCACATATGACAGGACACAATGCTAAAGCAACATTACAACAGGCTGCAGACAGATCTATAAAAGTACAGATTACACACAACTGAACTGAGAATAAGTGCAACAAGTACATCAGAGCAAGCAAATAAACTTACCTTTGCCAGTGACATACTTGTTTTGCAAGTGCACCTGTTCCTAAGTAGATGATGAAGGATTCAGGTTGGATACATTTATTGGATCCTTGGTACATTGGTATTCTCCATTCATCACTGCATCATGGGAACATTTCTTTCCATCCACGGATGGTATTTGCTTTGTTCTTGATGCTGCCCAGGTAAGTTCTTCTCTCCCAAATACCCTAAACTGTATTGTGTATGTTTCAAGAAATTTCTAGATGGACTGATGAATGGACATTGTGAATTGTGTGTGTGTCTGTTAAAGCAGAATAATTCATAATGAAATGGCCAGTAAATGCAATCAACTTTTTCTTATTAGCCTATGGTTGGCTAAGCTTCCAAATGCTAACTTTGCCTTTTGGGACAACCTACCATTTGTATATCTTTGGGCACATTTGCCCCATTACACATTTTGCAGCTTTGTAGGTATTTGGTATAACATCTTTTCCCAGGTCTGTATTGCCACATCCGATAGATAGATAGATAGATAGATAGATAGATAGATAGATAGATAGAT
>JANRMT010062820.1:1125553-1149768 GCA_026402145.1 Polypterus bichir lapradei
GATAGATAGATAGATAGATAGATAGATAGATAGATAGATAGATAGATAGATAGATAGATAGATAGATATTTTTTCTAAAAAATCTTTTACTAACTCAAAAGCATATTAGTATACAAGATCAAGCATATTGTGTAAAGTAAACACATTTTAACCTGTTTTACAAAATAACTACATTAAAAAACAATATTTTCATGAACGTATGTTATTTTTTTTACAAAACTTTCCACCCACCTCACATAGCGTTAACAACAACAACAACAACAACAACATTTATTTATATAGCACATTTTCATACAAATAATGCAGCTCAAAGTGCTTTACATGATGAAGAAAGAGAAAAAAGACAAAACAAATAAGAATTAAAATAAGGGAACACTAATTAACATAGAATAAAAGTAAGGTCCGATGGCCAGGGAGGACAAGAAAAAACAAAAAAACTCCAGATGGCTGGAGAAAAAAATAAAATCTGCAGGGGTTCTGAGGCCACAAGACCACCCAGCCCCCTCTAGGCATTCTACCTAACATAAATGACCTCCATCAGTCCTCATGGTATTCAGGGTCCACATGGAAGAACTTAATTACGACGGTCATGTGGACTTCTGGCCTTTAATCCATTAATGTAGGGACATCACAGTGCTTTGATTTAAATGAAATTAGCACTTTTTGCCTCCTGCCCACCTTACACAAAATCAATTTATTTCATGCATATTTTAAAACAATTATTTAAGAACAAATTCAACCCTCTTCCAGCACTACACACTTCTTGTATTTTCCAAGACTGTCAAAAAAAACTAAAACATCACCTGGAATCCTCCTTTTTTCTTCGTCCACCTTAATTAAAGGGTATATATGTGTCTGTGTGTCTGCGTATCTGCATGTCTGTCCGGTTGTTATGTCTATGTCATTCCAACAGATAGCACATCACAGACATTTTTAGTAATAAAATGTATTACATTTGTCATTCCAACAGATGGAGCATCGCAAACATTACCACTGCTTTTACAAATTCCATAACAAATGACATATAACAGAGGCATATGCATTGCATTTGTCATTCCAACAGGTGGCACATCACAAACAATTGTAGTAATGCATGTTATTGCTACAAATATTTGTTAGAATGAGAAATGAATTGCACTTACCGTAGATCCCGGAATACAAGCCGACTCGGTATATTAGCCGATACCCTTCTCTACCTACTAAATTACATGTATTTGCCGATGACCGGTATTTAAGCTGACCCCCTTCTCCAAGCAAAATCTTCTAAATTTCCTTAAAAGTGTCTTTCAGGTATATTTATCATGTTTATCGGCGAGAATTTGAGACTGCCGGCATTTTTGATGGAAACCAGGAAGTGATTGCGGAGAAGTTTGGTAAAATGAAGCCTTTGTGTTGAAACTATATACGCAAATACGGTACATCGGCGGGTGAATTTCTGGAGACTCGTTATGAATTTGACTAACTTAAATACGCCATACAGTGGACCCTTGACTTAAGAACTTAATTCGTTCGCGACGGCTAACCAATAATTCGTTCTGAACCTCCCACTGCAACACTTACTTAACCTTTTCATAATAAAAAAGGGTTGTATAATGTGCATAATTTACCAAAACACCAATAATTTTTCTAATGTACTAACCAAAAACTTATAAAAAGTACCTAGCCTACCAGAAGTAGGCTAGATTAAGCTAGGAGCATGGCGGCGCGCAGCGGCTCAGGGCTCTCCTTTTCAGTGCACTTTTTTGTTGTTTTTGTACTTTTTTTTTTTCCTTGTTTGTGCACGATCGGTTTGGCGAACATCCGCTACACCCGTCAGAACCTTATAGACATCGGTGTCCAGAGCCAGACATCTGTTTCGAGTTTTTTTCATCACACGCACAACATCCCAGACAACATAGCGAGACCAGCGGGCTCTCCGTGGATTGTTGTCGGGTCTAGGAGACGACGCAGACGGAGGAGGGAAAGAAAGCAGAAGCGGGGCCACAGATCCGGTGTTATGCTAAGGCTAAAAAACAACCATACAAGCCCTATACAGAACTTTTTTTCTGCACTGAAGGAGCTGCTTTTAATCTCATTGTAGATGTGTATAGTGACAATAAAAGGCATTCTATTCTATTCTAGAAAGAACAATTTCATACTGTACTCACCATTTAATTTGACATCTTTGGGCTGCAGGGAGGAGGAGAATGCAAATCTTTTCTTTGTAAAATTGTCGAGATGGTGGATTTCGACATGCTGTACATATTAGCGAGATCGGTCACACGAAGAGCATTCTCATATTTCCACACAATTTCCATCTTCGTTTCAATTGTGATCGCTTTCTTTACCTTCTCTTTCTTCCTTAGCAATTATGTGTCTTGCTTGCATGGTCTTAGTGAATTATATATATAGGTAAATCACTGCAATGACTGAAATTACATCCACAAACACATGTATCTGGGCTCCAACTAACACTACTAACTTGGTTGTTTGTTTAAAATCGCACAAGCGGATACACGTGACCGCATTCGGGTTGTAACGCAAGGTGTTCGTTTTAAATCAAAAGAAAAATTTTTATTCTAAACTTCCCGATAATTTATTATAAATTGTATTAATAAAATCAACAACTAAAACACTTTTTTGAATAAATTCTTTATTTAATTTAAAGTACCGGCATGCAAAGTTACTTCTTCATCTGAAAGATGGCTCTGTGATTTCATCATTATTTACTTCCGTATTGATCGGCAAAACCGGCATTGCGCTGGAAATCTTGAATCTGAAACTATGCTCGTTGTATAAACCGACCCCCAAACTCCAAGCCAAAAATCTAGGACGAAATTCTCATCTTATATTCCAGGATCTACGGTATTACTACATGCATTACGAAATATATTCCAAAAGAATGTGCTTTGTTGATTACTTTGCTTTCAACCTGTCTTAGATGGGTAGCCCAGCTAGCACATAATAAATCCTTGTCCTTAATACTTCTGTTACACTTTTGAAAATAATATTTAAGCATTATTATAAGTAAATTTTCAATCCTCCTTTATCAACAGAGCACAAAACTCACCAATTCTTCAATTTCATACATTTAATAAGAAAATTCCGACTTTATCCATGGTATTATCCATAATATCTATTATGCTTATTTATCCCGTTACATTTAACACCAAAACTGAACATAATATTATTAAATCTTATTACTACTTTTGAATAAAATTCACAAAAAAGACAAAAAAACTGTGTCTAAAATTGTATAAGAATAATTGAAACATTATTTCTTTTTGACCACAAAACACACACTTGCCTTCATTAGTTTTTTGTATTATTTTTAGAAAATCATTAATAGTGGTAATACAGTGCAATATCCTCCACTGTAAATCGTTTTTTTGAAGTTGCCCCTAAGCAGGTGCCATATTTTCTACACCCAGGTTATCACTGCAAGGTGTATCCACAACGTTTCTTAAAGAAGAAAAATAAATAACCTTTAAACAATAAATATATAATTTCTTATTAGAAACAACACCAACATTTATTTATATAGTGCGTTTTCATACAGCAGTGTAGCCCAAAGTGCTTTACAAGATGACCAAAAGAAAGTTATCTAGTCGACTAAAACACATCCAGACTCCATCGGCACTTCCGGACTTCCTCTCCGTAGCACCCCTGCAGATGTCTCAACTGGGTTCTCATCCACTGATACCTAACGATTGAGGGATGAAGAAACCACTCCCAGTTTCCAGCTTCCGGTGGTTCATCTTTTATTTTATACCAGATGGGCACAGAGTTATCTTTCTGCCCAGCCAGCCAATCCACCCATTGCCGCTCTCAGGCCTCCTGTCCAGGTGATAACCCATGCTCCTCCCTGGCCGGGATGCCCGTTCTTATCCCACAAAACGTATACATTAATCTCCAAGTAGACATAAGGGACTCTTGTTAGTGATGTGGTGGTTTCTTTCATTGCTGAGATATACTTGATAACTTCAAAAAACCCTCAAGGCAAATACTGTTCATACAGTTAATTGAACTGCTAGGCGCTTTCTTCTTTCTGTAGCAACGTCACGTATCGCATATGACAGAACTTTTCTTCATGATAAATGTAGTGATAGCAGGAAGCATCAAAAACTTTTAATAGGAATATTTTTTCGAAAAGGGAACTATTAGGCTTTTTTATCAGCAAGCCAGAGGTTTCTGAGAATTTATTTTTTATCTATGTAATGAGTGCCAGATTTTTTCATAATCTTTCTTTGCAAACACATAAAAACATGCATAGATATGCACGTGCATGAACAGATGTTAGGTAGGAAAAGGTCAAGGCATGTTCACGGGTGTCTAAAACATGTAAATCCACCCAAAAGTAAAAAGTTAAAATTTTGGTTGCATTTCAGTACTTTCACTCATGCTAAATATGGAGAAACTACAAACATTGATTTGTTTCACTGTGCTAGGTTCTACAAGTATATTATGCTCTGATTAGGCTGTCTGTGCTTTTTTAATACATGCAGTATGTATTCCACTCCTGTGTTTTCCCTTTCTTTTTGCCTATTGTTAAATTATTGTTATGGTATCCTGTTTCATTATTGCTCTTCTCGGTCTCAACCCTGTGGTCTGCTGCAATGTTTTCCTTCGCCAGCCATCAGTATTTTATGCATAGATCATCGTCGTTTTACTTTACATGTCCGATTCTGCAATTATTTTCTTAATTTCTCTTATTTGATGTGTAGCAAACGTTCATGTACAGCCAAAGAGAACAATTTTACATTTTGAGTGATTTGTAATGCTTCACTATATATCAGTTTGTAATCTGTCCTCAAGCTTTTTTAGCCATGTCCAGTGTATTCTTTTAACTGACACAGAGTGGCTGCTTTCCTTCTGTTTTGATGAGTTGTGTTAGCTTCACTGTCAAGGTAAGAAGACTATCTAGTAAGTTTGGATTCATTTTCCCTGTAGGGTTAAATGTGACATGTGATCCTTTTAGCATGGTGTATCTTATTATGCTTGATTATTGGAAATACAGTATAGTGGATCAATCAAAATACCACATGTAGCCAGTCATAGCTGTTCTACTGTTAGACAGTACATCCTCTGTTTTATAATTGCTTATTTATTATTCATTTTTCTGATCCCCTCATGACAAATATAATACACACCATGCTGAATCCTGATGCTGGCGGATGTATTTAAAATGAACTTCACCGCAGTCATTTCAAAAAGGACATTTACGAATTAAAAAAAAGTCCTAATCGTACCGTTCAGCTCTGTCACTTGTGCGTGTGAGTGTTGATTGAAGCCAGTTTTTTTCCCATAAGGTTTCTTGATAGCATGTCTTGACATTTCGAAAATCATTGCCCTCCACATGTATTTTGTTATCAAGTCTAATCCATTATTTAAGTGACACAAGAGTAGCTTTCTCGTGGTATCATGATAAATCTGTCGCCTTTCACAATGTGATTAAGTGATTATTCTATTTTTTTTCCCCACAGTCAGGGAATAGAAATGTGTAAAAAAGTAAGAGTGGCTTCTTAAATATGTTGGACAATGGACACTATATCACAGATTTGTTAGTTCAGTGTGTGTGACCCTGACCAAGACACTTAAGCTGCGTATGTTACAAAAGGAAAAATAAAAAAGCGTAAAATGCTGTAACATTCCGGTTATAAATGGTTAGTTTTAAAAATTGTTTGCACCTTTTCATTTGCATTTAAAGTAAATATGTTTTATTTTCTGTAATGCTTTTTAGGATGTTAAATTTAAATTGTACTTATATTTGTTAATTCGACATCATTTTGAAGATGTTAAAATGTTTTCACTTATTCCCCTGATGCCACCTTGGATTTTGATGAGTACCACCATTATGTAGGTATTTTTGTTAGCGGTAATTACTACTTTGCTAAGGTGGGATTGCCTGAGATGCACAACATGTGATGTCATGTAAACGAGGGTATAAATAAGACTTGTTGTTCAAGCTTGCAGATAGAAACTAATAAGACGATAAAGTTGATAGTGCATTTCTATAACTTGTCTGGTTCTTGAATTTCTGTGTCTGTTACAGCACAGCCTGGGCTGTGGCCTGCTTGAAGGTGATTTCTTTTTTATTTGATCTTTTTGCTGTTTAGACATGCTTTTTCATATTTTTATAAATTCTTTTTTGGTTGTGTTCTTTCTGTGATTTATTTATTTGATATTGTATTTATTAATTATTTTGTAATGTTGTGTTATGTTAACATTGTATGTATTAGGGATGTCACAAGAGTCGATACTTTGGTCTCCAAAAACGGTACAAGCCTTTCTACGGTATTAGTAGAACCGAGTGACTACACATAGGCAAATTACTTTGAAAGGCACAATAATACGTGAGAAAAACCCAAGTATAGAATGCATATAAAAATTAATCACTGTGGTGTTGTTACAGAATCAGAACAACACGTTGAAAAGAAAAACAGCAAAAGACTTGTGTGGAAGTCCTTTGAGCTTGCAGCAGGAGAATTTCAACGTGTGCTTGTTGAACTGCCTAAATACACACACACATTCATTATTGCCACTTTTATGTAATGGTGGAGTTAATTCAGAAATAGATTTGTGCATGTCTTGAGAGCACAATGATGTGTCCGATCAGATGTGAATTGCAATCGTTTAACTTGTATTGTCATGAATTTGTAAGAGAAGATTAAGTGAGGTGAATTTTGAATTAGTACAGTGCTGTGAAAACGTTTTTTTTTCGTTTTCTTTTAAAAAAGAACAATGATATTTTGTTATCATCCAAATACTGATGTTAACCATTCATTACTAATCAAGTGTTTCTTCTTACATGTCATGCCATGCTTATGCATGTGTTATGAAGTCGCTATGTAACAAAAAATTGTTACTGAAATTTGTCACATTATATTAATGTTCTCTATGCATGGTTAAGTAATTGCTAAAAAAAGCCAGCACTTCAAACATATCAGTGCACGGTAATTCAAGATAAAATTGATATTGAATCAAATCTGGGCATTGTGAATCAAAATCGAATCGAATTGGGACATCAGTGCAGATACGCACTAACTGAAGTTACAGCAAGTAAAAATCAATCAAAGTTGTTATTTGACTTGTCTACACTGGTGATGAATTAAACTGCTCCATTTGTTAATATCAAAGTAAAATTCATTTAGTGTTTCAATGTCTGAACATTCCAGCCCCGATCACAGACAGACACTAGGACACACAGATGTCCCAAAGCACACGTGATTTATTTACAGTGTCCCAACAAGCACAAACACACTTTCTTTACTTTCTTTTCCTTCTCTCTTTGTCTCTCACTCTTTCTTTTCTCTCCACTCCTCCTCAGTACGCTTAGTCTTCCTCCTCCCGACTCTGGCTCCTTGAATGGAGTGAGGCGGCCCCTTTTATACTGCACCCGGATGTGCTCCAGGTGCTCCCTGATATGGTGGAAGTGCTGCACTCCATGACTCTCGAACCATCCAGGTGCCCTCTGGCGGTGGCCACGGCCCTCCATAGGGTTGAGCTTCCAAGCTCCATGGATTGGATTGCCCATGCAATCCAATAGGGCTGCCCCTTTGAGTCCCGGGGAAGATACTGCCCCTCTCCCAGTCATTCCCTTCTCCAGGCGTCCCAGTGGGGCAAGGTCCCTGGTCTTCTATCACAAATACTTTGAAATGCAAAGCACATATGTGTATTAATATGACATGTACTGTGTCAACAGAAGCGCAAGATAGCGGAGACCAGCAAAAAAGGAGATTTGATTGCTGAATATGAATTTGTAAACGCTAAATTTGTATTATTCATTTAATTTTTGAAGGCCAACTAATATTCATGAGTATAGACCCCTAAAATGTGATGAACATTGCAAAGCACATATGTCATATATTTGAATAGTTAAGATTAATTTTCAAATTGTGGATTTGTACACAGGCCAAAGTTATAACAAAGTCTGTTCCATTTTGTTTTATTTTTTATTTTATTTCACTCTAAATGAAGAAACTGCTGTCACAAGTGTAGGAAGTTAGACAGAATAATCTTCTTGATTGAACAATTATTATTAAGTACAGAATCTTGCCGGCTGATTGCATGCACCAGCTTTCAAGCACACATAACAACCACAACACCAGAATTTATCTTCTTCATGTTGCAAGGAGGTGTCTGGATAGCTGGAGGTAAAAACACCGTCTCGC
Source organism: Polypterus bichir lapradei (assembly GCA_026402145.1). Lineage (NCBI taxonomy): Eukaryota > Metazoa > Chordata > Cladistia > Polypteriformes > Polypteridae > Polypterus > Polypterus bichir. The sequence goes on from JANRMT010062820.1 coordinate 1,133,704, forward strand.
AATGACTGGGCTGAATTATAACATGAGGTAACACCTGAAGAGGGCAGAATGTATTTAATCTGTGTCAGGTCTGGGAGTAGACTGCAATATGTTACACCTCTTCTTGTTATTAAAAGCTTTTTTTTCAGAATTAATTTTTACTATGATCACTTTATCACTGAGTTAGTTTTCTTAGTTTCCGAAATACTTTTTGACGTCGTATTCCTTTTTTTTCCTCTTGATTTCTGTATTTGCAGCTGGTAAAAAAACTACATACAATTTACTCAATATGATGATTGTAGCTGGTGGCACATTACAGAGGGGATGTCATATTTTATAACTGTATTTGCTGGTCCCACCTACAGGGGGATGTCCGATTATATGATTAGAAATTGCTAGGGATGTCAAATTATGTGACTACATGATGACTATCCAGCATAGTTTCACATTTTCAAAGCATTGTACGCTCTCCTCTTGTTCTCACAACCAATAACATGCTTCCTTACAGAAACGGTGCTATACATTTACTTTCCAGGCACTACGAGTTCAGTTGCAATCTGCACTCATTTTGCGTAAACCACAAGACATCAGACAAATAGGTCTCTTGTCTGTTTGCGAATCCAAAACAACCGCATCACTTAATAGTTGTAGCAGCATGATATGCATTATACTTCCGGCTGAGCAGTCATTGGATCTCATCTTTCACACACCCAAAAGCTTGTGAATAAAACTTAGTATATTTGATTTTGTCAGTGCGATTCGCAAACTGGTTGGAACTGAATTGTTGGGTATGTCATGACTGGTGGTCACATGAGCACACCATGATTGTAAACGAAGTCTGTGACAGAAATTTGCTGTTGAAGTCATGTAATGTGTTATGAAGAAGATTCAGCCAGCCTAAATAACACATCATTCACCACCACTCCTATTGATTAGAAAGGCTTATAGAATGTTGAGTTATATTGTGCGGTTCAAGTCAGGAGATGTTGTGGCTAGGTGAGGTCAAACCTGAAATATTGTTAGGCTGGTACTCGTGTTATGAAAAATAAGATGATAGTGCAGCAGAGTCTTACTTGACTTACTCCAGGACTGCAGAGATGGGATATGTAGAAATATTGATATTGTAGATGCTAAATAGAGACTAATTATAAACACTGATATGTTTAAAACAGTGATAGATCTGAGTAAAGGCGTCATAATTTGTTAGTGAAAGATCCTCAATCATAGCATACCAGTAACAAAACTGAATTGAATCTTTTTTCTTTGTTTTTGTACATTGAAAAATGGTTTGATTTTTATCCATTTTATATCTAATGGTATACATATTATACAGATAAAAATAGAATTTATTGAAAGTAATTGTGGTGTAAAGATAATAAAACATTTTTGTAAAACCTGTTTCTAAGCCCATAAATAGCCACATGTAGGAGCAAGCAAGTTAACAAGTGGGATTAATTAAGGGCTACTAAGGGCTCTCAGGGGAAGCTGCAATTTTGAAAGCAGGCGCCAGGGAAAGTTGAAAAAGGAAATAGTAGAAGTAAGAATTATGGGTGAGTGAAGTTCGAGATGAAGAGTGTGACAGTGGCCATAGACAAGTCGAGGGAGAGGCTGACGCCTTTATGCAGAGAGATTTGTGGGATCAGGACACATTACCACTATTTAAATGTGCTCTTCACAATTAAAATGAACTGATTTGCTTAAGTGAGTCAAAGGCAGGGGACTGAGCCCTGAGATTTACATTCTGTTGACTTAGCCTCTACTCCATGCTGCCAGCCTAAAAATGCTTTATGAGCCCCGGCTTCACAGGGTTTCAAGTTGGGACTGTCCTTTAGCTAGACTAGGGGGGTGCCTTTCATTATACCAGATAAGTTATTAAGTACCTAGGGGACTCTAACAGTAGGTGGGGATCTCTGAAGAAGACCAGACATAGGTTTATTGTGTTGTACGAAGTATACCTGCTCTCTTATAATAAGAAAGAATAATTGACTCATCACATGCATCCTACTCCTTACTAGAAAGAGAGGTCATCATTACATCGTCCATAAAAATGAAAATATTTAAAAAGCAGACTTGGTTAAATGATTTTACATAAATTTACCTGATACTTTTTTTCTGTGGTGACTTGTTATGCTGTAGTTATAAATTTAGGTATTGTTTTAGGTGTAGACTTTTATCATCTAAATGGGGATTAGAAATTATTATAAATTTGTAATTAAACCAGACTGTCCACAAAACAACCTGCATCTGTTTAGCTATATCTTAAACCTGCTTTTTCTACTACAAGGTCATGAGGGACTTCAGTCAGTTCTAGCATCCTCACAACCATTCCTAGATAGGACACCACTTCATCGCATGGTACTATCACACACACAGCCTACACCTGCGACATATTTTGGTTTAACTATTAACCTAATCTGCATGTTTAAAATGTGTAAGGAAATCAGAGAAATGAAAGAAAAGCTATTCAGACAGAAACAAGGATTTGTGAGACAGCACTACACACGTTGCCATCCTTGTACTTCCTGGAGAAATTTGTAGTATTTGGTGAAACTCCTGTGTTATGATTCAGACTAAAGTATTTTTATGCTCCATATAAAGTATGTTTCAAGGTAACTATGGCATTTTAGACTTAAGGGGATCACCTTGTGGGGTTAATTTTTTTAAGTTATTGTCTCTAAGTGTATATCAGTAATTGCTATTATTAGAAGTTAGTGTAGGACAGTGTTAGTGTGAATCAGCAAAGGAAATTAAGGATAAAGGTCATTTCCATGTTGAAACAGAAAGAAGCTGGAAGATGCAACATTTTGGCTGTGTAGCCTTCATCAGGTGTGCAACTGAAAAAGGACAGTGCAGGTAGCATTTTTATTTGGATTGTTTGCTTTGTTGATTTTTGTTAGATTTAAAGAAATGTATAAATCTTTGTAGTATAATATGTTCTCTGAAAGCAATTAAAAGAGAGTGTTTATGTACTGACTAGCCATGTGCGCCCAACTACGTTGTGCGTGTTAAAGTTGTCTGTGAAGGGCTCCCTGTTTAAACGCAGCTGCCAGTTGTGAACTGGGCTCTTCGTCGCACAGCATTATGATTTATGATTATGAAGGGAAACAAAATTACAAAAGAAAACCCTTGGATATTGATTCGATAGGAACGGCCTACTCGGAATCACTGTCCGAATCGTAATTATGTGGTGGCGTAGGAGCATTTCTGCTTCTGTCCGTTCACAGTCCGTCTCGTTTTCACGACGCTGTCATTTCCTCTCACGATCTCTTCTCAACCTCTCTCTAATCTCGCAGGTTGCTTTGTGGCAATCCAAAGAGTAAGGCAATATACACGGAGTAATGGTTATAAAAGGGGGACACATAGGTATCCAGGCTCTTTAAACCATAAATAGGGATCACTTCACTGACATGTGAGCAAGCCACGGTACAACTGTGAGGCGCGCAGCACTCGCCGGCTACAACGTAACAATAATAATTTCCGGAACGTGCTGTTATGTTTTCATTCATTTTACCCACTGTCTTTCTTTCATTCATATGTTACGTAGGCACATACCTTTTATCTTTGGCATTCTCATTCTCTAACCAGGCCTCAGGAGCTAACCAGCGTAACACTGTCCACCACCCCTTTCGTTATTCTGGCACATTGTTGACATCCGTGAATAACAACAACGTACTAAACTGGAAGGTGGTCTACGCATGCGTGGAATTCGCAGACAAAGATCAAAATCTAAATGAAGATCTCTTTAGTTAATTTAAAGCACATCAATTTGTTTAGTTTGAATGTCTGTGTTTTGAGGTGTGACTGGCGTACTACAGTCTTCAGTAGTATAAGCCTGGAGGAGATTCTTAATGCAATGCCTATGTTTTAGCTGTCTCTCTACTGCCATCTAGTGCTTCTTCTTCTAATTCATTCGCGGACAAACAAAGATCAAGATCCAAATGAAGATTATATATGGAGATAGAAACAGGGGGAAGGAAAAGCCATCAAAAAACCGGCCACACAAAAATAATTCTTATTAGAGGCAATTTAATGAAAAGGAAACTTCAAAAACTAGGATTCAAAAACACAAACTTGAAAATTACTTCATTAGCAACTTCATTCATAAAACTGATACCACAAAAGATGTTTCCTAAGTAAGTTTATAAAACAGAGCCAAAATAAAAGGACCCCAACTAGACCCAATCTCAAAGAACCAACAATCACAAACTTATGTATTAGTGGGGTTAATGACACTAAATTAAACTAATGTCAGTCCACCATTAGAGTGACCGATTAACTTTTTTCTAGTACCTGCAAAGATGACCAATTACAGCACCTGGAACCTGCTGTCCAATTAGGACCTGCGCCCCACCATCATTAGAAACAATTAAACAATAAATGATGCAATTAATGACAGAAAAGGTAAAATTTTGAAGGCCTGGATTAGGTCCCCACACATTTTCCTCGATTGAGTTTAAACAGGTTTTGTTCTCTGTGTTTGTCACAGTAAGCCATGTCTTTTAGTCCTGGGATGCACCTGGCTGCTCTCCTCTTCACAGTTTCAAGTGTTGCTATGTCTTTCTTGTCTTGTGTTAATACCATCTGCATACAACACTCGGAGTGCGGCCTTACTAATTCATTATATAGTTCATGCATAACGTCCCTTGAATTGAATTCCACAGTTTATATAATGTAACCTAATATTTTATTTGCTTTTTTGATAGCTTCTGCACGTTTCTTAGACAAAGAAAATGCTGAGTCATCATAAACATCTGAATTATTTTCAAAAGTTGCTTCCTGTAGGACAGTTTCATCCAGTTCTAAGGCTGATCTTTTTGAATTATTTTTCTGTTGTCTTATTGTCTGCTATTGCTCCAATTTGAATATTACCTGCAAATTTTACAAGTTTACTAGCTATATTGACATTTTTACCAGTAATATAAGAAAAGCAATGGTCCTGGGAAAGACTCCTAGGAGACTGCACTGATGTTCTCACTCTACCCGGAGCATTCTCCTTTTATTTGTACTCTGTCTCTTGCTGGTTAACCAACTTGAGATCCAGTTTATTTTCCTATATAAGATGGCGGCACCCAGCTCACAGACTGCCAAGTTTTGATCTGTTGTAAGTAGCAATAGCAAATACCTCATGATTTTTCTAGTAGAAGCAAGAAAACCAAGTTAGCAGTAGGACTTTGCACAACTTTATTTTGACCTGGCTTTTGGTTTGAGTGTTGGCTTTTGTCTTTTTCTTTGGATTCCTGCTTTTTTATTTTTTTATCTGCCTTGCCGTTTTACACTTTATTCCTTCCTTTGCTTTTTCTAATGTATGACTTTTTGTTTCCCTGAATCTTTATTAAAATTCTGTCAAAAATCTTCTGTTTAGTTTAGTGGCCACTCTGATTCTGGTTCAGACTTTGTAATCGACAGCAAACTGCATGTTCTCACTCTGCTAACAACTCCAAGTATTTTTCTGCCCTTTACAATTTTTGTTGCTCACAAAACACTTGGTTATCCACCACATACATTACCAGTTGTGGCATCTGGTGCCCCTGTATCTGTTCACATTCTTACTGCAAAAAGGGAACAGGTCTCCATAGCAGTTGCCATGCTGTCTGGCTTCTAATAGGGGCATATGCCGTAAGCTTCTTGTGAGAAGGTGCCTTCTATAGAAAACCTCTGCGTACCTTCATTGATTTTCCACTTTGTTTCAATGATGAACAGGCAACTGTGGCAACTGCTGGGTTACTCCCTAGAATTCAGCGTGAACATAAACCGTTCCCTTCTAGGCCACACTTTTCCCCTGTTTATTAAGTGGCCTTGGCTGTAGCCCTTCCGGGGCACATGCTGTATGTAAGTTGTACAACCCAAGGGCCACTGAAAGTGGTTGTTTTTTCTTAATCCTGTGGTTCTGTCCTGTACCACCTAATTTTTTTTACACCATATACACAGCACCATATATACTAAACCATTCTCAAAATACTCTGATTTAGCTCTGTGCTTAGCTTTGTGGACAAGTTAGTGAATGCAGAATGTCAGCTTTTTGAAGTTTTTCTATATACAGGTAGTCCCCAGGTTATGGACATCTGATCTATGACTTACGGACGAGGCCGCAGCTGTGACGCATGCACCTCATTAACTGCCGCTCCATCATCTTTGGCCGGAGGACGCTGCAAGTAGAGGCTAGAGGGGTGCGATTTCGCTGCTCCTACAGTGTAGTGTCCCTCGGGCGGCTCCTGGCGTCAAGCGAGCGGTGACCCGTGGTCCATAGTCACCGGGGCCATAGCTATCGCTCGTGTGCAGGACAGAGGCTTAATGGGGCGGTTCTCTATCCGCCCACTACGCCGCATCAGCTACTGCTCCTGACTGGAAGCAGGCTGGATGAAGCGGTGGTGGGCATTTCACTGCCCACCCACTACACACGGCTTCCCCCCGAATCGTTTTCGGTGGGCGGCTGGTAATGCTGCCAGCGGTGACCTGGTTGTGGGTGAACGGGGCGGCGGGGGGTAGCATTGTAGTGTGCATCGATTGGCTGCCTGTTGAATGGGGGCGGTGGTGGGCGATTCACTAAACGCCTTTGGCCGCACCACGTTCGTTCTCAGTGGGCAGACGCACGCTGCAGTCTGCGTACTGTAGTGGAGGTGACTGTGTGGTGGGTGGGTGGTGAACCGCCCCTTGCTACTCCCATTCATTCTCAATAGCAAGCCTGCTTGTACTGTTACGTACATAGCAGTAAGTTGTCTCTTGTCAGTACACCAGACGTGCTGAGGAGGGATGCCTGCCTGCTGTGATAGCGTGTACAGTGCTGTGCAGAAGAGCTCATCTTAACCTTTTGTCTTCACCCTTCAAGAATGTCTCTGAAACACAAATCTGATGCAAGTGCTGGTGATACAGTAAAGAAGAGAAAAACCATCACCATTGAAAATAAAGTAGAAATAATAAAAAGGTCAGAGAGAGGTGAAACTCCATCATTTATTGGCAGAGCACTTTGTTACAGTCGGTCAACAATAGCATTTATTAAAATAATGTACGTGTTCCGACTTAAATACAAATTCAACTTAAGTACAAACCTAAAGTCCCTATCTCGTACGTAACCCAGGGACTGCCTGTATTGTAAATAAATACAGATGTTTAGTTATAAATCAGTCTATTAATTGTGCATATTTTCTTTCAGCGTAGATGATGCTCCATCTATTGGCGGGATGATTTGGAAACAGCTGGCTGACCAGGCCTGGCTTTTTATTTTGCACTTTTGGTTGCATTCAAAAGCTTATAAATGACAAGGTTCTAAATGTCTTTCAAGGCTGTGCAAGGCAAAATGGGCGATAGTGTGCATGCTACTGTCGAGACTCACTTGCAAGATAATTTTAATGCATGGAATCAAAAGTGATTGATGCAGATAAGACTCCTTGTGAAAATGTAATTATGTCTTTCTTATTTGCTGGAATTCTGGTTATTTAATGTCACCTGCCATTGGTTGCCATAATGACTGAGAAATTGATTCAAAATGCCAAGAATTTATACGAAAATGACTCTTTTGGAGCATTGATTTCAATTGTTGTGTTTAATATTAATGTAAAACCAGTTCAGATTTGTAAAGAGGTGGTGTACAGTACACGGTAATTGTTTTCTATAAGTGATAATGATTTTTTTGTTTTTTCTACTGTGAGGCAGATGCAGGAGAGTAAAAACAGTGTAATGTGTTTTGGGTATTATATTTACTGTATTTTTTGACACCCATTGAACGCCCAACCTTTCTGGAAGGGGGTCTCTGTGTAATTTTCCTTTCCCAAGATTTCTTCCCTTTTTTTCCCTACAAGATTTGTTTTGGGGAGTTTCTTCTTGTCTTCTTAAGGAGTCAAAGCTGGGGGGGCCATCAAAAAACAGGTCCTGTTAAAACCCATTGAGGCATTCCTTGTGTGATTTTGGGCTATACAAGAAATAAGTTACTGCTGTTGTAAGAAAAGTAGCAGAGGCTGCCTGATATCTAATGGCAAAATACAGTTCCTAATCTGTGCAAATGTGGTAGAATATTCTGTAGTATAGTGCTTAGTTCCTGAAGTAGTTCATTTCTTGAATTCACGTTTCCATAACAGGGTCAAGTAACAGGGGTGGACTGAGTCAACATGACGCTCAGCAAAGGGGACATCTCCACTTCATCACATGGAACATACATACATTCTCAAACTACTTCATTCAGTTTAGGGTCTAAGGGTGCCGTAGCCCATCCTGGCCACACTCGACCCAAAGTGGAGTAGCAACACTAAACTTTAGGGATGTCAAATTAGCCAAAAAAAGGTTTGAATATTCAAATTAAAAATCAACACATGTTCAAAGATATTCAAACAATTCTGGGTGTTACATGTATTTCTGTACTGTATTTTTTAAATTAATTTAGCAATGATGGCAGTGGCAGCAACAGCAAGAACAAAAGCCAGCTTATCTAAGCAAGAAAAAATCATAGTGGTACTTGGTAACCATTATGTAAACATAAGAACTATCAAAATCCTGCCAAAGTGTGCCCTATAAAAGGAAAGGATCTGCACGGCCATCTTGTCTTGTCTTGTCTGAGCCTGCTGGGTGCTGGTGACTGCTAGGTGTGGAAGTCCTTGGTAGGGTAGCAAGCCATAAACCCAACCATGAAAAGAAATTAAATCCTTACAAGCCACATGCGCTGGCTTTGCTACATCATTATTACTATTTTTTACAAATACACTTAGCACTGCCTGTAATGCACATACACTATATGGTGAAAAGTTAGTGGACATCTGACCTTTACACCTTTTCTAGCAATAACAATCTCTAACCCTTCGGGGCAGGCTTTTCACAAGACTTTGAAATGTGTATGGAGGTCTTTATGTCCATTCAGCCAAAAAAGCATTTGTGAGGTCAGATACTGATGTTGGATGAAAAGACCTGCCTCACAGTCAGCATTCCAGTTCATCCCAAACATGCTCAGTAGGGTTGAGGTCAGGGTTCTGTGCAGGCCCCTCAACTAACTTCATGTCTTTATGGATCTGGCTTTGAGCACATGGGTGTAGTCAAGCTGGAACAGAAGAAGGCCTTCTCTGCACTGTTGTTGCAATTATCTCAAATGACGTTCTGTGCTGTAGCATTAACAGTACCATTCATTGGAACCAAGGGGCCTAGCCCAAACCCTTAAAAACAGCCCCAAACCATTATCCATCCTCCATCAAACTTTACAGTAGACACTGTGCAGTCCAGAAGGTAGCATTCTCCTGGCATCCACCAAAACCAGATTTGTCCCTCAGCCTGTCAGTAAGTGAAGTGTGATTTATCACTCTAGAGAACACGTTTCCACTGCTCCAGAGTCTGATGGTGTTGCGTTTTACAACAGTCTTGGCATTGCACTTAGTGATTTCAAGCTTGTGTGCAGCTGGTTAGCCATGGAAAACAATTGAATGAAAGTCCTGATGGTGATGGTGTGGGTCGGCTCCATACTCCCACTTCTGTTTTGGGAGCCTCTTGAACCCGACACTGTCAATTGTGTAATCGGATGAGCCAGGCAGATGAGGACAAACACATAGTGCATTGCAAGGGGTAGGTGCCAAGGTGAAAAGTGCTTTTATTAAAACATCAACAACAACAACATTTATTTATATAGCACATTTTCATACAAAAAGTAGCTCAAAGTGCTTTACATGATGAAGAATAGAAAAATAAAAGACACAGTAAGAAAATAAAATAAGTCAACATTAATTAACATAGAATAAGAGTAAGGTCCAATGGCCAGGGTGAACAGAAAAAACAAAAAAAACTCCAGACGGCTGGAGAAAAAAATAAAATCTGTAGGGATTCCAGACCATTCCACGTGATGATACCGTAGCGCCGCGGAGCCTCGGTAGGCCAGGGATAGCCGGAGGCCGCCCTCCCCGTGGGGGCGGACCGGCGCGGAGGGCCGTTCGAGACAGGGCCGGGGAGCGGCCCGGATGAGTAGCCGCTCCCTCTTCCTCTTTCGCACCGCACGTTCGTGGGGAACCCGGTGCTAAATTATTCGTAGACGACCTGATTCTGGGTCAGGGTGTCGTACGTAGCAGAGCAGCTCCCTCGCTGCGATCTATTGAAAGTCAGCCCTCGAGCCAAGCTTTTGTGAATTAATAAAAAAAAAAAAAAAACATGGTACAAAACAGTGTCCAAATTAAAGTTCAGTGCAAAAATTAACATGTGGAGGTTAAAATCCATCAAAGAAATAATCCATTAAAAATTAGGTCAAAACACCAGCTGGCATACCTCTTTTTGAAAACCTTTCAGCTGCAGTGCCCCTGTCAAACAAACATCTCCTTGGCTTACGCTAATGGGGTCTTGAAGCACAAGTTGGCATTAACACCAACAGACGCAGACTACCTTTATCTGGCACGGGTCCTCAACTGTCCCTGTTAGGTTCCCCCTCCGAGTCTCGCTCTAGCCTCCATCCTTCCTTCCCAAGATGGCGGCTCCCATGAAGCCTTTCTAGATAAACCGCTGCCGAAAGCCTCCACCCGACGAGAGCATGCAGTCCTCCCACCACTGCCAATCCCTGGCTTCTCCCGGCGAGAGCACTTCCTGAGCATTATGGCTGCTCCTGCTACCTGGTCGCTCAGTAGGATCGACCCTCTTCAAATCTGTCCACCTGCTTTACTCCCCTGCACCGACTCTCATTCTCTGCCCATCCTTATTTTCCTTTCCTTTTTTCTTTAACCTCTTTTCTTCTTTCCTTCTTTTTTTCCCTTTAAGTCCCATGCAGGCTCAGGAATTAGCCAAGCACTATGACTGTCCTTAGATAAAGCATATTTGCTCACCTGCCCATGTCCGAATAGAGCCTGCACTTTATGGGGTGTGATTATTTAAAATCGGCGTAGTGCCACAGACCACTCTTCACACCTACCCACAAATGTGTGCACATGTTGCTTCCAAAGGCAGTTCTGAACTCAGTTGTGAGCGGCGCCACAGACGAGAGGTGAATTTTACATGCCATGCAATTCAGCACTTGGTGGCCCCGCTCTGTGAGTTTGCGTGGTCTATCACTACTTGGTTCCTAGATGTTTCTACTTCACAATAATATCACTTAAAGTTGTCCAAGGCAGATCTAGCAGAGCAGAAATTTCACATACTGACTTGAGTGAAAGGTGGCACTCTATGACAGAGCAAAGTTTAAAGTCACTGAGCTCTTCAGTACGACCCATTCTGCTGCCAGTGATTTTCAATGGTGACTGAATGGCTGTGTTCTTGATTTTATGCATTTGTTAACAATGCGTGAAACTGAAATACCTGAACTGTGATTTAGACGGGTGCCCACAAACTCTTTTGGCCTTATGACATATGAAGCCCAGACAAAACTGCAGGTGATTGCTTAAACACACTAAACACAGTCATTATTTTATTTTTTTCCCAGATAAGCCAGTTTTTGGTCCTAGAGGCCAGAGATGTGAGGTCACTGTGTCTGTTTTTGTGTCACAAATGAAGTTAACTGACTGTACTAAATGTTGCATTGCAATGATTTTGAATTATTTAGTCTCATTATAATTTTTATTTTGCAAAAGTTTTTATTCACAGCAATTTAAAATTCTGTAAAATGAGGTCAGGTGTTTATCCTAAGCTGTCCTCTTAGTTTCACAGTAAAGAGAAAAACTGAAAAGCAAATCACAAAAGGTGATGAAATAAAATAAAACACACATGAAAACGCAGCTGGGGCAAAGTAGGCACAGTGTGCAGACTGGTTTGATAAGTTGACCCAGCCATCAAAGGAATAACACACGAGACTAAACTAAAATGGGGTAATTTTTCTTCTTTACAGATACTGCAAAGGTTTAATAAAAGTGGCCAGAATATTTTCATGTGTGCTTCATTGTTTTAGGTATTATGAATCAAGCCAGAAGCCATGTAAGACGGAGACTAATTGTGTGACACAACGTGTTGGCTGCGGTAGCTAAATGTGCATCGCTGACATTGAAAAGGCTCTTAAAGTCGGGACAATCAGAATTGTGATTATTAATTCCCTAGACATTAATGAGAACATCTTAGCATAAAACAGTCAAGCATCTTAGATTTAAGAGTGAAATGGATAGTATTAGGTGCAGAACGATACTTTTAATGTACCAAGGAATTGTTTAAAAATCAGTTGTGAGTACATTTTTGGATAAAAAACTAGGGGGGCAAGCCCCCCTGGCACCTTTGGCGCCCAATCCCCAGTTGTGGCCAGTCTGCTGCTTGTGTTGTGAAGAGGGGGGCTGAATGCATCCCAAGGAGACATGGTTACTCTTCCAAAACCCCTCTTAAACGGTGATACAATGGGAAACAAATACAGTTATTTTTTTTAACTCCTCTTTGCTCAATCAGCTTCTGGCTTGCTGCTGCTGCTGTGCTGCGTGATCTGCATCATGCCTGGCTCGTTGAACATTTAAAAGACTGCACAGCAGCTGTTCTACTCTTTGTCTTTTATTTACGGCCCCGGGCGTGGTTAAATCCCCTGGCACTCTTGGTTAAGTCTCATCTCGCAGGACGTGAGTTCTTGATATTTTTTAGTTTATAATTTAAAAACAGAATAAGAATCTGAAAATCTAACAACATTACATTAAAGTTCGATAAATTCTGAAAATAATGATACCAAACATATATATATGATTTAAAATAAGCCCGATTTAAAGTGTGACAAAAAATGTGACATAAAAATGTGACATAAAGTCGTTGCACCAAATCGTTGCACTTTTAGGCTTAGGATTTTATATATAGAGAGTAGATAACAGACCAGTGGAATGCAAAAAACTCTCCCAAGCTACACTGGGAAGGATTGTAGCTGTAAGTTTTACCAAGCAAGATAACATGTTAACTATTCAAAATTACGAATACACTGATAGTGGAATTGACATGCAAAAAGTGTGTCTGGAATAACATGATGCCAAAAAATAGTGTGATGTAAAACAACCATTATTTTGCAATTGAACGTCAACTTTTGCCTGTGATTAAGATCTTTTTCAATCAAATCTGAGTTATGTTCAAATAGTGACTTCTGATCTGAAAGCTCTACTAGACAGGGTCCACAATCAATCACTCATCCACACTTGGACATCGGTTAATGTAACCTGAATATCTTTGGGGCTGTGGCCAAATATTCAGAATATGCCTGATACAGGGAGAATGTGTAAACTCCACACAGCAATTGCTGGGGATTCAAATGCAGGACACAGCACAGGGACATTGGGCAGTGTGGTGGCATAGTCGTACAGCCCTGGAATGTTTACTGAGAAAATTGGCTAATTGTGTTTGTACATGAATACAGTGTCAGCCAGCCAGTTACCTCATTGATGCTGCATGGGTCGTAATCAAGACATCTACACCCACAGAGTATAAAAGGAGCCTGAGAAGTTAAGAAAGAATAGGGAGATCAAACCAGCACGCTCAAAGGAAGTTTGAGTGGTTGGCGTTCAACGAGGGAGTGAGAGGAATGTGCTGCAGGGATGGGTTACTTCCGCTGGTTAATATAGAGGAACGGGAGTATCCGAGTGTCCCAGGGGGTCCTGCTGGACTAAAGATAAATAACAGGATGACGGAGGTCTGGCTCTGACCATCCCAAGGTGACTGAATGAGGTGGAGATGGGACCCCTGTTGCTGCTGTCACAGCCTGGCTGAGGAGACCAATGGGGTGAGCAGGGGAGACGGAGGGAAAGATGTGCTGGTCTCAAGGATAAAATGAAAGAGATCCCGATGTCTGACTGGTTTTATCCTTGGTTTATGACTTATTTAAGGAACTATATTTTTCCGTTTTTTATCATCATGGATGCTCTGATGTTTATATATTATTCCGTTTTTGAAGAAATTTGAATTGAATGTACAGCATTTTGTTGGACACTCTTGCACAATGCAGTTGTTTTGCACTAACAGTATTTGTTATGTGTCTTCATTTCACTAGCCATCCGGGTCATGACTACTGATGTCCAGGTACAAGAAGGGGTAATGCCATCTGCAGGAAACCTGAGCATCACACTTCTTCATCCCAAAGATATGTGTGTGTTACATTTGGTTAATTGGCAATTCTAATTTGGCCTTATGACTCGGTGTACCCTGCAGTGAGATTGTGATCTGTCCACTGCTGGTTTAGGCCTCGTGCCCTGTGATGCTGAGATCTACTCCAGTTCCCCTAAACCTGACCTCAGTTAAGCAAGCTTGGTGGTTAATGGATGCAATAGCTTTGTAATATAAAGTATAGACTATAGGAGATGATTTGGGGCAAATTAAAAACAAATTATGCTAGCGTTTATTAATGTCTTTTTTCTTATTTCCTAGACATTATTGTTGCTGTAAATAAATTAATGAGATGATTAGTTGTTGTAATGGACTCAAGATGGCATTGTGGTAGTATGAAGTACTAAGCCATCCGAGTCCCTATCTTAACTGCATCATTATTTTGTGCATGTTATTTTTATGAATTTTTGTATTTTCTATGTTGATAGAGGGCATACCATGTTTGTATATATACAAACATATATTAACAAATATATGTTAATATATATTATATATGTATTAACAAATACATCAGTATTTCTTATATACTGTGTTTCTGTTCACCTGGCTTGATCCTGCTATGAGGAGCACAACTCCTGTTATGGCAGCATCACTCTTAGGAAACAATGACTTTTATTTCAGACCCGTATAGTAGAGTCTTTTAGCAACTGTACCCTTTAATTTCCTCTGTATGCTGTCAGTGAATGTGTAGCATGATTGACCAACAGGCACACAGACATTTGTATTATAGGTGGTGTAAAAAGAGTCTTGACAGGGATTACAGTGGTCATGATATCGCTAAAGCCTAGTCACATTACACGATCAGAATTGACAACTACACTTGTTGCTCTCACCATCAGTAACATGCCGAAAAGCAGAGCCGGTTACCTTGCAAAGGCTTTACACATATTCTTGGCCCTTTTTATTCTTTTTTTTTCATTCTGCTGTGATAGTAAAACACACAACAACAAAGAATCAAGCTTCTCTTCTGTCTGTGAGGTCCAAAACACCCGTGTTCCTTGTTCCACATGGGTGCATTATATGCATTGTACTTCTGAGTGAGTGCTCAATGATCGTCAGCTCTCACATACACACAATCCAGTCATTGGGACTTTAGATAAAACCCAACCTGTTTCATTTTGTCAGGGCGAGTTGCAGACTGGTTGGACTGAGTCACTGAATATGTTAGACTACATAACTGAAAAAACAGGAGCGCGCTGCAATGGCTTCTGACTCATTAAGATAATGTGAATGAAGTCTGCAACTGAAAATCACTGGATACAGGCAGTCCCCAGGTTACGTACGAGATAGGGACTGTAGGTTTGTACATAAGCTGAATTTGTATGTATGTCGGAACAGGTACATTATTTTAATAAATGCTATTGTTGACCAACTGTAACCACGTGCTCTGCCGATGAATGATGGCGTTTCACCTCTCTCTGACCTTTTTATTATTTCTACTTTATTTTCAATGGTGATGGTTTTTCTCATCTTTACTGTATCACCAGCACTTGCATCAGATTTGTGTTTCAGAGATATTCTTGAAGGGTGAAGACAAAAGTTTAAGATGAGCTCTTTAAGATGGCCGCCCACCAAGAATGAACGAGGCAGCCGTGTGTGGTGGGCAAGCAGTGAAACTGCTTGCCGCCGGGAGCTGCCTGAGGGACACTACACTGCGAGAGCAGCGAAATTGCCCCCCTCCAGTCTTCGTCCAGCCACCGCTTGCAGCGTTCCCAGGCCGAAGATGACGGAGGGGCAGTTACTGAGGCACATGTGTCGCAGCTGCGGCCCCGTTCGTAATTCGTAGGTCGGATGTCCGTAACCTAGGGACTACCTGTACATTGTGCAATGTGACGTAACCTTAAGTTGCAAAGGTGGCAGGTACACTCTTAATACTGCCATTATCAGTGACAACAGAGCACCATCGATAGGGAGGACAATGCTCCAATGTTGTGTGTAGAACTCTACAGCTACAGAACCTGTGAATATTTAGAACTCTGGGATAGATAGATAGATACGAATAACACAATATGATAGACAGATAGATAGATAGATAGATAGATAGATAGATAGATAGATAGATAGATAGATAGATAGATAGATAGATAGATA
>JANRMT010062820.1:1150791-1211685 GCA_026402145.1 Polypterus bichir lapradei
GATAGATAGATAGATAGATAGATAGATAGATAGATAGATAGATAGATGGGACAGGGTTCAATGATTGTCCTTCTTTGTATATTCTGTGTTATGTACACAGTGCAGCAGCAATTATGTAACTAAAGGGGCACACACTCCAGACACCAAGGAGTAGGATCATTGAAGTCTGGTAATACTTTTTGCACGCCATCACCTGAGGGGCACTGTCTATGAAATTTAAGGGGTGCGTGCTCCGTAAATTCCGTGGTATGTATACATCATATGCCCCTTAACTTTCAAAAATAGCACCCCTAATGGATTGACTAGCTCAAGCTAGTCTCCACCGTTCCAAATTGTTTTGTGGGCACCCTGTGCAAGATGCTGTCCCTGGCGGCTACCCACCTAACTCTGCCACTCCCCTAGCCATTTTCTTATGCCAATTGTTGCAGCTGGGATTACCCTGGAAGCATTTTAGGGCAGAAACTAGGACTGAGAAGAATGGAATAACAGTGATATGGCAAGTGGGCCAGTCATCTTATCTGGTACACAGGGAGTGACCTCTGATTAGTTTAACCTAGAAGGTTGTAAGGATTATTATTTTGTCCCTATTATTTTGTATCATATCCCCTAAATACTGTATGCTTCTGTTTATAGAAATTTGTTACCTTTAATCTTTTGTATTTATGTACATTTGGCCTGCTTGACTTAAATTTGGATGCATTGGTCAGTCAACCACAATAAATGACCACATCAATCTTTTTGGTAACTCAATAGATTGTGGGAGACCTGAAGGAACCAATGAACTTGCACAAACTAACATTATTAAGGTACAGTAGCCTGGTGTAACAGCCCAGGTCACGTGGGAGCAGGGGACTGAGTGAGAGCCAGCCTGATGTCCCACACAATAAAGGGGGAGTCCTCCCTTTATTTCTCAATGAGAAGGGACAGCGCTTAGCCGTGATAGCTCAGAGCAGATTCTTAAACTTGTCACAGTATTAACTTAAATATGTGACAAGAACAATAATGAAGGCTCAATTAAATGACCGAAAAATCACTTTAAACCTAAAACTGCATAGTATGAATGTTTTTACCTCTGCTTATTGTCCAAAGTTTAATTTTAGCAATTTCTGCCAGTGCGTAGCAAGAAGACCTATTGAACATTTGATGATAATAGTTGACAGATTTTTATTATATCATCTGTTGTCTGTAGCACTTCACAAATATATTCTGTCTGCAGTGTGTCTTTTGGAGCCTGCTCAGCGTGTTCTTATTGCTTAATCAAAATAGTCACGCTGCTTTTAGAAAATGTAGTCTGAAAAGAAACACATTCCAGAGTCACTGCACTGAATAAAAGTTGCAATGTGAGTTTGAGCTCAAGCTAAGTTTTACTTTAAACTTTTCTGTACAGCCACTGAGGTTTATTCAGGAAAACCAATAAACCCTGTTACTAGCCTCACTGCTTATAAAAGTCCTTTTTGTTTGGAATTTCCTTTTGCAAATTTAGTGTGTCCATTTCTAAGTCAGCAGGTGGGCAGCATCAAGTGCAACACAGGGGTCATCCCTGGACAGGGCACAGTTTTACATTTCCATGCATTTACTTATTTGTCTTTTGCCTTTACACAAGGCGACTTGCAATATTTGGGATACATTTGGTTGCATTTCAGTTGTTTTTCTAATTGGAGCACAGGCAGCTGTCACACAGTGTCAGTAGTGGGGTTTGAACCCACAACCTTTCAAAGCCCTAACCACTATGCTATCCTCTGCCACACAATAAAGTCTGTTGCAGGCCATACTCTTTCTTAGTGGGTCAGTTAACCTAACATAAGAGGGGAGGTGTGGGAGGAAATAGCAATACACAGAAAAAAGAAGGTCCAAGCTTCATACAGACAGTGGCCATGCCAGAAATCAAATCCGTTGAGCGGTGAGGCAGCAGCACTAATCGGTGTGACAGCGTGCCGCCTTGTGTTGTAGTGTGGGATGTCATTATTTTGCCATTCATCAGCACAAAAAAACTCTTTAATGTCAATATGTAAGCAAAATTCATTCATTCAGTCATTTATTGATTTTGTCAACATGCTTATTCCAATGCAGGGTTGCAGCAGGCCGGGGCCTTTTCTGGGAAAATAAGACACAGGCCTTGAACCAACCTTAGAAAGGGTGCTGGTCCACTGCATCAGAAAACAAATTTCAGAAATCAAATATTATAAAATCAGGACATTGGCAGAAGCAGGTTTTTTCATCTTCTTTGCTGATGCATATTATCAAAGGCAACAGAAACTTTGGGTTGTTAATTATAGTGAGTAATTCACATTAGATACATTAATGATTTCTTTAAAATTCCCCTTATTCCCTCCTGCCTTTTTCCATTTTGAATTGAGGTTTCCTCAATTAAGTGTTATTTAAACAGCACATAATCGGTAGAACCATTTTGACTAGTTG
The DNA here is from genome assembly GCA_026402145.1 of Polypterus bichir lapradei. Taxonomy (NCBI): domain Eukaryota; kingdom Metazoa; phylum Chordata; class Cladistia; order Polypteriformes; family Polypteridae; genus Polypterus; species Polypterus bichir. The sequence goes on from JANRMT010062820.1 coordinate 1,153,210, forward strand.
TGCTGTAACAGGAAAAGATAAATAAAAGAGGCTGAAGCAGAGGCGAGTCAGCAGTAGAGAAGAGTAAAGAATCAAAGGCTAAGGAACAAATAAAAATCAAGCCAAATGTTTTGGACAGATACACAATTTTCCTTGATTCACCACTCTCCTCCTCCTCCTCCTCCATTTAAAATGACAAGTTTTTCTTTTCCGGATATACTTTATTAATCCCCAAGGGGAAACTGTCTTTTCGCATGACCTTTGGGGGTCAGGTTGCAGGGTCAGCCATTGTACACTCTTAAAAATAAAGGTGACAATGTGGTTCTTCAGAGTGATGCCACAGGGGAACCATTTTTGGTTCCCAAAAGAGGCATCCATATGAAGGTTCCAGAAAGAAACTTCATTTATTTATAGCTGTAACAAACGCCATACCATGAATAACTACAATTACATGGTAACAGATTTATGAAATACCAGTGGTTCCTGATTTTACAAGGACTCTTGCTGCATACAGAGGTGCTTGAAAGTTTGTGAACCCTTTAGATTTTTTTTTTTTGTATTTCTGCATAAATATGACCTAAAACATCATCAGATTTTCACTCAAGTCCTAAAAGTAGATAAAGAGAAACCAGTTAAACAAATGAGACAAAAATATTATACTTGGTCATTTATTTATTAAGGAAAATGATCGAATATTACATATTTGTGAGTGGCAAAAGTATGTGAACCTTTGCTTTCAGTATCTGGTGTGCCCCCCTTTGTAGCAATAACTGCAACTAAACGTTTCCGGTAACATTCGATCATTTCTGCACACCAGCTTGGAGGAATTTTAGCCCATTCCTCCGTACAAAACAGCTTCAACTCTGGGATGTTGGTGGGTTTCCTCACATGAACTGCTCGCTTCAGGTCCTTCCACAACATTTCGATTGGATTAAGGTCAGGACTTTGACTTGGCCATTTCAAAACATTAACTTTATTATTCTTTAAGCATTCTTTGGTAGAACGACTTGTGTGCTTAGGGTTGTTGTCTTGCTGCATGACCCACCTTCTCTTGAGATTCAGTTCATAGACAGATGTCCTGACATTTTCCTTTAGAATTCTCTGATATAATTCAGAATTTATTGTTCCATCAATGAAGGCCAGCCGTCCTGGCCCAGATGCAGCAAAACAGGCCCAAACCATGATACTACCACCACCATGTTTTACAGATGGGATGAGGTTCTTATGCTGGAATGCAGTGTTTTCCTTTCTCCAAACAGAACGCTTTTCATTTAAACCAATAAGTTCTATTTTGGTCTCATCCGTCCACAAAACATTCTTCCAATAGCCTTCTGGTTTGTCCACGTGATCTTTAGCAAACTGCAGACGAGCAGCAATGTTTTTTTTGGAGAGCAGTGGCTTTCTCCTTGCAACCCTGCCTTGCACAACATTGTTGTTCAGTGTTCTCCTGGTGGTGGACTCATGAACATGAACATTAGCCAATGTGAGAGAGGCCTTCAGTTACTTAGAAGTTACCCTGGGGTCCTTTGTGACCTCGCCGACTATTACACGCCTTGCTCTTGGAGTGATCTTTGTTGGTCGACCACTCCTGGGGAGGGTAAAAATGGTCTTGAATTTCCTCCATCTGTACACAGTCTGTCTGACTGTGGATTGGTGGAGTCCAAACTCTTTAGAGATGGTTTTGTAACCTTTTCCAGCCTGGTGAGCATCAACAACTCTTTTTCTGAGGTCCTCAGAAATCTCCTTTGTTTGTGCCATGATACACTTCCACAAACGTGTTATGAAGAGCAGACTTTGATAGATCCCAGTTCTTTAAATAAATGTCATCCCATTGATTGAAAACACCTGACTCGAATTTCACCTTCAAATTAACTGCTAATCCTAGTGGTTCACATACTTTTGCCACTCACAAATATGTAATATTCGATCATTTTCCTCAATAAATAAATGACCAATTATAATATTTTTGTCTCATTTATTTAACTGGTTTCTCTTTATCTACTTTAGGACTTGAGTGAAAAATCTGATGATGGTTTAGGTTATATTTATGCAGAAATATAGAAAATTCTAAAGTGTTCACAAACTTTCAAGCACCACTGTACGTCTAGTAACACTGGCTAAGTCCAAGTCTTCTGAATCTGTTAGTGTCCTGCGCCCCACCCTACATTCAAGATTTTCGGCTTTTTCTACATACTAGGGTGTTTTTCAAAGCACAAAGAACCAAGTGCACATGCAAAGAACCCTTCTGAAGAATGAAATGGCACTTGATCAAGCAATGGAGCTACGAGGAACCACACAACATAGTAATGAACTATATAGTGCTATTACAAAACCAGTATTTTTAAGAGTGTACAGCACCCTGGAACAATTTTCAGTTAAATGGCCTTGCTCAATGGACCCATGGTGTGGGATCCCTACTGGTAGTAATGGGATTTGAACCAGTAAGCTTCCAGATACCAGCATAGATCCTTAATTAAAGAGCTCAGAATCAATTCAGAGCGTAATCAAACAATTCAGATGTGAGTAAAGTTCACACTGTGGGCTTTAAGTTAAGGGCTTTTGCATACATTTCAGTCACAGCATGTAGAAATGACATTTCAGGACATCATAATGTGTGTGTTTCATTGCTTCATAAGATACTTCGGCTTGCTTCTTCCCTTTGGAGTCTACTGTTGCCATTGTTCAACTTCAGGAGAATAGCTGTGCCAATGAATGTTAAAGAAGCAATTATAAGGCAGAAAAACAAGAATAAAACCATTAGAGACATTGGCAGAACCTTAGGATGACCTAAATCAACTGTCTGGAATATCGCTAAGAAGTGAAAACATCACACTGGTGAGCTCAGTAATCGCAAAGGGACTGGTAGGCCAAGGAAGACCTCCATTGCTGATGACAGACACAATATCCTCACTGTGGTAAAGATAAAGTGGCAAACACCTGTTCACCAGATCAGAAACAGTCTTCAGGAGGCAGATGTGGATGTGTCAGAGATGACTATCTGCACAAGACTTCATGAACAGAAATACAGAGGCCACAATACAAGATGCAAACCAAAAACAGGATGGCCAGCTTACAGCGTGTGAAAAAGTACTTAAAAGAGTCTGCAGAATTCTGGAAAAAGGTTCTTGTAGACAGACAAGACAAAGATGAACCTCTTTGGCAAGTGCAAAGTGTGGAGATGAAAAGGAACTGCTCAAGATCCAAAGCAGACCGCCACATCTGTTAAACATAATGGTGGGGGTGTTATGGCTTTGGCATGTCTGGCTGCCACAGGTAGTGGCACACTTCTCTTCATTGATGATGGAACTGCTGATGGCAGTCACACAATGAATTTTGAGGTGAATAGAAACATCTTATCTACTCAAGTTCCAGTAAATGCCTCCTAACTCATTGGACAGCACTTTATCCTACAACAAGATAATGACACCAGACATACTGCTAAGGTAACACAGGAATTTATCAAAGCTAAAAAATGAAAAATTCTTGAATGGCCAAGCCAGTCACCTGATTTAAATCCAACTGAACAGGCCTTCATTATGCTGAAGAGAAAACTTATGGGGACAAGCCCTTCGAAACAAACAGGAGGCTTAGATGGCTGCATTAAGAGGCTTGGCAGAACATCACCAGAGAAGATATTCAGCATTTGGTAAGGTCTATGAATCGCAGACTTCAAGCAGCCATTGCATGCAAGGGATGTGCAACAAAGATCTAAATATGACTGCTTTAATATACCTACCACTGCTATTTCTCAAACATTATGGTGCCCATTAAGGTTTTTCTGTAAAATGAAATTCGCACTGTAAAAATGTCACCAGTCATTAAGTCATCAAAAGCTGCCAGAAACACAGACCAATGTACAGTTTGAATCAGTAAAAAAAAAAACAATTAGTAATGAACATGTTAGGCCATTTCAATTCATACATTGAAAATAATTTAATGTTTATTGAAGTTTTGACTGTTTATCTGGTGGTGAAGTAAACTTTGCTTTTGTGGTGTATGGTGTGTTACAGGTTTATCAGTTTATCGAAAACAAGCCACCTTAAATCCGCTTCCATAACCTCAAAAACCTTCCGCACTTGGAGGAAGAATAAGTTTGGTAACTCTGTTTAAGTTATTTTCCCATGCTGTGCAAAGGAGTGTGGATTACCAGGAGCAATATGGTAAAAGGACTGTGTTCCTTTATGCAAATATAGTGACTGTATGCAAATTTAGAAATCGGTGCCAAGAAAAATAAATCCTGGAAAACTTTGTGGTTCTGAAATATTGCATCAAACTTTATATAGCAATGAAATAAACTTACTATACTTCGGGTGCACATTAATTAAAAGTAATATTAAAAAAATCGCTAAGCCAGTACATATGATCATTTTAAGTTAAATTAATGTAAGGTAGCTGTTTAAATTTACAGAATTGGTGCCCATGAGACAGTGGATTAGAGCAAACTGGACACAGTCAACAAACTGCAGAGTTTCTTTAAACAACTTGGTGCAATGAAATTGGAGTATAACATGATTGCCTTTCTGACTTCATTATCTAATTTCTTTTTCAGAGAAAAATATATTTTTTTTTTATGAGTTAACGATGTAAAATATTTTACATTGGTCTGTATGTTTCATTTCACTGCTTCAGTGTTACTGAAACAGCACTTTACTGTTTTACATTTTACAGTTGTTTACCTTCATTATTTATTAATAATAATAATTAACAGTTTTACACAGTAAAATTAATGGCCATTTTTTACAGTGATAGCATTGCAGCTCTTGAGAGATTCCACTGTGTTTGGGATCCCAGGTCTCATCAGCCCCCCTCCAAATGCCATTCCATCCAAGAGTAACAGAGCCAGTAAGCAGGACGTGGACACTTCATTTTCATTAGCTTGCCTTCTCATTGTTCTCTTTTTGCAATTCAGTAGACAACTTTTGTAAAGATAACTGACAAAAACATAATGAGTATCACATTTCTATGAACAGCTACAAGTCAAGCTTATGAAGTGCGTCTCTTCAACCCAGCATTAAGGAGTTGGCTTCACCCAGTTTTTGAACTCTGCACAGTAGACTGGGGTAAATTTATACATCAGAAGAGTTGAAAATGTAACGTTGAATGGCAAAGCTAAAAACTTGCATGGCTGGCATTCTTGCTGCTTTTGTGAATGAGTGAGACGCTTTGAAATGGAGCTGTAATTGAATGCAACAGGCAAGGCAAACGGAACATCTTTGGGGATTGACATTAGGATAATTAGGCCATTCGCCTCTTTGGATCAGTTCTTCTAATATCTAAAGCCTGCTTAGCTAACGTACTTCTGTATTTTACTTGTTGGCATCTATGATTCTATGACACACAAAGGATATTTTAGTTCTGAGACTGAAGGAATGTGTTTCTAGTTGTAAGTCATTGGTGCATCCAAAATAATGGTTAAGTGGCAGCATTTCTTGGAAGGTGGTGTACTTTGGCTGAAACGTGTTCATGTATTTCCTTCCCATAGGTGGTCAACATTGCTGCTGGCTACCTATCTAAAAATCATCAGCCTGTGGTGGAACCTGCTGCCTGATTCCACTCCATGTTTACCAACATATAAAAAACACGGCATGAAGAATTTTGGCTTTCCTTTAAAATGATAGGGCAGTTTTGGAATTGACTGCATATTTATACTGAAAGGAGGTTCATTTATGGTGAGTGTGAATTGCAGGGGTCTGCTCACTAGTAATCCTGCCATTCACTTTCAGACCCATTTAATCCAATGACAGGTTGCTGGGGAGTCCTCAGCTGCTAATGCGTAACATGCAGAGGGGGGTTCATGCGGCAAATCGTACTTATTCCAGCTAGCACAGTCTTGCAACAGACTAGCTGCTTGTGGTTTCCTCTGTGAATGAATGGAAATACCGTATGCACTCAGGCGAGAACTACTCTCAAATGAAGAAGTAATTTCTAGATTATGGTATCCAGCTGTGGCTGAGGATATTTCAAATCTGTGGGCGGAGAACATCATTTTTAGTTTTATATGGAAAAGTAATGTTCAAAACAATATAAAAGAAATAGTTTCATATGTTAAATTGTTTCGACTGGTAATCCAGATTCATTATATAGTATATTAACAACATGTTATTCTGCAGATCTTGTGTTATAAAAAAAAAAAAAGGTTCTTATTGGCTACCAGGGAAAGAATGCCTTTTCTTTGCAGTGTTAAATTCTCTGCTGCTATTTTCAGCAGAGTGTTCATGCCAATGCAGAGAGCCCCTTCTATTAAGTGACCTGAATCGAGATCTACCACAAGGAGGTGCACTCATTAATAAAGTGGCTCACTCTGTTGAAGACAGTCCCTGGATAGTGACTTGGGTAGAGTACACCAAGGTGGGTGATAGTCATTACATATTTAGTCAGTAGTCCCAGTACACGTGGGTTTAGGGAGTACGTCCTAATGGGAGCTGCAGAGAGTACATTACTCAAGCACTGGGACTCTCCTGTTATTGGCAAGAACAAACCGCACATGAATATATCTCTACCTTTAAATGAAAATCCGAGCTGAAAGCTTAAATTAAGCCAGTAGCTGAGGTTTAAACTGCTGCCTACAGACAGAGTCAAGCTCAGAATTTATGGTTGACCACTAGTTTGAAGGAAAGAGAAGCAGTGTAGATTCAGTGAAAGGGAAACACATCATCTCTGCAGGGTTTGTACGCAGGGTTGCCAGGTTTCTAAAAAATTTATACCGCAATGTCACTTTAAAAATAGCGAATTTGCCCCAAAAAATAGCCCAATGCATGAGGAAGACAAAATGACACACCACATAGCTAGTGGCGGTATCAGATTGAGAGGGTTAGGTACATACAATCAAAGCCCGTGTTATGTGTCCTTTCTGATATATTTTTGAGTGACAGAAGGAGTATATAACATCACACAATGGAGGAGTGTGCCCTTATTTTACTTAAGTAAAGAAAATATATAAGTGCAAATAGCCGAAGGAGTGCCAGATGGATGTAAAACATGGTAAATATTAATTTGTGAAGGGTTGCAAATAGCCCAAAATACTGCACTTTTTTTTAAAAAAGTAGCACAAAAAACTACAACCTGCGAATTTTCGCCAGCGACTATCAATAATAGCCCAATTGGGCTAAAATACCATGGACCTGGTAACACTGTTTTTAAGGTTAAAAGATTGGGCTGTCAAAAAGAAATCAGGCCAAGTGTCCAAGGATCTTGTACCACTAGAAGACTGACAGGTGTTTTCTTCATTGTCCTATTCTGTGGACTGAGATTGTGTTAACTTTTATTGTTCCCTTCATTCAGTGTGATATTAATTTGTAAGTAAATGTCTTTAGTTAAGAACGCTGACCACACCAGTTATTCAAAAGGGGTGTTTGGTGGGAGGCCACGCCCTGTGAGAATACGTGAAAACAGCTGACAGGTTTGAATTACGTGATTTCAATTAGCAATAAGGGAACTCCATTGAAATGAAACCAGAAGGCACATTTTCCTCATTATGAGCGGGACTGGAATGGCTCCCCCATGTCTTGAACACCCCTAATTAGTTTTACATTATTTGTTCAGTTGATTGTTTTATGTTAAGTAAATTAGAAATAAGCACCACTGCTACCAGATTTTTTTAATCAAAGCATTGGCAGGTTAAACGACCTGCTGAGGGTCACTCTATGAGTGAGTGGAGGGGACTTCATTGTGATTTACTATTCTTTACAATTTTTAATGCTTATTTTAATAATCTTTTGTAAAATTCAATATACGGTATATAAAGGGAGCAAATATCTGGGCATTTATTTTTGTGTATCAGGCTAACTGGTGACTTAAAATTGATCCCATGTTGTGACGATTCTGTAAGTTGCCAAATTTGTTTACACTTGTTTGAGACTTGAGACTTTTTATTTTTTTCCAATGGTTTATACCCATTATATTTTTGAGGCACTCAATCATATTGTTATTTTTATTTTTATAAGAAAACTTGTTTTCGTATGCATCACCATTTTGTTTTTCCTTTGTTGCCACGATTTTGCGTTCCTTCTGTCATGAAGGCCATTCCTGTGCAGGACTTACATATAAGAGTGTGAATGGTGGATATTACTGGTGAAAAAAAACTGATATAGGAGAATATTGCAGTATATTTTGTTATGATGCATCACTTATTCCAAGGACAAGTATTCAAGTACTAGCCATGTGCGCCCAACTACGTTGCACGTGTTAAAGTTGTCTGTGAAGGGCTCCCTGTTTAAACGCGACTGCCAGTCGTGAACTGGGCCCTTCGTCGCACAGCACTATGATTTTTTTATAAGGGAAACAAAATTACAAAAAAAAACCCTTGGACATTGATTCGATAGGAACGGCCTACTTGGAATCACTGTCCGAATAGTAATTATGTGGTGGTGTAGGAGCATTTCTGCTTCTGTCCATTCACTGTTTGTCTCGTTTTCACAACGCTATCGTTTCCTCTCACAATGTCTTCTCAACCTTTCTCTAATCTCGCAGGTTGCTTTGTGGCAATCCAAAGAGTAAGGCAATACTGTATACACGGAGCAATGGTTATAAAAGGGGGACACATAGGTATCCAGGCTCTTTAAAGCATAAATAGGGATCACTTCACTGACATGTGAGCAAGGCACGGTACAACTCTGAGACGCGCAGCACTCGCCGGCTACAACGTAACAATAATAATTTCCGGAACGTGCTGTTACGTTGTCATTCATTTTACCCACTGTCTTTCTTTCATTCATATGTTACGTAGGTACGTACCTTTTATCTTCGGCAATCTCATTCTCTAACCAAACCTCAGGAGCTAACCAGCGTAACACTGTCCACCACCCCTTTCGTTATTCCGGCACATTGTTGACATCCGTGAGTAACAACAACGTACTAAACTGGAAGGTGGTCTATGCATGCGTGGAATTCGTGGACAAAGAAAGATCAAGATCTAAATGAAGATCTCTTTAGTTAATTTAAAGCACAACAATTTGTTTAGTTTGAATGTCTTTGTTTTGAGGTGTGACTGGCGTACTACAGTCTTCAGTAGTATAAGCCTGGAGGAGATTCTTAATGCAATGCCTATGTTTTAGCTGTCTCTCTACTGCCATCTAGTGCTTCTTCTTCTAATTCATTCGCGGACAAACAAAGATCAAGATCCAAATGAAGATTATATATAGAGATGAGAGTTTTTTATTTTTGCATCTTATGCATCATGAATAGGTATGGAAGTCTGCACCAAAGGTAATAGTTGCATTGTGCCTCTGTCAGAGTGTTGATCAATACATTTATTGATAATTGTTTAGCTAAAAGCATTGCTCCTACTTTCTAACAGATATCACACCACATATATTTGCACTACTGTTGAGATTCCTATACTAAATGCACCGTTCATACCAAAGTTAAGCATTTTGTTTTTTTTTAGTTTTCAGAATGTTACTGTAAGGAAAGCACTAAAAGGATGAGTTTGGTTTCTTTTAAAGTCAACATTATTTCTTCACAGTTGTGATATACATTACTTTATGGGAATTGTGTAAAGCATCCATCCATCCATCCATCCATCCTCTTCCGCTTATCCGGGGTTGGGTCGCGGGGGTAGCAGCTTAAGCAGAGAGGCCCAGACTTCCCTCTCCCTGGCCACTTCTTCTAGCTCTTCCGGGAGAATCCCAAGGCGTTCCCAGGCCAGCCAGGAGACATAGTCCCTCCAGCGTGTCCTGGGTCTTCCCCGGGGCCTCCTCCCGGTTGGACGTGCCCGGAACACCTCACCAGGGAGGCGTCCAGGAGGCATCCTGATTAGATGCCCGAGCCACCTCATCTGACTCCTCTCGATGCGGAGGAGCAGCGGCTCTACTTTGAGCCCCTCCCGGATGACTGAGCTTCTCACCCTATCTTTAAGGGAAAGCCCAGACACCCTGCGGAGGAAAGTCATTTCAGCCGCTTGTATTCGCAATCTCGTTCTTTCGGTCACTACCCATAGCTCATGACCATAGGTGAGGGTAGGAACGTAGATCGACTGGTAAATTGAGAGCTTTGCCTTACGGCTCAGCTCTTTTTTCACCACGACAGACCGATGCAGAGCCCGCATCACTGCGGATGCCGCACCGATCCGCCTGTCAATCTCACGGTCCATTCTTCCCTCCCTCGTGAACAAGACCCCGAGATACTTGAACTCCTCCACTTGGGGCAGGATCTCACCCCCAACCCTAAGAGGGCACTCCACCATTTTCCGGCTGAGGACCATGGTCTCGGATTTGGAGGTGCTGATTCTCATCCCAGCCGCTTCACACTCAGCTGCGAACCGCTCCAGAGAGAGCTGAAGATCACGGCCTGATGAAGCAAACAGGACAACATCATCTGCAAAAAGCAGTGACCCAATCCTGAGTCCACCAAACCGGACCCCTTCAACACCCTGGCTGCGCCTAGAAATTCTGTCCATAAAAGTTATGAACAGAATCGGTGACAAAGGGCAGCCCTGGCGGAGTCCAACTCTCACTGGAAACGGGCTCGACTTACTGCCGGCAATGCGGACCAAGCTCTGACACCGGTTGTACAGGGACCGAACAGCCCTTATCAGGGAGTCCGGTGCCCCATACTCCCGGAGCACCCCCCACAGGATTCCCCGAGGGACACGGTCGAACGCCTTTTCCAAGTCCACAAAACACATGTAGACTGGTTGGGCAAACTCCCATGCACCCTCCAGGACTCTGCTAAGGGTGTAGAGCTGGTCCACTGTTCAGCGACCAGGATGAAAACCACACTGTTCCTCCTGAATCCGAGGTTCAACCATCCGACGGACCCTCCTCTCCAGAACCCCTGAATAGACTTTTCCAGGGAGGCTGAGGAGTGTGATCCCTCTAAAGAGGGGGACCACCACCCCGGTCTGCCAATCCAGAGGCACTGTCCCCGATGTCCATGTGATGTTGCAGAGATGTGTCAACCAAGACAGTCCTACAACATCCAGAGCCTTAAGGAACTCCAGGCATATCTCATCCACCCCCGGGGCCCTGCCACCAAGGAGTTTTTTGACCACCTCGGTGACTTCAGTCCCTTACCCAGCCGCCATCTGTGCCCCATGTTGTTTTTAAAGACTTTATTTTAAATTAATGACTGGAATACACTGTACTAAATCCTTTTATAATTTTGAATAGTTTAATCTTGTCTTCTCTTAACCTCTGCTTAAGCTAATAAACTTTTTCACAATACTGTATTTTAGCATTAGAATCAATCAAAAAAAAGTGATCACAAATGTGTGCCAAAAAGAAAACCATAAAGCATCCTTTAAAGTTTATACAGTAGAGTCTCGCTTATCCGACATAAACGGGCTGGCAGAACGTCGGATAAGCGAAAATGTCGGATAATGGGAGGTGTTAAGAAAAAGCCTATTAAACGTCAAACTATGTTATAATTTTACACATTACGAACCTCGGTTCACGAACATCTCTGGACATGTACAAATCGGATTATGACCAAAAAGTTCGCCAAACTTTTGCATCTGTTCACGATCACACACTAGGTATACGAACGACCCAGTTTCCCTTTCGGTTTGTGCGTGGCGATGATTTCCGCACGTGTTCAGTCTCTCCCTGTGCATTCCCTGTGCAGCAAGAGAGAGAGAGTGCGAGAGAGAGACACACGCACACGCGCAAGAGAGACACATGCGCGAGAGAAAGAGAGACACGCGCGTGCTCACATGCACGCATACGCGTGCAAGAGAGACACACACAGGCACACACACACGCACGCGTGTGAGAGAGACACAGGCGCACGTACACACACGCACGAGAGAGACACAGGTGCGCACACGCACGAGAGAGACACAGGCGCACACACACACGCACGAGAGAGACACAGGCACACACACAGACACGCGCACGAGAGAGAGACACAGGCACACACACACACACACGCACGAGAGAGACACAGGCACGCGCACACACACGCAAGTGAGAGAGACACACGTGTGCACACACACACACACATGCCAGAGAGGGCTGGCCACATAATCCACTGTAATCATGTTTTACAACAAAACAACAGAAAAATGTAACTGAAAAAATTAACTTAGCAACTAAAAATAGACTACGCTGAGGCTCGCAACTTGCAGTTCTTGTTGCCGATTGATGCGTTTTTTTTTTTTGCGGTGGGACGTCGGATAATACAGAATATTGGATAAGCGAAGGTTGGACAAGTGAGACTCTACTGTATATGGAAGGCAATCAGATTACTCTTTACTTAATAAGGCAATACATTTTTGTTATTATTAACTTATGCTTGTAATATGCAGAATGATCATTCTTTTCGCCTTTGTCATTGTTAACAATGTTTTTAATCATCTGTTTGACTGGAACATTCAACTTTTTATTAAAATCTGACATACTGGTATCTTTTTACAGGATGGTGTTGGAATTGATGAAAAGGTCTCCTTGAGGCAAGTTGCCGTAGTTGAAGACTTCTTTGACATAATTTATTCCATGCATGTGGAAAATGGAACAAATGGAGAAAAGACAAGGAAACACGCCGGACAAAAGAGAACATATAAGGCAGTAAGTAAACATGTTGAATCTGTCCTGCTGTTGCTGTTAAGTATAAATATTGCATTTATTTCTTGGTCTTGTAAAATCACCACAAATTTTGTCATACTGATATAGTGTAAAATACTTATAATAAATAATTTGCCGTATTGAGCTATTACCAATAACTATAATTTTAAATACTTCTACAGTATATTACAATCATTTTGCCCAATCCATGCATCAATCCCAGGACATACTGTATGCGAATGAGGAGGCATTGTCATAATGTGTGGACATTAGTGTGGAAATGAGAATGACAATGAAAGAGGTATGAAAATTAGAGGCCGACAAACATTTTAAACAATTAAACAACGGCAAAGGGAGCAATTAAAAGGGTGAAGTCATTAAAGTATATCCAAAAGCACGACAAAGCTAGCAGCAGCTTGCAACTTAGCTTGTGTTATTTCATACCCTAGGATTTGGCCATTTGCACACAATACATGCAAGTAGGCCTCTAACCACAACTTTTAGTTTCAGTTGTATAGCCACATCAGTTTTTTGGATGTTACCTAAACTGTTGTTTTCCTTATTTAAAAACAAGTTCCTGAACTTTGTATTTTGTTCGGTCATTGAGTCTATTCATGTAGTGATTTTTTCATACAAGGTTTTTTGTAGATTGAAAGAACACTGATTGTAATTTGATGTGCACAGAAATAATGTGTTTGTGTGAAGGATGAAGGGGATTGGTTTGATTGGTAGTGTGCTTATAAGGGGTTATTCAAGATTTGAACTTTATTTGAGGTGCAGTTAGATTATCCTTAACAAGATATTTTTTGCTTTTCCCTATTCCTGATATTTTATGTTTTTACTTTATTGGAATTTTCACACAGACAGAACCCCTGCAAATAGAATTCTTCTGCCAAAAGGGTTGAGATGTAACTGTTGAAGCCTGGCATTGCACTGCTTCACTGTTCTGTTTGAAATATGGGCATCTCTATGCACTCACTTCTGGAACTCACCTGGTGCAAAATAACATTGTAAACATGTGCTGTAGAAAAGCACAAAGTAAGCCCCTGGATCACCAAGGTTTTGGTAATCATGAGAGACTAAGCAAGAGCTCAGCGCTTAGTGTTTAAAAGTAGCTTAATTAACAAGGTTGTCAAAAAGTAGCCTAATTTAGAAGGCCTTACTCATGCAAAGCTGTGTGGCAGCATTAGTGCCTGCCTACACAAGCTAGCTCCTAAGGAGCAAAAAAACAAAAATGCAATTAAACAGAAATAGAAGGAACAGACAACACAAGCATAGCCATAACAAAAAACTCGGAGCACATACAGCTGAACATTCTTGAAAAAAGGGAAATGTATTACACAATTCTTGACACTGATCTAAAATTGCTTCACAAATATGCAGAACTCAGTATTGAAAAGTAATCCTCAAAACAACAACAACAACAGCATTTATTTCTATAGCACATTTTCATACAAATAATGTAGCTCAAAGTGCTTTACATAATGAAGAAAAGATAAATAAAAAGACAAAGTAAGAATTAGAATAAGACAACACTAATTAACATAGAATAAGAGTAAGGTCTAATGGCCAGGGAGGACAGAAAAAACAAAAAAAAAACTCCAGACAGCTGGAGAGAAAAAATAAAATCTGCAGGGGTTCCAGGCCACGAGACCACCCAGCCCCCTCTGGACATAAATGAAACAGTCTTCTTTGTATTTAGGGTTCTTTTGGAAGGACTTGATGATGATGGTCAAGTAAACTTCTGGATTTTAATCCATCAATGTAGGAACATCATGGTGCTTTGATTAGGTGGTGACGACGCAGATCGCCACCACAGAAGACCGGAAAAAGAAACAGAAGAGAGATTAGGGGTTAGTACGGAAAAAGATATGAAGAGGTGACAATCTTAGTCAAGTCCCCAACTTCATCTGTATCACATAGACATGCCCATTTGCATCCACTAATGGATGGTAATCCTGGTACTCCCCTGTTTCAGTGGGCATAATCATTTTTTGCTAGAGTAGCATTTATCTAAGCTGTTTTTAACTCACCAATAATTTGAGCTCGAGAGTTTCCAAGCACCTAAGTCCAAGACTTAAGTTCATAAAATGCCACTAGAGGGGGAAAACTGTCAAAATACCCAGCTAGTAACACACAGGATCATGTAGAATCTTTATAAATACAAAGGTTTATTAATAGAAAATGCACTGTAGTACAAAAATCAGCTGCAAGTAGCACAAAGTCAAAAAGAAGTTGCAATTTAAGGTGAACACAAAACCAAGAACTCACAACTCCCAAGTGTATTTAGATGAATTGCAAGGGACCATGGGTTGCCTTTTAAGGGCTGAGGGCAGTCCCTTACAGTGAAGGGCAGGTGGCTCCGCCTCAAGAGGAACCAACTATAAAACACAAGGAGCATAAAACAGGGAATATAGCAAATAGTAAACAAAAGTAACACCAACATAAATAAAAGACTCAAAAATGAACAAAAAACACATAAAACAAGAATTTGAACTCCAGCCAGTTAAGGAACTTGATCCCAATTTCAGCTGGAATTCTCTGGTTTTGGTTCTAAGCCTTTCATGAAAACCAAGTATTGCTGCTGATTTTATTTAGTTATTCATGGCTAATAGACATTTAGGCACAAACACTGAATTCAGCACTAGTCAAATAAATGGGCAAAGTTTCATAACCAGATATTGCACCATAACCTGGCAAAACTAGACATTGTACGTTTTTTGCTGAGATTTTGGACAAATAATTAACATAACCTAGGACTATTAAATAAAGAGATTGTTTGATATTTTATCATTCCTAGTCAGTATATTACAGTGTTTGGTCAATGTTGCATGTCTAACAATTTCATAGCAGATGATGGATAAATGGATGAAGAGTTGTGCTGGTTATTGCTGGCTTTAAGTGGAAAACGAAGAAGGTGGTGTGTCAGTCCCGTTAACCAAAAGTGGTGAAGGGATGGAGAATATAATTGTCTTGTAAGTGGGTGACGTACATGATGAAGTAATGCACTACAGATGTTTCTGCAAGTCTTCCGAGCATTTTGATGATCTGTTGCATCATATTCAGACCCCTGTTCCTCCTTCTGAAACACAAACGTAAAAACCCAGTGGACGTCACAGTGTCGCAATGCATCATATATTAACCAGGGTTACCACACACGCACACACCAACTAGTGAGCAATAAAGTGTAATTGTGCAGGAAGTAGGTAAAGCAAGCAAGAAAAACAATAATGTTACCTGTTAAGCAACATTATTTTGTTTCCTCCACATAACGGGGTACAAAGTCAATTCTTGATCCGCACGATCTATGTCGCCCATCGTGCTATTGTAGTTGATCACAGCACAAAGCTTTGTAACCTGCTTGTTGCCTTTTGCCTGTACAGTGACTGTAGCTGCATTATATACAGTGCTAATAAGACAAACATCTTTCTTGGCCTTCCATTTCAGCGCAAGCACTTTACCCTTTTGCCAAGCTACTAGCACACCTCGCTGTAATTTAGCTCTGCCAAAGTCTTCAGGCATACCACGACGTTTAGGACACACTGTTCCATATGCGTCAGTCATTCTTTGCAACAAGACGTCAAACAGCTCTGGCGAAGTATAAAAATTGTCCATGGTTGCACAGTAATTTTGATCTAGCAGAGCATCTATCAAAGTCAGCCTCTAAGCTCATAAAACTTTATGCCAAATCTTGCTCTTTTTGACGTGATGTATTGTATACATGACAGTCTGCCCTTATAAGGTATGAGACTTTCATCGAAGCTGACATCACAGTCCGGAATGTAAACGCTCTGAAATTTTGCTACAATGGCCTGGTATATTTCCCAAATTTTCTTCAGTTTGGGTGCTGGATGGGTAATCTCATCAAAGTCTTCATTGTTGTAAAGTACAGATATTTCATAATTAGTGAAAACTTACACTTGGACATAATTTCTCCAAAGAACGGCAGCAGTGACAGCACTTTTACAGCCCGAGTGATTCTCGGTTCTAAAACTTACACAAGACGCATCTGTACAGTTGCCTAACTGACACTTGGGACTAATGCTTTTAGCACAATTTTCGCAGCCTGAGTAATGTTCGGGTCTAACGCTAAGGAGGCTTCATAGTGAGAAAGCACAGTAACAAATGACTGTTTACTATGCTAGTCAGTCTGAAAGATGTAGAAAATGCTGATGTAGTGCCGAGTCATTTCATGAAATGTACGTCATAGAAACAAAAATGTTCATTGATGCAGCAGGTAACTCTTTTCAACTAACAGGGTTTACTACATCTGACAAAATGACCTAAAATATTCAGCTGCTTGTTGATCACATGTCATGAACTGAATGTTCCAACAATTCTCCTGCCACAGATTTTCGATGTTTTAGCATTAAGGTTTGGACATTAACCTTTCAAAATCAGAGGGCCACACACCATTATACACAGATCTCACCTCATGAAGTGATGCTCACCATTAAGTGATAAGGCTTCTAACGGACAATAACACCTTCTTCTCTGGTATCCTGGAGGTTGTGAAACGGCTCCTTAATGTAAGCCCAAACATTGTACAGTGTACATGTGCTTTTTCTGTCCTAAGCCCCATCTTTACTAACACGAGAACCTGTTTAATAGTTCAAGCGTGACAAAGTTTAACATAGCCTTGTACAGAGATCACTGGCTGTGGTCAACTAAAGGTGTACAACACTGGAAAGGACAAATTGCATTTCAGAATAACCCTGGAGGTCAAACGGATGATGTTCATATTGGTCCATGCATCAACATAACATAAATATTTATCAATTTTTTAAAAATATTCTCTTCCAAGATGCTGATTGTCTTTATATTGTGGTAGAAGAGTGCTATGCACTCATGTACAACAAAACTTTATATAAAAAACGTTGCTGTAAAAATTTACAGGTAACCCTCTACTCTGTTTTTAAAGCTGGGGGTCCAAAAATTGAACCTGGACTACCAGGTTTGCAAGGCTGGTAGCTCAGCAGACTACCATATGCATTTATAATTTGTCCACCACTGACATACATTTAGATGTGACACTTAACGTTTTATATTTGATAGATAGATAGATAGATAGATAGATAGATAGATAGATAGATAGATAGATAGATAGATAGATAGATACTTTATTAATCCCAAGGGGAAATTCACATACTCCAGCAGCAGCATACTGATAAAGAACAATATTAAATTAAAGAGTGATAACAATGCAGCTATAACAGACAGACAATAACTTTGTATAATGTTAACGTTTACCCCACCGGGTGGAACTGAAGAGTCACATAGTGTGGGGTAGGAACGATCTTCTCAGTCTTTCAGTGGAGCAGGACGGTGACAGCAGTCTGTCGCTGAAGCTGCTTCTCTCTCTGGAGGTGTTTGGAATGTGAGGGAATAACAGAATCTTGAGATAAAATTATATGAACATGTCAACTCCAGATAGTCTTCTCAGTACACATACAGGTAAATTAAATATAAAAATAAATATTAAAAATAACAGCAAATTAAGGGAAAGTTGAAGCAGTGGTAGCGCTACTACCTTGCAGTAAGGAGATGATGGGTGCACATTCCGGGTCCTCCATACATGGAGCACTTTGAGAAGTGCGAAAAGCGATATATAAATGTAAATTATTATTATTATTACTTACAGAATTAGAGAGACTTTACATTAATACTGCGATGGGCTGGCGCCTTGCCCAGGGTTTGTTTCCTGCCTTGTGCCCTTGTATTGGCTGGGATTGGCTCCAGCAGACCCCCAAGACCCTGTAGTTAGGATATAGCGGGTTGGATAATAGAAAGCATAACTCAAATCTTGCGCCACATGAACAAAAATTGTTAGAAGATAGATCGAATACAATATAGCATAATAATTGCAAACCAGCTTAATCCAATTTAGGGTCACAGGGGCCTATCCTGGCACCTCTTGGCTCAAGGCAGACTGCAACCCTTAACAGGGTGCCAGTCCATCACAGGACCCAATCAGACACACACCCCACCAGTCATACATGGGCAATTACCAGTTAAACGAACCTGTGCATCTTTAGGTGAGTGGAAGAAAATCTGGAGTATCCAGAGGAACACCCACATAGGCAATGACAGGTTATGTGAATCGGCTCAGGACACTGGACCCTTTGGGCAGGAGTTCTACCCACTGCACCACCATGCTGCCCAGAAGGGGAAGATTAAATGTTCATGATTTTTCAACCAGTGTTCTGTAGCATGATGTAGTTTAACAGGGGGCAGCTAGGAGTTTATGCTAATGCCTTTTGAAATTTCACTGCCTCTGACAATTTCCAGATGATGAATATGACATTGATGAATATGCACAGTCGGCACTTGATCAAATATCAGTTATTCTTATCCAGCTACTGAGTAGTTTTTGTTTTAAGTGGGTCTACTTAATATATAAGTGAATGTGAAAAAAATACCTTTCTGTCCCACTTGAAGACTAACATTTCTTGGCTGTGTAATAACAACCTTCAAAAATGCTGAGGATGAGGACAAGGTTGCTTTCTGCAAACTTATCAGCGACTGCCAAGGAACTGTAAGTGTTATTGAACTGTCTAACTCCCGCAATTCATTACTCAAGGTTAAATTAGCTTGTATCACATACTCTTCTGTCAGAAAGAAGACTAAAATGGAGACTGAACCCAAAATAATGATAATCTGCAAGTAAAAAAGAGATCAATTTAGTTTGGTCAGGCTAATTACCAACTTTGCATTGCTCATCTGAGTGAGTACGGACGTGCGTGTGATTGTTCCTTGTGATGGACAGGTGTCCCCTATCCAGGGTTAGTTGCCGCCGGGTGGACAGCACTGCCAAGATTGGTTCCAACCCATGTAAACCTGAATTGGTTTAAGCAGGGATAAGTGTAAATGAATGTATGGGCAAAAGATAAAAGGATGGGGAGAAGGAATCACATTCCTAAATTGCAAGCCACGTTTTGCAGTTAAAGAATAATGCTGCATTTCATTTGAAGTAGAAAGTCACAATTGCCGAGTCTTCAGTCAGAATTTTCAGCTGGAATGCCCCCCTTAAATCAGATTTGCATGTCAGAAACACAAGCCTGGTCTGTCAAGTCCAGGTTTGTCCATTTTCAGATCACAATATCAATCCAAAATGGTAACATACAGTGCAAACTTAAGTGAAAGCTGTAGTGTTAGCACTTCTGTCAATTTTGTTTCATTAAATCAGTCGTACATACAGTACTGGCCAACTTCTACAGTGTTTGGATACGCAAAATACCACATAATGGGTTGTTATCAAGTGCTGTTTATATCAATGGAGCGCACACAACAAAGGTTTTCCTGGATGCGTCCATATTGGTTTTCCAAATATTTTATTGGAATGTGATCAACTCAGGTGTAATGTCATTCCCTGTGCAAATATCCGACATCCGAGGTAAATGGAACGCAGAATTAGTTTGGTATTTTTCAAGTTAAAGTTATTTTTTCACAGTCATGGTATATTTTAATTAGCCACATAAAATTGCGTTCTAATGTGAAGCATTTTTTATAAATTTTATGGGGATGAAGAGTACCAGGGTCCATAGGGGAGTGAAAAAGCCTTAAAACTCACTAAATATACCACTTTGAGGCAGCCAAGGTTTCAGTTTAAGAAAACATCCCCTTCGCATTTATGAGGCATCCTTGTGATAATGAAAGGAAACTAGAATTCATTATTTTATCACAGATTCTTGAAACTGTTTTACTTGAGGTAAGGATACATTTCCTATTTGCTTGTCTTCTCATGGCTGCCGTCATAGGTGGAGTTTAAACTTAAATAAGGAAGATGATCAGCACAAAATCATACCTGTGACTCGAGCTGTTAAGAGCAATTTTGTCTTTTAAGAAAATGGCCCAAAAATGCTCACAAAAACAAAATGTGTATTGTTTCTATCAACTTCATTTGGTAGTCACAATACCTTAAGGTTACAGCTTTAAGCTCTTAGGTTGGATATGAACTGTCGACTGGACGATTTACTGAATGTGGACCTGTGAGTTTGTGGTGTTTGTTTCTCTGTGGACGACTACTTGAAGCAGAAGAGGATGTCCCATTGTTGAGGCCAAGACATTTCCAGTTGAGTCATTTCACTGCAGTTGCAAGTGAAGTGGAATGAAATGTAGAGCCATAGAATTTTAACAACTGAAATGTTGGTTACTAGCAAACTGAATACTGTATAGAGGAGCTGCTCTGGCATAGGGCGGCATGGTTGGATAAATGTCGCTGGTACTGCTTCACAGAACATTGTGAGCCTGTTTGTTGTCTGTGTAGAGTTTGTATGTTCTTCCAGATGTAGCGTAGTGTTCTCTCCAATGCATTGTGAAAGATTGAGGGCATCACTGAGACCCAAACCCTGGGCACAACTACCACAGACACAGTCAAGAATTCAAACAGATTGATTTTTATTCTTTCCTGTACCTTACAGGCACTTCTAGAATCTTCTCTATAACATAGCACAGCTCACAATAAAGGTTTTCCTCCTTCTCCAACCTGCTCTTCTTCCTCCAAGCAAATGTTGTCCTCTGCCTCCTAACTCTGACTTACTTGGATGAGTTTGAGCAGTTTCTTTTTTTATCTGTGGCCCAGGAACACTTCCGTTGCCAGGGCCTAGCCCGCTGGAAGCATTTCAGGGTCAAACAGAAGTTTCTAGAAACAGGGATGTATAATTCTGGCATCTCCCCCTGGTGGCCCCAACGGAACTCAAAAGGGCTGCTAAACGGAACTACAGGTCCCAGCATGCCTTGAGGGCATGCCATCTAGCATATGGGGGATAAGGGATCCAAACCTTGTTGTCTTCCCCAGTCCTTCCATTATATTGGCTTCCTGGCTGGAAATCCCATCTGTCCATATTTCTTTATGATGGCATCCCAGACGGGTAAGGAATCGTCCTCCATCCCCTTTGGGATGCCTGTCTTCCACTATGGTGCTCATAGCATATACAAAGCCATAAACATCCCAGGTTAGATCATGAATGGGATTGTTCATGGGTGCATGTGTATCAGTTGTACCTGTGGTGGGCTGGCACCCAGTTCTTGCCTTTCATGCAGTGTAGAGGTGTGTGCAGTGCAGAGCTGGTTTTCTGTTTAAATAGCCATATCTCATAAATAGCTTGCTTACTTTTGTTTATTCCTTTCTAACGCGATTTGGATATACAGTTTTACACTCACAACTTGAAAAAAGTACATATTTGGTAAGTTTAAACCTTTTTAATATTTGGAACCTATTTTTCTTCAGCCCAATTGTAAACTGCATAAATAGTCAAGGTATTTTTAAATTTATAAAGAATACTTTACTTCTTCAGAACACAATTGTACACTCACCTAAAGGATTATTAGGAACACCATACTAATACGGTGTTTGACCCCCTTTCGCCTTCAGAACTGCCTTAATTCTACGTGGCATTGATTCAACAAGGTGCTGAAAGCATTCTTTAGAAATGTTGGCCCATATTGATAGGATAGCATCTTGCAGTTGATGGAGATTTTTGGGATGCACATCCAGGGCACGAAGCTCCCGTTCCACCACATCCCAAAAATGCTCTATTGGGTTGAGATCTGGTGACTGTGGGGGCCATTTTAGTACATTGAACTCATTGTCATGTTCAAGAAACCAATTTGAAATGATTTGAGCTTTGTGACATGCTGCATTATCCTGCTGGAAGTAGCCATCAGAGGATGGGTACATGGTGGTCATGAAGAGATGGACATGGTCAGAAACAATGCTCAGGTAGCCCGTGGCATTTAAACGATGCCCAATTGGCAATAAGGGGCCTAAAGTGTGCCAAGAAAACATCCCCCACACCATTACACCACCACCACCAGCCTGCACAGTGGTAACAAGGCATGATGGATCCATGTTCTCATTCTGTTTACGCCAAATTCTGACTCTACCATTTGAATGTCTCAACAGAAATCGAGACTCATCAGACCAGGCAACATTTTTCCAGTCTTCAACTGTCCAATTTTGGTGAGCTTGTGTAAATTGTAGCCTCTTTTTCCTATTTGTAGTGGAGATGAGTGGTACCCGGTGGGGTCTTCTGCTGTTGTAGCCCATCCGCCTCAAGGTTGTGCATGTTGTGGCTTTACAAATGCTTTGCTGCATACCTCGGTTGTAACGAGTGGTTATTTCAGTCAAAGTTGCTCTTCTATCAGCTTGAATCAGTCGGCCCATTCTCCTCTGACCTCTAGCATCAACAAGGCATTTTCGCCCACAGGACTGCCGCATACTAGATGGGTTTCCCTTTTCACACCATTCTTTGTAAACCCTAGAAATGGTTGTGCGTGAAAATCCCAGTAACTGAGCAAATTGTGAAATACTCAGACCGGCCCGTCTGGCACCAACAACCATGCCACGCTGAAAATTGCTTAAATCACCTTTCTTTCCCATTCTGACATTCAGTTTGGAGTTTAGGAGATTGTCTTGACCAGGACCACACCCCTAAATGCATTGACGCAACTGCCATGTGATTGGTTGATTAGATAATTGCATTAATGAGAAATTGAACAGGTGTTCCTAATAATTCTTTAGGTGAGTGTATGTGGCAAAATAGTAAATACCATTAATGTGAATTAATAACTTTTGACTTATTTCAGTTGAGGATTGCAGAAGGCTGGGGCCTACACCAGCTGCATGAAGTGCAAGGCAAGGACCAACCCTGGGCAGTGCCAGAGAAGCACAGAACCCACTTTTGTGCACACCCATGCAGTGCCAGTTTAGAGTTGCCAGTTAACATGACCTGCACATCTTTGCGAAACAGACAACGTGCCAGCTGTTTGTGGACAAAAACTGGATGTGGGATTCAAATGTAGGGTACTGGAGCCATGATGATGCAGTGTAGGATGCTGACCTGCAGTGATGTCCATTTCTTATTTAATTATTCTGTAATATATAGTCATTTAACATTCATTTACTTAATACAGTTTGTTCCTATTCTCATGCTGCTCTTCAGAAATTGCTACCTGTGCATATTTAGCTTTTCTATAAAATGAAGAAAATGCTTTGTGGTCTGGGCTGCATAAGTACCCCTTAATCATCTACTTTTTTCTCTTTCCTATTTACTTGTAAAGATTTTATTCAGTAAGCCACTTTATGATAACACACACAGCTGTAAAATGTACCAACGTAGCATCTTCATTCTTGGCTGCCTGGTGATGTGAAAGTCATTTGTTAATTGGCAGCTGGTTAAGGGAAAAAAGAACCAATTATGTAACTGAAATGAAGCCTAAAAAGAGAAGATTGAGTCAGCTTCATGACAGCCATGAGCATCTTTCTCAAGTTCACGGACAGGTCAAATCACACTGACATCTTCATTGAGCCCAGACTAAGAATTTGATTGGGCCATCGGATTAATGGTGAGAGACTGGCCTCAGTTTAAGAAATCAGTTGGAATGAAATCCAGCAGCCTTGTGGGCTCCACGACACCAAAGATTGGAAAAGTGTATTATTTAATTAAAAAGAGAATGAAATGCAACGGTGGGCAAAGAGACAAAACTGAACAAAAGTGTGTGCAGTGTGAAATAAAAGGTACTGTTGATTAATAAGGGAAGTTTAAAGTGTAAGAGGTGACCAGGCAGGCAGACAACTCAGAGAAACCAAGAAAGGTTGGGGTACCATCCTGGTAACCCAATTCTATTTTAAATTCAAAAGATAGCCGATAATGGCGAGGAAGAAATAGAATTGCTCAATGGCAAACATTGTGATTGACAGAAGGAGCTCTGTACTCTGGGTTAGTCAGCCTAACGTCTGTTGCCATCTTATAGGGGCAGGCCGGCTTTATATGCCTGGGGCCGGAAGGGGTGAAGATTTTCTCAGGCGATGGATGGGTTGGTCATCCCTCTTTGGTAATTTTTCATGGTTGTGAAGGAAGAAAGGTGAAGATAACATTAATGTCAGTGCCTCGTCTTGTTCCAGGGTTGTATTGCTTACCTCGATAGAGCCAGGAAGGTTGTCCCCAGACACGTATGTCTGATAAAAATAATATTAGTATCAGGAACCCAAAGTTGAGGCAGAGATTTGAGTGACCTCAGATGACATAAGAAGCAGGTTTAGATTTTTGTTACTAGTGTCTCATACAGGGATGATTTCTTCCTTGTGTCCAGTGCTGCTGGGTTAGGCACTACGTCTTCATGAACCTGAGTTGGATAAGTACATTGGACAATGGATAGATTCAATGTAGCCTGCTTTCTCTTTTACACCAAACCTTTCAGGATAGGTTTTTGCTTCTCACCACCGTGACTAGGATAAGCAGATTTCAGAAACTGATAGATGGAACAGATACTTTATTTAGAAGTGTTAAGAAGTTGGACGTGTAACAAAACACTTCAGCAATTGCTAATAGTACTGAACTCTGAAGAGCCCCAAATGTTATGTGCCTCATCACATTTTTTTTTTCAAAAACCATTATACTCTTTGCTGTCTCATGGGAGCAAGTGGGACCTACAAGTGAAAAGAAAGCTGCTGTCTGTAAGATTAGGGTTATTTGTGATGGCAAAGAGTGCTGTTGAATGGAGAATGGAGTGCCTTCTATGTGGAGTCTGCATAATCTTCAAGCATTTGTGTTAATTTCCACCAAGACTTGTCCCCACAATTCACATCTTTTTAAAAGTGTTGGAATGTGTATATCAGTCTGAGAATCAAATGTATTCCATGAAAAAATCATTAAAGTCGAGTAGTATACCAACTAGTTTAGCGTAACATGACAGAACAGCATTACATCCTTTGGGTCTTCACAGATTGTGCTACTACCATACAGTATATGTTCATTAGCTGAACTTTTAGACTGCGTAGAGTACACAGTATTGACTCAGGCAATTGGCTACAGTGTGCAGTTGAACTTAAACCTGTTTAGGAATGTACAGGATTTCATATTGGTGGTAGGAGTAGCTACATGTAATAAAAAATAAGTGATAAGGGATACGTACTGTATATTGATGAGTAACCAATGTGGCATATAATAGTCTAGGGGGTTTTAACAACCTTCTCCATATTCTGACCACTATAGTTAGTAGCACATCTATGCTGCTCAGCCTCCATCACTGCACATGTGACTGAAATAAGAAACGTCTGTTAAGTGCATTAGACTAAATGTGGATGTACTGCTGCTGAGTGGATGAATCAGATTGTCCTTTGTGCTTCAAAAATTCCTTTCATGGCTCAAAAACAATTAGGCATGTCAAGAAAAAAACACACTTTCAAATACTGTTCATATTTATATTCCCAAATTAATTTGAGAATGTTTTCTAAAAATATTGTTGTATTCTGCTTTTATTTTTAAACTTATACAGTTTCTCCTTTCCCTCAAAAAATAATTGAAAGTAATTCTGTGGGATTTAGTTGTGAAGAATCTGGTCGTCACATTGGTTTTTGAATTAGATGTATTTTTAATGGTGATAACAAATTTAATCCTGTTCTCCCATTGCTCCATCTAGTTTTTTTATGGGTGCTGACATTTTGTGCCTTGTGTTTGCTTGGATTGCCAGAAGATTTCTTGGTAAGACGATCAGACACGTGTGACATGCAATGTCAGTACAGTTACAATATAAAGGTCAGTTGTTGTACACTTCCTTGTTGTGGATACTACCTAAACACCCAGCATTATTGTTTTAGTTGAGCATTTAAAAAAAAAATCTCTGGTTTTGAACTCTTTTTTTATCCCCCAACTAAGATTAATGTCTGACAATTTGGCTTAGGCTTTACTCACTATTTTGATTTCTGAGGCTTAGTCCATACTAGCACAAATAAATTTGAAAACATTGTGTTTCATTTAAAAGGTTTTCCATTAAATCAGTTTCTAAAAGTTTGTCATCAACACCAAAACTGCAAAAAGGCATTAATCTTACCTATTGGGAATATGCGATTCATCATCCAAGTTCACTGTTTGTTTATAGAGCAAACCTGAAATAAATTGCAATGTCGAAAGAATGAGATCTGTACATATGATAAAATATATAAAGGCTACAAGCGAGAATAAGGTTCCCAAAGCCTTGGAAAATATAGAGCTGGAGTCCTACTGAAATAAATACAGCAAACAAAATCCAGCCAATCCTGCTAGTAAAATAGAGTTAAAGAAGGTGTGTCACATAATGTTAAAATTCTCAGTTTTAAAAAGTTGCAATTCTGAGTAAGTAAACCTGTAGCACTAAAGCAGCGCAGACATGTGTAATGTGGAAGAAGAAATGCGAATTGAAGACCTTCTAGGCTCAACCCCAGTGCGCCCGTGTGATCACGTACTGCACAGAGCTTTTAAACCACCAGCACAAATAAGGATTAGAAAGAAAGTCCATTGTCATTTTTGATACAAGTTATGACACATGCTTTCAACCTATTTTAGAATAGTACATATTGTGTGTGTGTGTGTGTTTTCTCCACTAGTATAATATTAAAAATAGAAAATATTTTGTAATTGAGGATATGTCAGTAAAACAGAAACACTCATAAAATTTGTCAAGTCTATGATGATGATTGTCATACACATTCATCTTTGTGTATCATACATACAATCATACATTGTTTGCTGTTACTTTCAATGCCTCAAAAATCTGTTTATTTTCAACAACCCTGTGTGATCATCCATTGCATCTCTATTCCTTGAAAATCCAATGAGTGCGGAAGCTTGGATTGTCTGTAACAAAAAGTTAAAGAACTGCACAGATGTCTTGGCATTTTCTGGCGAGTACAGAATTGCAAAAAGACCTTTTTGTGCAAATAGTTGAAGTTAGATATATTTTCCACTGAAACAGATCAAACCAAATTATCTTAAACATTTATTGGAATGTCTAGAAGGCATTAAGACATGGATGTCACAACGTTTTCTCAGAAATTAAATGACAGAATACAGAGATTACGTGTCTTGGACCTTCTGATCATACCTGGCCCCTTGACAACCTACTGTATGCCCTTGGCAAAAAAGCTTGGTGTGATTTTTGATAATGTCCTCACATTTGATAAACAAATGAACTCCATTGTTAAAGCCTGTTTCTTTCAGCTCAGGGTATTGCCTAAGGTCAAGCCCTTTCTTTCTGTACATGATTTTGAAACACTAATTCATGTGTTTGCCTCTCCTTGGCTTGACTATTGCAACTCACTGGAGTTCTTCTGTCATCCCTTGTTCATCTTCAGTTAGTCCAGAATGCTGCTGCCAGGCTTCTAATGGGCACTCAAGAACAGAATCACATCACACCAGTCTTGGCTTCTGTTCAATGGCTTCCTCTTCGCTACAAGATTGAATATAACATTTTACTGTTTGTTTTTAAGTCCCTAAATGGTTTAGCCCCCTATTATCTTCCTGACCTCTTACACCCTTACTCTCCTTCATGATCACTGAGGTCCCCTGACCAGAAATTATTGGTTGTTCCAAATTCTAGGCTTAAGCTTAGAGGGGACAAACTATTTGTATCAATTTTTTTTTTTTTTTTGGTGAGTCGTGTAAAATGTATTCATTGAAAGTCATATCAATGACAATAAAAAATATGTTATTTAAGCTTCTCAAATATTATAGGCACAGTAGGCTCCACACATATGTGAACAGGCAGGCAGTGTGGTGTAGTGGTTAAGGGTTTGTACATCAATCTCTGCAGTTATGGGTTCAAACCCCGTTGCTGACGTAGTGTGACTATAAGCATGTCACTTGACCTGCCTGTGCTCCAATTGGCAAACCAAGAAAAAGAAATGTAACCAATTGTATCATAAATGTTGTAAGTTGTCATGGAAAAAGGTATCAGCCAAATAAGTAAAAGTAAATGAATAACGAAACTGCCAAGCTAATTAAAGCCTGAATATGTAAAATACAAATCATAGCATCAATGCACAAGTCAGCCACTTTGAATGACGTGAATGTCCAGCTGTGCATTCTGACATTCTGATGAGGGCAAACACCTTAAGCAGGAGTGGCATTGGGGTCTCGCACCTGTGACAGATGTCGCAGCTTTCTTTGACTGCTAAATGCACAGTATATGTTTGCTTATAAATGTATATTTGGGAGTTCTGAAGTATGTTCTTAGAATTTTCAGTTGATCACAAATGCACTTCTTATTGCTACTGAATATTTGCTACTTGTTTAAGCATTTTGGGTATGATGTTCACAAGCTAATGCAAACTAATACATGTCATTTTTTTTAATGTACTTTGTCATTGGTCTGCTAAAGATTGCCTCACAGCCTCTCTAGCTTTCTTAATAGAAGTTTTTGCGTTATTATTGATGAACTATTATTGCTTGATCAACTTTTGAAAAGACTGCCACTGTTCTTCTATTTTTGACAATTAAATAAAACGTGTCCCATAATACAGCATACATCAGAACAGTTTCACTTTCTAAAGTCACAGGTACTCCATCTGCCAATATTGCATCCTCTTGAATTCTTTTTGAGTCCTGATTGATGTTAGCGATGATCGGGTTCTTGGGGCCTCTCAAATCTCACAAGTGTCTGCATTATCGTGGATTGCCGATGCCGCCTACAATTAATGGCAAACACTTGGCCTTTATGGAACTGACTGAGCCTCAATTGGAAAACAAGGCCAATTCAAGCAAGGCTTACTGAACTAAGTCTCGATTTTATAAGTGTGCTTTATTGAATACCCCCCAGTTTTGACTTTGGCTAGTTACTGTTTATGATCCATACTTTGATATACTTATATGCAAAATGACTACTGGCCCGTGCAGTTAGTACGAAAAAATTCACGTTGGAAAAAAAAAAAGCTCAGTCTTTCTCTGTGGTAAATGTAATATAAATGTACATTGTAAATCGTTGGAAATTTCAAAAAGTGTTTCTAACTAAATTTGTAGATTTTTAAATTTTCTTCTACTGGTTCTACTGTTACATGAAATGCTTTTTTCTTCCCTTGTGAAAAAGACACACATGTAAAATAAATGTTTTTAAATATATTGTTGCCAATTTAAATATATCTAAAATACTTTATAATACTGTATACATCAAGGATAAATATATTAAATTATTTTGAAATATACTGAAATATATTGTAAAATTAAAACATATATTACAGTATATTTTATATATTAAAAAATATAAAAATATTAGTAAAAGTATATTACAGTATATTTTAATATACTGTAAAATATATTTCAATTATAATTTTAATATATAGTTGTTATTCTTATATATTGCAGGATATATTAAAAGTATATTAACCTGGTCTTGAAAATATAATCCAATAGATATCTCATGAGTTTGTTTTTTTTTTTTTTTGAACATTGAGATATATCTGAGACCCAATCACATTGTAGCACAACACAAATTATAAACCTACCAGTAATGGCACACTTCACGATAACGTGCAGTGAATACACTTGACTTGAGCATTCCTAGTTTTCATCCTCTATGTACGTTTAGCATTCATTTGCTCAGAGGTTGATGCGATTGCTGCTTCCTGAGCAGCTCTTCTTTTCTCCACCCTAGCGGCCCGCTTTTTCTCTTTTTCCATCGCCATCTTTTTGCGTTAAAACTGATTAAGTCAGTGTTTGTGTTGCAATCACTTTGTACATTTTCTCTAATTTTTCACTTAAGCTGGCACTTAAGTCTTCAATCTGCCTCAAGAATGATTTAAGATATGAAGAGGTAGGGGAAGTGACGGAGAAGGTGGTAGGAATGAGATCGGCGCATGCCGCCCCGCTGGCTGCTGTCAAGAGTTGATTCTACAATAAAATAAAATAAAAATAAAAACAGGAATAACCGTGGAGGTCAATCATCACCCCGAAAGCAGATAGTAGACGTCATGTAGTATACGTGTACCAAATTTCAGGTCAAACGGTTTGCGAGCTACAGGTGATTTAAATTCCTGGACAGACAGACAGACAACCACGGTAGCGTATTATATAAGAAGAAGTTGTAAGGATATAACCTGTAATGTCCCTGTCCTTTCTCAAAAAGACAGAGTGAAAAAGGGTTTAATTATAGGAACAGGAGATAAATCATGGGGCAGATACCAAAAAGACAAGGTGTTCTTTCATCAAGCCAGAAACACAAAACAAGAATCAGGAGCCATGGAACGAAAAAGAAGTCAGAATACTGAAATCAGAAAGACAAAGAGTATCACGTAAAGAGTTTTTTACGTAAAACACAGATAAATTAGAATCACACACAATGGAACTTACAGGTCGTGGTGATGACAACACACATCACGCATTCCTGTGGAACTCTGGGAGAGGCAATGGATGATTCTTCTACCACGTAATAGTGGCACCTATGAGCAATCCAAAATGGCAGCTTTGGAAGACGATAAAAATGATTATGTTTTACAGAAAGGCAGATACTGTAGTGAGAGTCAAAATCAGATTGGCTGAGAATAAAAATCCCAGTTTAGCTATATATGAGTAGATCTCAAAAAAAAAAACAAAGGTAAAGAAAGGCACAAAAAATGAATAAAATGTACCAATCATAACAGGTCTGTTTTCAGTACAGTACTTGGCATGTAAATTGTAAATAGTTGAATCAGGAGATTTCAAATGAATTTTCTCCAAAGTGTTTTTTTTTTTTATTTCTTTGTGTGCTGCTTCACTTGATATCAACACTGCAGAGCGTTTTGTGAGAGACATGTACAACACTGTAGATAGAAAGTTAAACAAAAATGAGTAGAAACATTATCAAGAGGAAAGTGTATGTTTGAAATGCTTGAACGAGCCGGGGGGTCAGGCACCAGTGTAGTTTTACAAAATGCCATTGAATAAACGCAGAGTATTGTGATTAAGGAGCGTGTAAAGCATTGGGAGAGCCAACTGGGGAGACGGGTCTTCAAAAGCTCAATCTTGTTTGAGCCCACTTCACTGTAGTGCATGCAAGGATTTTCTGGAAATGTTTTGTTTAACAAGATTATATTAAAAATTCATTTTTTGAAGTAGTGATATGTATGAGTAGATACCTTATATTTAGATTATGTGACATGAGTAATTTGAAATGTTTTTCATGAAAGTTTTGATATTATTGCCAGTTGTTCAAACTGCTCCCCCCACCCCTTTTCGTTTAAGTCCCTTATCTCAGGACTTGTTATCTTCATTTTCTACGAAAGCATGAGGATGAAAATTTTTCTCAGCAATCATTACAAACAATCCAAGGTATATTTAAGAGAAGACAGAATAATAGTTTTTAGGCGGAATATTTCTTAACACACATGGAAAAAGAAGGCAGTTCAGATACCAACCCAGGTACCTAATTTTCATTCTTAGGAGACCTTGTGTGTTTGTCATCAAGGTGAGATGATCTGCCCCTCTTGGGGGAAGTGAGTGGACCACCATATGCAGCCCTCAGACAGACTAGGCCCCAGTCATTGCATTTAATGAAGCCCAGTGGGACAGATAGGATTTCATTTGTCCTTTTATTTTTTCTTCCCTTGATTATACTTCTCCCTGCGAGTGTGCATTAAGTGCATTTTAAAGTGAAGAACTTAGTTTTTACCTACTGCTAGGCCTTCCTTTGTGAACGTGTGCCATGTCTGACACTGGGCATCCTCTGGGGATCCAGGACTCTTTTATTGTGTGCTGTGCCCACTTGCATTTTTTTCATCCTTTGTGTGTTGTTTTATGTTACAACTGATTGCCTTTTGCCTATTGTGCTGCTTCAGACCATAAAAGATCTGTGCTCAACTTTCTGTCTGTCATTTAGGATGAGGGTTTCTCAAAATCTGTCACCTCGTCTAATCTCTAAACCTCAAAGACAATGCAGCATCAAAGTCTCCTCTTTAGTGTTTGAGCTGCCTGTGGTAATGATGACTTTGACAGAGAAATTGAACATGGCAGGGGTGAGTGTACAGAGCCACTGCATTCCATTTTTATTTTCTCTAAACAGATACTGGTACGTAATAAAACGACATGCGAATAACATATACATATGTAAAGCCACACTGCCACACTCTCTAATTATCCAATTGCACCTTTAGCATATCATTTATCGTGTCTTCTGTAATTTGCATAATTGTTTCCCGTTTACACTCTGATTTGATGCAGAACCGTTTCTGTAGTTCCCTAATCACTGTAAAGCTGCAAGTGGGACTTGTGATAAGCCCGTTCTTGTTTCTCTCATGTGTCTGTGCAGGACTGATTTTTGCTGCTCGGATCACGGACTCTTTCTTCATGCACAGCTTGGTAATCAGCCTGGTGACTCTCCAATCAACTTTGGCTTTCACAGAGCTTTTCATTAAAATGTTCACTATCCCCATTGCCTAAGGCAACTTCTGCAACATGGCTGTAGACTTGTACGAAGACAGCAGTACTGTCTTAATGCCTCTTATACGTTATCAGTTGAGCTTGGCAAATGGATTGAATAATTTTGCTTGTACATGATTTGGTTAATTTTAATATGATCCCATTTTATTTGAAGAAAAAGTGTAGTAGAATTCAAAGAGCTAAGCTAACATTTGTTGAATGTAAATTCTAGCTGGGATAGCTATGTGGTTTTATGCACTTGGCCACTGTGAATACCATGTGTTGAATATTTTGTGCAATCATTAGCTTAAGAGTTATATATATATAAGTTGTTTACTTGTGCCTGTTAGCATGCTGAAGAGACTCTAGTTTGTTGTCCAAGAAAGGGCCAATCAGGTTGAGATCTTCAAAGAGATATCTGAATTAGTGAGTAAAATGCTCTGAAGAAAAACAGTCGACTCAGATACAAACACACAGTGAAAACAATAACTTGTCCTGGGCCACCTTAGCGTTCAGACACATTCTTCTCATACGACCCATCAGCAGTTCTGTTGAAGTTTTATTTAACTTTCCCTCCATTTCCATCAAAATGTCCCTTTGCACCCAGTAATTTCTTTTCCATTTGCAGTCCTTCCAGCCTACTTCATTTTGCTGCCGTGCCAACAGTACAGTTGTCTCACTCTCGTTTAATCAGATGTACCTTATCATGTTTAGGTGGGTGGATCAATTGCCTAATTCATCATTGTTTTTTATGAACAGCAGTGATTTGATGAGGTCTTTTTATAAGCAAAATAGAAGAATTGTTGAGGTTTGTTAAAGTTTTACCATAGTATCTCATAACAATAACTAAAACTTATAAATTTCTTATTCCTTCAAGAACTTTTCTCATATTAAATTTGAAGCTTCCTAGGTTATTCTTTCCTCAAAATTATTACTTCATTCTCATTTCTTTATAAAGTTACATAATTTATAACAATTATTATGAAGCTGGAAATTGGAGGTGTGATGATGAATGTTGTTAGTGCATATGCACTGCAAGTTGGGTGTGCGATGGATGAGAAAGAAGATTTCGGAGTTGGATGAAGTGATGAACAGTGTACCCAAGGGACAGAAAGTGGTGATTGGAGTGGATTTCAATGGGAATGTTGGTAAAGGGAATAGTGGAGACGAGGAGGTGATGGGTAGGTATGGTGTCAAAGAGAGGAATTAAGAGGTTCAGAGGATACTGGATTTTGCCAAAAGGATGGACACGGCTGTGGTGAATACGTATTTTAAGAAGAGGGAGGAACATAGGGTGACGTACAAGAGTGGAGGAAGATGCACACAGGTAGATTACATCCTATGCAGAAGAGTTGATCTGAAGGAGATTGAAGACTGCAAAGTGGTGGCAGGGGAAAGTGTAGTTAAGCAGCATAGGATGGTGGTCTGTTGGATGACATTGGAAATCAAGAAGAGGTAGAGAGTGAGGGCAGAGCCAAGGATCAAATGGTGGAAGTTGAAAAAGGAAGACTGCAAGGTTGAGTTTAGGGAGGAGGTGAGACAGGCACTGGGTGGCAGTGAAGAGTTACCAGACAGCTGGGAAGCTACAGCAGATTTAGTAAGGGTGACAGCAAGAAGGGTGCTTGACATGACATCTGGAGAGAGGAAGGAGGAAAAGGAAACCTGGTGGTGGAATGAGGAAATACAAGAGAGTAAACAGAGGAAGAGGATGGGCAAAGAAGAAGTGGGATAGCCAGAGAGATGCAGAAAGTAGACAAGAGTACAAGGAGATAAGGCGTAAGGTGAAGAGAGAGGTGGCGAAGGCTAAAGAAAAGACGTATGATAAGTTGTATGACAGGTTGGACACTAAGGAGGGAGAAAAGGACCTGTACCAATTGGCTAGACAGAGGGACCGAGCTGGGAAAGATGTGCAGCAAGTTAGGGTGATAAAGGATAAAGATGGAAACGTACTCACAAGTGAGGAGAGTGTGTTGAGCAAATGGAAACAGTACTTTGAGAGTCTGATGAATGAAGAGAACGAGAGAGAGAAGAGGTTGGATGATGTGGAGATAGTAAATCAGGAAGTGCAATGGATTAGCAAGGAGGAAGTAAGGACAGCTATGAAGAAGATGAAGAATATAAAGACTGTTGGTCCAGATGACATAACTATGAAAGCATGGAGGTGTTTAGGAGAAATGGCAGTGACGTTTTTAACCAGATTGTTTTATGGAATCTTGGAAAGTGAGAGGATGCCAGACGAGTAGAGAAGAAGTGTACTAGTGCCAATATTTAAGAATAAGGGCGATGTGCAGGACTGCAAAAACTACAGGGGAGTAAAATTGATGAGCCACAGCATGAAGTTATGGGAAAGAGTAGTGGAAGCTAGGTTGAGAAGTGAGGTGATGATTAGAGAGCATCAGTATGGTTTCATGCCAAAAAAGAGCACCATAGATGCAATGTTTGCTCTGAGGATGTTGATGGAGAAGTTTAGAGAAGGCCAGAAAGAGTTGCATTGCATCTTTGTGGACCTGGAGAAAGCATATGACAGGGTGCCTCGAGAGGAGTTGTGGTATTGTATGAGGAAGTTGGGAGTGGCAGAGAAGTACGGAAGAGGTTTACAGGATATGTACGAGGGAAGTGTGACAGTGGTGAGGTCTGCGGTCGGTAGGAGTGACGGGTGCATTCAAGTTGCAGGTTGGATTACATCATGGATCGGCTCTGAGCCCTTTCTTATTTGCAGTGGTGATGGACAGGTTGACAGACGAGATTAAACAGGAGTCACCATGGATTATGATGCTTGCTGATGACATTGTGATCTGTAGCGATAGTAGGGAGCAGGATGAGGAGACCCTGAAGAGGTGGAGATATGCTCTAGAGAGGAGAGGAATGAAAGTCAGTAGGAACAAGACAGAATACATGTGTGTGAATGTGAGGGAGGTCAGTGGAATGGTGAGGATGCAGGGAGTAGAGTTGGCGAAGGTGGATGAGTTTAAATACTTGAGATCAACAGTACAGAATAATGGGGATTGTGGAAGAAAGGTGAAAAAGAGAGTGCAAGCAGGGTGGAATGGGTGGAGAAGAGTGTCAGGGGTGATTTGTGGCAGACGGGTATCAGCAAGAGTGAAAGGGAAGGTCTACAGGACGGTAGTGAGACCAGCTATGTTACATGGGTTGGAGACAGTGGCACTGACCAGAAAGCAGGAGACAGAGCTGGAGGTGGCAGAGTTAAAGATGCTAAGATTTGCACTGGGGTGACGATGATGGACGGGATTAGAAATGAGTACATTAGAGGGTCAGCTCAAGTTGGACGGTTGGGAGACAAAGTCAGCGAAGTGAGATTGCATTGGTTTGGACATGTGCAGAGGAGAGATGCTGGGTATATTGGCAGAAGGATGTTAAGGAGAGAGCTGCCAAGGAAGAGGAAAGGCCTAAGTGAATGTTTATGGATGTGCTGAGAGAGGACATGCAAGTGATGGGTGTAACAGAACAAGATACAGAGGACAGAAAGATATGGAAGAAGATGATCCACTGTGGCGACCCATAACGGGAGCAGCCGAAAGAAGAAGAAGAAGATTAATGTATTATTTGTCATTTTGTCACAATGCCATTTTGAACTCTTTTTATCTAGATGCAATCTCAGGTTGCTATGGGAAATTTGCAAAAAGTAACGCAGTTCTCATGTCTCTAACCACAACAGTATTTAAATCCCTTGGTACGTCTTCTGAAAACAAAGATCTTTCAATATTTTGCTTCATTGAATTCCTTGAATTTCTCTGTTTATTTCCTGATATCCCTTTGACTTACCATCCTCAGTTGTTGATTTGGCTTTGGTGTCTCATTTAGATCTTTCTGGTTTCTGACTTGTGCCTGTTTTCCTGACTGTGTGGTTTCTTTTTCCTTTTCCTGGTCCTTTACCTTTCTATCACTGACAGCCGGCTTTACAGGCAAGCCCTAAGATACTCAGAAAAAAAAACCTAGAGATGAGAAATAGTGAAATCTACACAATCATGGCTCAAATCTTGAAAGGGTAATGATCCAAATAAGTCAAAAACCAAAACGCCACCAAGAATTCATTGGCAATAATAAATAAATAATTAAATAAAAGTCCTAAATTCATTAAAATGATATTTGTAATATCTAAAAGCTCCTAAGATTTTCTTTCACATATCCAAAAACTTGAATGCTAAGGAAAGCATGCCACCATCTTAAATAGTGTTGCTCGATGACATGACTTCTAGAACTTCAAGTTGTCACTGTTATGAAATACACAAAACATCCATTAAAGGGGTGCAAAACTGTCAAAGCCTGGCAAGTCACACAAAAGGTAATGAAAAATATTTATAAATAAAAAGATTTATTTTACAGAAACAGCTCTGTATCAGGAAGCTCTGAGTAGCACAAAGGCACAGAAGGAAATTAATTCAAAATAGGCAATCCCAATATCAAACACAGTCCCAAAATATAAAATTTGAAGAGTAGTCAAAAAACCGAGCAATAGGAGCAATAAGCTCAGTTATCATAAGAAACACTCGCCATCACATGAACCTAAGGGGACTATAGATTTTCCAGCTTTATTCAGCTTGAAACAGGAACGGCACACTTATTTATTGTAACGTGATCTGCCACTCTGCTATACACAGACACAGCAATCAGGCAGGGTCGTGGCCAAGTCAGTGACCAAGTAATCTGCATTTACAATGTATGTGCTCCTAACCTTGCATCACTCATTGAGATCTTTCTTGTTTACTTTGGCGGAGAGACACAGCATAGCTGTGAGCCTGCTGTTGCCCCGTACAGACGCGGAGATCGCACTTCGGGATGCTCTTCGGCATGCTGTCTAGTTGGGGGAGGTCCCAAGAGAGTTTAAAAACATCACATTTTCTTGAATGAGTGCCGCATTAATAGGAATGTTTCTTGAACGAGCATCACTGAACCACATAAAAACTGCTTTTTCGACATCTTCAAATGCAGCAATTCACATACGTTTGAAACCCGAGATTTTTCTTCTTTTTTTGCTCGGCCTTTCAAGAACATTGACAGTGTCGATGGCGAAATTCTGAATTCACTGGCAACATCTTTTTTCTTTTTGCCGCAGTTGAGAGCTGCAAAAAATTTAAGTTTTTTTTCTAATATAAACTGTTATCATTTTTTCGTGTCTGCCGTTTCTATAGGAGGGTGACAATGAGTTAATTTGCAATGGATGTTTTTCAAATGTTGACAAGCAATAAGCAAAAGGTGTTACTGAAAACCACAGAAAACAAAAAAGGCAAAAAAAAAGCAGTACGAGGAAAGTTCGAAGAAAGAAAAAAATTACAGTGTTTCTGTTTGGGGGATCGTTGTGCACAATGGAGCCGCGGCCACAGAAATTACTGCTCTGCGGATGATTCATTCAAGCATTTCAAGGTCTTTTGTGCAGTTCGTTGTAATGAAAGTATCTGCTGAATGTACTTTGTAGTAACGAGATTTCTATAGACTCGTGTCATATGGGGAAGCTGTCGGGACCATAAAAATACTTTGTTGTAATGAAACTGTCGTTGTAAAGATATTCGTTGTAACAGAATTTTACCTGTATTTTAAAAATGTTATAATCAATTCTTAGCAATATTTTGATACTTTGATAACCCTAGTCACTGAGGGTCCAACACTTACTACTTCACTTCACAGTGTATTATCTACCTTGGATCATGAAAGGCTATGTGAAACCACTAATAAAAAACATGTAAAAATAAAGAAATAAGTGAAATAAATCCTTAGAACCACAGTAAAAAAACATTCAGTTGGCTTTAGAACTGTAAGGAAGAAATGAAGATTAAACAAGTGTGAGAATTTCATGACAAATGTTCTCCTGCTGACTTGTGGAGATTATGGCAAGACCTGTCTTAACCAGCAAAGCATTCAGCAAAAGAACTGAACTCCGAATGAAATTTGAAAACAAAGTCATCTAAATGAAAACCATTAGGACACTTAAGGTAGAGTGTAGTGTTTCACAGGTTTAAAGAGTTATTGTTTATGAAGAAAGAAAAGGGAATATTAGAGGTATTTGAAATGTGGAAGTGGAGAATCCCAAAGGGACTTAGTTGACAAGACCAATCGCAGATTGAATATTTAGTGACATGGTATAACAGACAGACAAGCTGTCAAAGGATTATTGTGAGCAAGGAAAGAGCCCGAAGATGAGGTCAGATAGAGCAAAGACAGGAGACAAACTGAATCAAGTGAACAGGAATCTAAATGACAACACAGAACTGTAGTTCAGTGTCAAAAAGAGATTATAACAAAATTTCAACAAAAATCCCTACTACTAGGACCTACTTGAAAACAAAACCAAAAGTTCAAAAGTTGGAGTATCCACCAAGGGATACAGACAAGTGTGACGATAAACGTTGTCACAATTCAAAATGCTGTTGTGTGTGGTAAATAACAAAATGGAGCAGGAACAAAAATTAACTCTTGATTTTCAAAACGAAATGTGAAACTAACTTCAGAATTAGAATCTATACATATAAAAACCATTAAACAGGAAAAATGTAAATATAAAATATACATATTGTGACAAGAATACACAGAAGACATCAAAGGTTTGGGGCAGCCACCTGTGTAATATGCCCTGGCTGCAAATCGGTACATTTTCAAGAGCTGTGACTGGTACAAAGTCCAAGACAGAACTGATTCAGAGATGCAAAGATGGCAGCTTTAAAGCCCGGGACCGGAAGTGACGTCATCTTAAGCGCCAGAACCGGAAGTGACATCAACTTAGGCACCAGAACCGTAAGTGACACTGTTATCATAGACGCTGAAAGAACCGGAAGTGATGTCATCTTAGGCGCCGGATCATGGTAGGATTTCCTGTGAATGGTCTGCAGAGGATTGAGAGAGAAAGTCAGTGCACCTCACCCCCCAAAGCCCCTGGTCTGGTGTTGGTATTCAGGCCCATTAGCTGTTTCCCATTCACACGTGGGTAACAATATAAAACACAACCATATTACATATGAAGGCAGTAAACATTGTTGAATATGATTTAAGAGTGAAACAGCAA
Source organism: Polypterus bichir lapradei (assembly GCA_026402145.1). Classification (NCBI taxonomy): domain Eukaryota; kingdom Metazoa; phylum Chordata; class Cladistia; order Polypteriformes; family Polypteridae; genus Polypterus; species Polypterus bichir. The sequence continues at coordinate 1,192,848 of JANRMT010062820.1, forward strand.
ATGCCTGGGGTGCTTTTGAAAAGTTGAGGGAAATTTAAAAGGAGGGGAACCACAAAAGAAACTAAATGTTAGGGTTGAGTACAGTCAAAATTACCCTTCAAAGAACCCCATACCTGGCCTAAGTCTTCACTAGCTTGCCTAGAGGTGTGCTTCATGCCAAGCACCCTGACTCTGAACCTTACAGGCAGGTTTCGGCCTATCCTGGCTTCTGAAATGGAGAACAGGTTTTTAAAGTTCATAAATGTAGAACGAAATGTCTATAACTATACCCTATCAAGGGAGAGGGCCCATCAAAGCCTCTGGCTCAAGTGACAAGTCCAACAAGTAAATCTTTATACAAATCTTTATACATACAGGAATTTATTTGTAATTTACAAAGAACAGTAATAGTAAAAAGGCAAAATAAGGTCAAAAGGATTTAACTAAAATGCAATGCAAAGCAAGCAGTTCAAATCTGTAATCCTAACCTAAAATCCAGAAACCACAAGCAATAAAGAAAAACATAATCCAGAAAATACAATACTTACAAGAATGCACTCTTTGAATACCAATCAATGACAATTAACCACAATGAACCACTGAAGGGCCCACTCCCTGGCTTCACATACTGTATATAGGCTGAGGACAGTGACATCAGTGGCCCCGCCTCTTGGGGTTTCACCCATAAAACACAAGGAACATAGGAGAACATATCATACAGTGATGCTAAATGATAAATAAACAGAATAACAAAATTTATATAAATAATACATCAGCAATTACACAAATGACAAACGAAATGAAAATAAGCAAGGCAGGGAGCTCTGCCTGGCTGAAACATAACACTAAGAATACTGTGCTGGTGATATAAACAGATTGGTAGGTAGGTCTCAAGCAAAACATGTCAGCACAGAGAACTGGAGAAAGTGAATTGCTTTCAGTGTCCTTTCTGGCATAACTATCTGTTGAGTATGGATGACAAGGAGATAATCATTGAATGATAAGCTGGAAAGCATTATGTCCCAGTAGTGCTAGCAACAACAATGACAACAGGTGCTTTGGAATATTGCTCTTTGGTTTGTCATTGCAGACGGCTCCATCAATCCTATCCAGGCAGCAGCTGGAAAAATGCAAATCAAAAACACATCGTGAATGGGACACCAAACCACCACAGGACAAATTCTCACACCTGTACATACCCTGAACATTGAAGTCACTACACATCTTACCAGCTGGTCTTTGGGCTTTAGTGATGAACAGGAGCTGCTGGAGAAAAGCTGGGAATGGGTAAGAGTAAGGAACCAACCCTGGAAGGGATACCAGTCCATCGTAGGGCACATTCTCAAACACAAACCATATGCACAGTGACTCAGCCTTACACTCACTGGACTAGCCATTCAAACTAATTTGCAGGTGGAACAGAATGAGAGAAACACAGGAAAATGTGCAAGAGGAACACCGGCAATGGAGTGGTAAGTCGTGTCTGGGAGGGCTTTATTACATTATTTTATTAGTGATTTTTTTTTTTGTTTTAGTGCACTTCTTTGGTGGCTAAACCACCTCAGGCTAGTGGGTCACACGTGAGTGTGTATAATCACATGTGTCTAAATAATTTCAGGATGAGAGGGTTGGTGTAATTAACTAGAGTCAGCTGGGGTGACCACAATATAAGAGAGGTGGTTTAGTGTTTAGGTGGAGGCAAAAATGAGAATGAGAAAGAAAGAGTGCTCGCTAATTAGAAGATCAGTTTGGCATAAGAAATATTCAAGGGTGACAGGACAGACAGTGTTGGGCCTTTCGATCTATCTAAGGGAGGAGGATCGATGGCTGGTGTTGAGGTTCCAATGTGCAGTTATGTTTGTGTTTGCTGTACAGTGGAGCAGAGGCTGCTGGAACTAAAGAGAAATGGGAATGTTCAGAGCATAACAACATCTGTGTGAGGACAAAGCACCAGGGTGAACGACTGAGGTGGCAGTACAAGTCTGCAGTGACTGGCTAAGGTTTGCAGAACAAAATGCGGTGGGCTGTGCCACAAGGGGTCTGAATTGATGTCCTGAGAAGTGAAAAGTAATTGGAATTCCTTGAAAGACTTGTTTATCTTTATTTATTTATTTTTATCTTTGAATTGCCTTTTTGTAAAGCATATTTAATTGTGTGCTCTGTAATAATGTTTGGGACAAAGACATATTTTTTTCCTTGTTTCCCCCCTCTGTGCAACAGTTTAAAATTACAAATCAACAATTCAGATGTGATTAAAGTGCGCATTGCAGACTTTCATTTAAGGGGACTTGCATGCATTTCAGTCACACCATGTAGAATTGATGCATGGTTCCCCATTTCAGGGGACCATAATGTTTGGGACACAGCAATGGCAGGTCTATTAAAGCCATTTTTCATATTTAGTCCTTTGTTTTATATCCCTTGCATGCAATGACTGCTTGAAGTCTGCGATTCATAGACATCACCAAGTGCTGAGTATCTTCTCTGGTGATGCTCTGCCAAGCCAATAATGCAGCCATCTTCCGCTCCTACTTGTTTTGAAAGCAATACTTTGTAATCCCCTAGACAATTTTTGAAATCACTTCTTGTTTTTCGGTTTTGTTCTTCAGACCAGGTTTTTAATTATTTTTTTTACAGTTCCCCTCTCCCATTTTAGATTAATAGACCTTTGTCTTTTTGTGACTGCAAGTTACAGCACTGATTTTGAGTTACAGGGCTCAGCTTAGTGTTAATTTCAGGGCTGTTTTGGAGTTACAAAGCTTTTTGTGTGTATTGATAACAGTTAAATAAAATATATCATTTTGGGTTGGGGAGTGTACCTTTCAACACCTTTCTTGTCACATTTTCCTCTCTGGGAAGTCTTTGTCCACTGAGAATCTCATCCCATTATACTATGCTAAATAGACCTCACATGGATTTATGCCCCTAATATGTTCTTGGAAATCCTTTTAGATGATGAGAGTTTAGATATCATAAAGATGTTTTCCTGCATATGTGAAAAATTTAAACCTATTCAGAACCAAATTTAAGTTAACTCAGAATCACCTGAATATTAACATAAGGAGCAAAACTCAAAGCTTAATGAGGAAGGAAATACTACCTGTGTAAAAGGTATTATCGAAATTCCAAAATGTTTTGTTCTTACACCTTATTTATGTTATAGATGTAAAAAAAAAAGAAATTACACAACAAAGTAAATCTAACCATTAAACAGCACACTTAGGGACAGTTTATACTTTATGCTCAGTATGTATCATGGCTGCTACACATTCTCAGGGTTGTTTTGATGCGTCCTCTGAGCATGCCATCAGAAATTAACACGACATGTGTGCAAGTTGCAGTACCAGCACAAATATGGGTACGTGACGTCAACATCGTTGTTTACTATAAACATTTGTTGGCAAGCCGCATTGCAGCTCCAAACGGATCAATCTGCGTACTTTGATGTTTGATGAATCAATCAAACTTAAATGCTGACATGCAAATGTGATTTTCTTCATCCGTTTTTTGCATATGCAATACAAGCGTCGCATATTCCCCATTGTAAGGACGTAATACATTTAAAGGACTCACATATCACTGTTTTGCTGTTGCCATCTTTTTTTTTGCACCTGCGCAACAGCATCAGATTTCAAATAATTTTTATTTTTAACATCTTTGTCCCTCACTACAACACAGCAAAACCAGATATTGTTTTCTTACTGTGATGATGTCTTGCACTGCCACCTGGTGGACTCCTCCAGATTTACTTAAAGTACATGTGTGAGTATAGCCAGTACACCGCTTGTGTAGTAGCAGCGTCACGTATCGTTAAGTGTATCCCCAGCCTTACTGTTTATAGAAATAGTTTTGGAAAAAGAGGTGAGTGACAATGAGAGGATGCAAGAGGAGGGAGTTGGCAATCAGTTGGTGATAGAGTTGAAGATTAAGATTTACATTGCAGTATGTTTTTCTGTACTGTATAGATTTCTTCTAAAACCTCTTTTTCTATTTTAAGGAACTTAACTGAATTTGTACCCAATGCAGCTCAAATAACCTCCCGACCCATGGTGACTCTAAAGTGAATTTAAAAGATTTGAAAATGGGTGGATGGAGAAACTCATGTAAAGTATATTTGGATAGATCTACACTCACCTAAAGGATTATTAGGAACACCTGTTCAATTTCTCATTAATGCAATTATCTAATCAACCAATCACATGGCAGTTGCTTCAATGCATTTAGGGGTGTGGTCCTGATCAAGACAATCTCCTGAACTCCAAACTGAATGTCAGAATGGGAAAGAAAGGTGATTTAAGCAATTTTGAGCGTGGCATGGTTGTTGGTGCCAGACGGGCCGGTCTGAGTATTTCACAATCTGCTTAGTTACTGGGATTTTCACGCACAAACATTTCTATGGGTTTACAAAGAATGGTGTGAAAGGGGAAAAACATCCAGTTTGCGGCAGTCCTGTGGGCGAAAATGCCTTGTTGATGCTAGAGGTCAGAGGAGAATGGGCCGACTGATTGAAGCTGATAGAAGAGCAACTTTGACTGAAATAACCACTCGTTACAACCGAGGTATGCAGCAAAGCATTTGTGAAGCCACAACACGCACAACCTTGAGGCGGATGGGCTACAACAGCAGAAGACCCCACCGGGTACCACTCATCTCCACTACAAATAGGAAAAAGAGGCTACAATTTGCACGAGCTCACCAAAATTGGACAGTTGAAGACTGGAAAAATGTTGCCTGGTCTGATGAGTCTCGATTTCTGTTGAGACATTCAAATGGTAGAGTCAGAATTTGGCGTAAACAGAATGAGAACATGGATCCATCATGCCTTGTTACCACTGTGCAGGCTGGTGGTGGTGGTGTAATGGTGTGGGGGATGTTTTCTTGGCACCTTTAGACCCCTTAGTGCCAATTGGGCATCGTTTAAATGCCACGGGCTACCTGAGCATTGTTTCTGACCATGTCCATCCCTTCATGACCACCATGTACCCATCCTCTGATGGCTACTTCCAGCAGGATAATGCACCATGTCACAAAGCTCGAATCATTTCAAATTGGTTTCTTGAACATGACAATGAGTTCCCTGTACTAAAATGGCCCCCACAGTCACCAGATCTCAACCCAATAGAGCATCTTTGGGATGTGGTAGAACGGGAGCTTCGTGCCCTGGATGTGCATCCCACAAATCTCCATCAACTGCAAGATGCTATCCTATCAATATGGGCCAACATTTCTAAAGAATGCTTTCAGCACCTTGTTGAATCAATGCCACGTAGAATTAAGGCAGTTCTGAAGGCGAAAGGGGGTCAAACACCGTATTAGTATGGTGTTCCTAATAATCCTTTAGGTGAGTGTATATATGTATATTATATTTATTGTACATATTTATAATCAACATTTAGATATCAAATTAGGCAGGCAGTATGCTTAAGGCTTTGGACCTTGGGTTTCAGACTCTGAGGTTGTGGGTTGAAATTCCACTACTGACACTGTGTGACCATGAGAAAGTGTGAGTAACTATTGGTATGTTTGTTTGTGTATCCTGTGATGAACTTGTGCCACGTGGGTTCCTATGTTAAGCTTAATCCTGAGATAGTTTAAATAATGCACGTAAGCTTTTGTGTAGTATGTTGGAAGAATTGAGATATTTTTAATTTTTAAAATAATCACATAGTTGAAATAGATAACTCTATTAACAGTTGCACGTTTGTTAATGTGTATTATTCATTCCATATGCAATCAGACTTTACATATCAGCATCAGTGACTCACCGTCTTGTTGGACAGACAGAACACATAGAGAACTGAATCCTGCTTTCCAGACACAAGCTTGCAGCATTTAGGCTCTGAGAAGGGTCATTAATCTCAAAGTCTTCTCCAGCAGTACAACTGTGAATGAGGCTACGGCCTCCTCTGCCTAATCAGCATGGGATAAGACCTTTATATAGCAGACATGATTTAGTTCATGCTGATCTCTGAAGCCTGAAAAAACTCATTTGTGAGAAAGTCAAGTGTACATATTTTAAAGTTGTTTTGTCCTCAAGATCTCTCTCTTAAAGAATTAGGTTGATGCTTTATGTCAGGTGTACACTTGTGTTTACTTTATAATCTTAAAAATCCTAAAAAAAATTAATTTCTTTTTTAATTTTGGACATTTAAATAATGATTGAAAAGATTTTGAATGTTATTTTATAATTCATTTTTGGACACAAATGCTCCCTCTACTGAACGGAGCCTACTCCCATCTGGAGATCCATAGCTGCAGCAGGGTGAGGATATTGTTTTTTGACTTCATAAGTGCATTTAACACCTTACAGCCCAAACTGCTCTGGTCAATGCAGGTTGATGCTACAATAGCATCCTTGATAATGAACTACCTAATTAGTAGACCACATGTTGTGTGCCTTAAGAACTATTTATTAGACTACATAAGCCTGGTCAGTACTTGGATGGGAGGTTATCTTGTAAAAGCTTGGGTTGCTGCTGGAAGAAGTGTTGGTGAGGCAAGCAGTGGGCTGTGTATGGATCCCAATGCCCCAGCTCAGTGATGAGGACACAGGGCCCTGTCTATTCTGGCCCCCTGATCATCGCCTGTCTCTAATTGGCTAATGTGTGGTGAGTGCACTGCCACACAAATGGCTGCTGCTGCTTCATCCAGGTGGGTGCTACACATAGGTCGTGGTGGAAGTGGTTGGCCTCTTTCTAAGCGTTTGAGTAGCGACAAAAGAGCTATATAAATGTAATTATTTATAATAATAATAATAAGTATCACAGGTAGGGTCCACAGGGAACTGTACAGGATCCCTTTCTGTTTACTCTGTAAAACCGTAGAGTTTTGGTACAATATTGAATCATGTCATCTTTAGACATTTTTTGAAGACATCCATAATCGTATGTATCACTGGTGGGGAGGAAAATGAATACAGGACACTAGCAAAGATCTTTGTGGAACAGCGAACAGCTCAGCATCAAGAAGAGAAAGGAGATAATCATAGACTTTTGGATGGTCAAACAAACTCTGTCCTTGTTTCTTATTAATGGTGAAGATGTGGTGGTGGTGAGGGCAAACAAGTAACGGGGAGTTCATCTGAACGAAAGCCTTGAGTGGAGTACTAACCCAGATTTTTTTTTTTACAAGAAGGGTCAGAATCACTTCTATTTCCTGAGGCAATGGAGGTCATTTAATGTTTGCAGGACACTCTATAGTTTTTCTACCAGTCTGTAGCGACTGTGATAGTGTGCTGGTTAAATGGCATTAGAACAGGTGATGCCAACAGACTAAATAAACTGAATAAAAAGGTTGGTTCAATACTGGGAGTTATGCTGGACTCATTTGAGAAGTGGTTGATAAGAGGTCATACAGGAAGTTGCTTAGTATTATGGACAACAACTCTCAGCCTTGTATGAGGTCTTGGCTAAACAGAGGTGCACATTCAGTAACTAAAGGAATGCTGTGTGAGGTCGTTTCTACCTACAGCCATCAGGCTCTATAGTGAGTCTCTGCTCGGACAAGGTGGTCTTGTTCCTTGTGTGCAGAATGGTACTGAGCTGGCCTATCAAACATCTATGACAGACAATAGCACAATTTGTAATGTGCTGTCCCAGAATACTGTGCCAATGACTGACAGTCAGTTCTGTAAAATTGTCTCTTATAGGTATGTGCAATTCTAATCTATTTACACATAGTAAATACCTATGCTTTGTTAATTTATTTATATATAACTCTTCTTATGTTATTATTTGTTCTTTGTTAGTATACTTAAGATTATTATAATTCTTGTTATTTGTATATTTCTAATTTTTGCCTGCTGCTGTAACCCTGACATTTCTTATCTATCTATCTATCTATCTATCTATCTATCTATCTATCTAATACTAGTAATTCTCAGATGTTTAGTATTCTAATGAAGATGTTGTTATACCCTGGACTGTTTTAGCTGTGGTCTGCTGAGTCCTTATATTTTGTGTTGTCCCCAGACTGTGCACTCTTACTACAAGTGTGAGCATTGTAGACAGCGATCCATTGTGCCCATTGTTACTGGACAGCAGCAACATGACATATTGTTTCTTTCAGATTTCTGAGACCTATGCCTTCCTACCAAGAGAAGCAGTGACACGTTTCCTAATGAGCTGCTCTGAATGCCAGAAGAGAATGCATTTAAATCCAGATGGGGCAGATCATAAAGGTAATTCTCCTGCTAATTAGCATTGAAATATAACCGTTTTATTTTACACTGCTAAGTACATTTCACAGTGTCCTTGTTGCTCCTGTGTCACAGACGTGGCGCAGCAGAATACACTGTATGGTGAAGGCAATTTTTAAGGACAGTGGCTTAAATCTTTTTATGAAGCATTGAAATAATGTACTTAAAAGCTTGATGACTGTCTTACTTAGATTTATAGGATGTCAGTTTATTTTTTTAAACAAAAGCAAAATGAATTGTGCAATGACATTATGTTAATTTAAATACAGTTAGACTTATGTTTTCACTTAAGAAAGAGACAACCCTGAAGAAGAAAGATTTTTGTGTCATTCATTCAGAAGGTCAAGAACTAACAAGAGACAAAAAATGTTTGCTCATCTTTAGAAATCATGCAATGGATACAAAATACAGAAAAAATAAAAATAGCACTACTAAAACTACTAAAACAGAGTTTCTCTTACAAGTAAAAAGAATGCAAGGGCATGATGTTCTAACATAAAAGCGAAGGAGACAGTGAGGTAGACAAAAAGAATCCAAAGGTTACAGCTAGAAAAATACTGTACATTGTTCTCATTCTTAGTAAGCTATGTACATTTTATTTTTCACATTTCTGAATTTTTGTAATGCTAGACATCAAAACTTTTTGGGAGAGGCATCTGGATTTTTGGTCAGGATGTGTTAACAGTAAGTAGAGCTCTAGATTGCTGATCTTAAAAAGAACAATGTGACCTGCAAAATGGTTCCATGATGGCAGTCCAGTACCATGTTTCATGATTGGTATAGGGTTCCTCGCTTGTTTAAAAAATATTATTAGATGTACTATTCTTGAAGTGAAATAGTTAAGTATAGGTATTACTGGCTGCAAATAACAGTAAATTTTAAACTACAACTACCTAAACAATAAATAATAAATAAATATGAAATATTATAGATGAAATTCTGTTAACAATTACGTTACTTACGTATTTATGGTATGTATACAGACATTACTTTTACACAACAATGAAGCCGTACTATTCAGACCCACTTCTTAAGGTCACATGATGATTACGTTTCAGAGATGTTCTTGGATGTGAAGAATGTGATATGAAGACTGCTGCAGATGGGAAGCTGTTTGAGAAGTCTATCGGAATGATTAACTAAAGACAACATACGAGATGAAATCAGGAAACGGTTGTAGCTGTATAGCGAATCTTTTGTACACAGGAAGAGGCCTGGGTTTGAGGCATTGTGTTATTCCTGTTATAGTTTAGGCAAAGTAAATTCTTTTTTGCCATTTAAATATTTCAAATAATGAAATGCTACTACTGAACATGTTTTTGGTACAAATTAAAGCTGCTATAAACAAAAAGTTACTTTCAAACAACAACAGTGTCTCCTTCAGTGTGTTAGTCTGACAACTGACAACATGTTGATCGTTTTCGAGGTTCATAAATCCTGGATACTGGAAGAAGCGGAACAGAGTAAGAATTAAAAAATCTTTAATTACAATAAGTACAGCAATACACTAGTTAACTCGCTACTCTTAGGCACACCGCCAGGAACTGTGGGATACACTCTGGTTTTATAGAGTGGTGGGCAGGTCCTGACAGTGATTGGTAGGTGGCCTGGGTTATTGGGGGACCACCCACAAAATACATGGAACATAATTAAGACAGCTTACATACATTAACAAAATAAAAAACAAAAAATAGTGTACATAACCAACAAAAGTAACACAATCAACTTAAATCAAAAAATCATAAATAAACAAAAGTGACATAAAACGTGAATTTGAAAATCAGCCGGAGATGGAACCCAGGCTGAGACCTGACAACAATGTGTCTGTTATGTTGGAAAATCTGAAAATTAACCAATGAATGGGTAAAAATGTCAGTTTGAAGCACAAAAATGTGTGCCTTTGTCTTACTAGAAAAGGCGATGGAAAAAGAAAAAGAAAAGGAGGATGCAACATCGACAAGCTTCTGTTCCAAGACAGCCGCTTCCCCAGGAAAGTAAACTGAGTCAGTGTCAAGTGCCCTTTCAATGTAATAGAAACCACAGCATAGAGAAAAGTGTGCGTATTGCAACAGACACACACGTCGCCTTTTTAGTAAGATGCAACGACGAAGTTCCTCTCCAATATGAGCCATGAACACTCTTCTTTTCACAGTGGCCCCCGTGCATGCCTTGCACAGTACCTGTGCGTTGATCCTGCTGCACTGCCTTCTGGTACATGATGTCGACACAGCACGGAGAAAAAAAAAGAAATTTATGGTACTTGTAAAAGTTAGCTTTTTTCAGTTTTATTCTCTCAATGACGATCACGCTCTAACAAACCCCCCCCCGATCTGACTCTAAGTTACAGCGCCAGCATAAAGTCACACCCGATCTGATGCTGTTCGTTTTCAAATAATATTGCATTAGTGTAATGATATTTTCTGATTGGTACTGTTCATGTCATAAAATGATTTCTTCAAAATATCATATATACTGTGGAGCCGACCCGGACACAGACAGGCGGACATGTTGTTTGAACACCACCACACGTTTATTAACAATATTTACACTAATATTACGGGTCACCCAGACCCCAGCAATGGTCACACAGACCCAGTCACGTGCACAAAATACCCCAATCAAAGTCCTGGCCACGCAATGCCTTGTCTTCGGGCCGCCTCCACACTCCTCTCGTGCCTCGTCCTTCTTCCACCCGACTCCAGCCTCGAATGAATGGAGACGGCCCCTTTTATAGGGTTCCCGGATGAGCACCAGGTGTTCCCGGCAATCCTCCTCTGGCCACGCCCCAGCGTGGCGGAAGTGCCGGCTGTCCTCCCGGCTGCTCTCCGGGCGCCGTCATAAGTCTTCCCCCCAGCACTTCCTGGTGTGGCGGAAGTGCTGGGGTAACAGGTCCCCAAGGCATTGGGGCGCCTCCTGGCGGTGACCACGGGCCCCTACAGGGTGGAGCTTCCATGCCCTGTACCCGTGGCCCCCAAAGCAACCTTGAAGGCAACCCCCACGTGATCCAGGGTGGGCACAGACCCACATCCGGTCCCTCAAGACGTCCCGGCCGGGTCATGGCCCCTGGCATCCCTGACAATACCTACGTCTGTGGTTTTTTTTTTTTTTTTTTGACATCATACACCATAAGGTGCATACTAATTCTGCGTGAGCAGGAATACTCAATAAAACTGAATAAAAAAATATAAAGTGACGGTGAGATACGAAGAAGGCAGATTCACCAGCGTTTGTGTGTCAGCTTTTATCCCTCCAGATCAGAGAATGTCCAGTTCTATTGCCTCAAAACACTATTCACATCTACAGTTATTCCCAGTTCAAATAAAAGCTACCAGCATCAAATCCCTAGGGTGGTAGTATGTATCGTGATTGTGAGTGAGAGAATAAAAGTGAAAAAAAAAAAAACGGTAACTTTTACAAGTACAGTACTATAAATGTACACGGCAAACCAAATATATGTGTGTACTGTATAATTTTAACAATAAGAGCAGTGCACTACTGAAAACGACAGGAGGCAGTGGGGATCATACCGGTGGCCCCTTGATTATAAGTCAGCAAATTTTACCGATAACCCACGGAAGCTGTTGTATCGTCCTTGAAACTTTTGTGAAAGTGTTTATTTGATCTTTGGACTTTAGGCTTCACACATTCTATAGTTTATGCCTACATTTTGTAACATTTATTACTAAAATATGAAAAAGTTTCTGTTTTAACAATGTGTTTACACAGATTACTGTATAAATGGAACACACATTAAATGCATGTATTCCAAATAATGATCTGTTATTTCCACTCTAAAACTCCAGCAGTTTACTCACTCCCAGATAATCAAACAAGGCACGAGCTGGGATAACTTAGTGAACGTTCTGCGACGGTGGGGGATGGAGTAGTAGGCTGCTTGCTGCTTGTCTTAATCGGCACATTTACAAGACAAAGACACTGACGGAGAGGTGCGAACGGTTTTAAGATGGGCCGGATTTACGAGTTTTCTCATAGGTTCTGGTAATTCTAGTGTTAATTCAAAGAAATCTATATTTTAATTATGTGGGTTAAGGATTATTAGACATAAAAACAAACTGTCTAAAGTCAAAAAAGCATTACACCATCTCAACAGGTAAGTATTGGGTGGATCAAAAGTTAAGTAAGAAGAGGGAGTTTTCAGACACCTTGGAGCAAAACGTTTATGTAAAAACCCAATGAGGTTTGAAGGAAAGGGAGACCATCTTGAAGACAGAAACAGATTCAGACCTTTCTTTCTGAGAATATTATTTTCTTTATTATTTATATTTTGCATTTAATCTCTTAACTTTGTGTTTTATTTTTGTGCTTTAATAAATAAAACACACTCTTTCAATTTGGCCTAGATTCTTACATTTTACGGGTCTCAAAGGTTCAAGCGAGGGAGTGTCAAATTTGTGGTTTTGTTGAAGGGTTAAACAAAGTAAATGTACAGTAGGTCTGTGAGACAATAGACTACAACAGGTGATCAGTTAAACCAGTTAAAACAACAATACCTGGTGCTAGGACCAGAGATTTGAAACTATAATGGAAACCTTAAAAGCCCTATGGTCACTACTTCCTACACATCTCTCACCTCATAAGCCTGGACTGGAGAAGAGAGTGATGGATAACCTGGGTTTCCAACCAGGCCCAGGTCTAGACAACTAGTACATGATTACATTTTAAGGTAATCACCCTCCCTGGTAACACATGTTTTGGAACGCTGTGAACTTAGGGGTATAATGGTAGCACCTACGATAATTATTTGGAGTGAACTTCAGTTTTGGCAGCGAAAGCTTGGGTTAATAATATAAGTTGATGAAGAGTTTTGCCCGTTGTTGAGACCTGTCTTTGTTCACCATTAGGTAAATTAATTATCTGGTTAAACACGTTAAATTGCACTAATACAGTATAAAAAAAGAAAGAGTAGTTAATTTGGACTATCTCAATTTGAACATTAGAAAAGCCACATGAATTACTGTAATAGTACTCTGATCTTAGTTAAGAATCAAAATACTAATTGTAATTTTATTATATATCATTTGGACTGGATACTTAGCTGAATTATCTGATTCAGAAGACAGACTTCCTTGCCTGGTGACTTTAAAGTGGATTGGTAAAGCTCTTGGAAGTAGTTTTTCTTCACCCTGACATATCCCGCTTGATGCTGTTTCAGTATGTAGGAGCTCTGACCTGTTGCCGCTGTCTGTTTTTTATTTTGCTGTTCAGAAATGCCACCCGCTTTAGGAATGTACGTTATTCCATGAGTAACGTCTAAGCTGCACACGCGTGTTTTGTTTACTACTTGTGGTAAGCAAGTCAAGTGGGCACTACGCCTTTAGGTCTGTACGCTCACAAGCTCCAATACAGGCCTGCAATGGGTAGAAGACTGGGTTTAAATTGGAGTCGGGGCTCACACACCTTGCTATGTAGATTTAAATTAGTTTACAAGTTATACAGTGATGTCTTTAGTTAACACATATTATAGGCACAATACAGTTAAAAAGAGGAAATGAGAAAATGATTGGATGTAAATTTGTACTTTTTATTTACAATTTGTTTACTTACAGTACTGTATATTATATATAGCTAATTGGATAGGCTATAATTATTCCTTAAATGTGTCTTTTATTCAAGTTATGCTGTTATTTGATTCATAATGACTTTCATAATTATCGTTTCTGTTAAAATTACTAACATATGTTTATAGTAGCTCATTTAACAACAAACCTGTAACTGTTATAATTGACTAAAGTAAAAAAAGATACTGTAGAGTGTATCAGTCATTATTCATAGTTGGAAAACTTCATAATTTTATCGAATTCCTGGCTAAATGGAGACACTGCCATTTAATGTCATTTGTTTTATGTAAAGAATAGAAAACAATTTAGTTTTATTTAATTCTTCATGTTGTGATGTTAAATTGATAAAAGTATAGTGGAAAGCATGGCACTTCTAATCTAACCATATGCACTCGAGGTTTGCTAATAGTTATTACAGCACAACTGGACACTAGCAGGAATACCCAGCATTTTCCAGGTACATTTGTATAATGTTTTAAGATAAGAAAGCAAATATTTCTGTATTTTTTAAATGTTGTCATTGCTGGGTGAAGTGCAACTGTCCATCCATCATCTATACCAGTGGTTCTCAACCTGTGGAGCGGGCCCCCCTAGGGGGGCGCGAAGATGTGAAAAAAAGAAAACAACAATCAAAAATATGAAAAAAAAATCTGTTGAAACCCAAACAAATTAACTTAAACTACATTCTGATACTAGAACAATAAATATAGAGTTAGATAAATGTCGATAAAAGTTAAGTAGGTATAATAAAATATGCATCTACATTTTAAAAAAATGTTAGGGGGGGCGCGATTAAAACTGTTATGAAAACTCGGGTCGCAAATTCTTAAAGGTTGAGAAACGCTGATCTATTATCTATCTATTAATTTTTCTGCTCCCATGAGTCAAGAATTTGTTATTTTTGTGTTCTTTTATGGTAACTCCTTGCTGGGTTGGAACCATAAACACTACTTCTTTGTATTTCCTAGTTTAGTGTGGTTTCACAAATAAATGTTTAATCACACATTAATAAACTGGATGGCTTGTTAAATAATTCAATCTATGGACCGCAGAAAACATCTACAGTAGGGAGGGAAAGGAGAATTTGGAGTGCACAGACATTGGTGCAGGTCTCTATTATATTACAGGAGACAGCACCAGTGGCGATAGTCGATAATCTTATAAAGATCATTTGACATTTGACATTGATTTACAATTGCTAAAAATCACAATGCTCTATTGCCATCAAAGCCTAAAATTATAATTCCTTCATCATAAAGTGAACGTGAATGAATATCTCCCAACAAGAAACAGTAAACATATGCCATCCTCAGTTGTTTTCTTTCAACCATATCCTGAACTGTAACTTGACATGCGCTAAGAAAAATCATGTTTTATTCAGTTTTATCTTGGCTTATCTCTATTGTACTTAATAACAATATGCAGGTGTGCAATCGTGTGGGCTTTTTAAAAAAAAATAAGGCTTTGCTTTGATAAAAATACAATGTCATCTGTTTAGTTAAGAGTGTCACATGTACACATTGCAATGAAATTCCTCACTGCACGCTGGGTGAACACGCACCAGTATGCCACAGACCTTGACTGGCAGCATACAGTAACTCTTATGCCATACGTTATGTAAAATATAACTTCACAAACTAATAGGTAGTGATGAGCAAAACAGCCGAGTTTCCTTTTGCATACAGTTTTGCAAAACTGACACTAAATGTAATTTTATATTTGATTTCAAAACAGCAACACTTACTAAATAAATTTTTTTGAAATTTTAACATTTTTTTGAAGGGTTGAAAAGAAAGGAACAATGGTCCTTACAGGTTTGGAAACACCGTAAATGAGTTTTGGACCCATATATTCTTCCGTACAGGGTCTAGATGAAAATGAACAGGAAACTGTGACAAAGTGACGTACTGTAATGTAGAAATTCAATGAAATTGTTATCTAAATTAGTTGAAATGAAAGCCCTGTACCCACAGTCTTATATCAGATGCCTTTTCGGCAGGCGCAAATTCTCTGTGTGCTGGTAAAGGGGTCCTCCCATCAGCCCCAGCACAGTCCTGCAGTCTGATGGGAACTATAGCACCTGGGTCAGCCCTGGTTTTTGGAATTATGACCTTCTTTTCTGATATGCCATATAGCCTATATTTTTTAGTTGGACCAACAGCATTGTACAGGCAAAATCTTGTGAAAAAAAGTTTAGCCATTTTAGTGTGATTGGCAAACAAATTAACCAACACATTCCAATTTTACTTGTATAGAAAATAATGAGTGGGATGTTGTATTTGTTTTTCTGAAACACCCTCTCTGGTTGTACATTAGAATTACCTTCTCTCCATGTTAAAAACAAATACATTTGCACGACAGATATGGCAATGCACTGAATCCGTTCAGGATATCTTGTCACCCGTCTTATAAACGTTTGTGGAATACCTACCCAGTGTTGTTTTTTCAACATTATAACATAGAAACCGACACAGCTGCCATTTCAATCTGACTAAACTTACACCCAGACTGCTCTGTGGCTGAATGTGTCGGACATTCTTGGATGCTGAGTATAGTCCACAATATCTCCTTAGATAAGCGGTTTTCTTTAAAACTGTAATGAAGTGGGACATAATTAGCAACAATTAACTGATTATAGGCACAGTATCAATTGATAAGCATGGTTTATTTTTGGTTATTACATCTACTTTTATGTGTATCATTACTTTGAATGCAAGTTAATCTTTAATTCCTTCAGATGATTTCTCGCCTACACACGCGTATACAGTAACTCTGACGGCAGCTTTCTCAAATGTGGATGTTCTTCAGTAATTCATAAGCTTTATTCATTATGAAAGGTGAAGCCACTCACTTATTGTAATTGGCAGCTTGTTTTATTTATTAATTTTAATTTCATTTGTGGTGTTTTCTATGTGGAACTATTTATAGCACTTTGCTCATATGTGTCAGGAGGACATATTCAATCGTTTATTTTCACCAAAGCATTACATTTTCACTTTGCATCTTTTGGAGGTAGGATGGCACAGTGGTTGGCAAGACTGCCTCACTGTTGGTGTGAACTTTGTGCATTCTATTTGTGGGTGTCTGGATGTCTTCTCTATCTAATAAACTCGTCTTCCATGCACATCCTAACGATAATGCAGGTTAGGTTTACTTTTACAAATGATATACAGTATTTTTTGTGTCACTGTCAGTAGTTCTAAACCATGGACTTAGGAATATTTTGCAAATATTTCTTCTTTTCCTTACAGAGAATGGCAAACCGCCCACTTTGGTGACCAGCATGATTGATTACAACATGCCCATTACAATGGCCTATATGAAGCACATGAAGCTGCAGTTGCTGAACTCTCGCAACGATGAGGTAAAATGTTTTAAGCCATTCTGTATTCAGGAACTGTATAAATGAAGTGCTTTTGTTCTGAAATCACAATTTGAAGAATATGGTTTTCCTAATTATACAGTCAGAGAAAAAAACAGATGAAGATCATTAAAGCGTATATTACTTTCTGGTGTAATCAACAAATTAATTTTATTGTGCATTTTTTTCTCAAAAACAATTAAGGCGAATGTCAATTATTCATACTAACGATAGGAGGGATGATGCTGATAATTTAAATGCACCGATTAGAGGCTTGATCAGCAAAGGCAAAGAAAGAAACACTGTGTTAAATAGAAAAACTCACAGACTGGAAAAGTAAATGCTGTGTTTCAGACATCAGTAATACAAAAAGATAAAGACTACGAAGAACGGAAAGAAATGATGAGCGGAGGACGGTGCAGGAAGAATTCTTGTTCTTCATCTGTCGTATGAGCAGAGATGGGACACAGTCTTATGTGCGCATGTCTCAAGAAAGCTTCAAGTCATGACCTTCAAGTTCTTAGTCAAGTCAATTCTTAAGTTATAATAATTTCATTCAAGCAAGTCAAGTCAAGTCACTGGTGTTAATCAAGCAGGTCAAGTCGAGTGATCGTGAGAAGACATCAGTAAAACTGTGCTTACACTTCCACCACTATCTGCAGTTCATCCAATGATAATGTATAAAGTATACTAACATACAATCAGAGAATAGACTCTCAGAGAAAACTATTTTAGTAAGAAGTGACAGTGATTGGTATATAATTAATTAGTTTACTTTAAAGTAATTAGAATTTACACTACTGTATGAGCTTTTTGCAGTTCCTTATAATTCTGCAGTGTTTAAAACACACTATATTTAAAAAATACATTTTGAAAGGCTATGCCACTTCAGAGTAATGCAGCTATGTAATCTACTGTAATTTTAAAATAATTTCTTCACATAATTTTGCATATTTAGAAATTAACAAATTATTTTTGCAATTCCCCATCATGTATGATGCATTGCACTTGCAGAAAATTAAGTTTGACAGGTTTGTATCACTTATTTGTGAACAATGTGGGCGCATTATCCCCCCTCATGACTAAACACCTGCTCACTAGGGTGACCGGACGCAGGCACTGCTGGCATTCTCACTGCCTTCCTTTGAACAATGAGGAAGAGAAGTGGACCGGCTGAACTCGAGCACAGCAACATTCAGCCTTAACGAAGTGGTTCATTTTAAAAAGTAGTTGGTTGCATTTAGGTCTGCTCAGCCTGGCTTGCCTACTTCACATTTAACTCAAGTAAACAAAAGTATATAGGAATATCAAAGGTAGTTATTAAAGAGGGCGGTACGGTGGTGCAGTGGGTAGCGCTGCTGCCTCGCAGTTAGGAGACCCGGGTTCACTTCCCTGGTCCTCCCTGCGTGGAGTTTGCATGTTCTCCCCGTGTCTGCATGGGTTTCCTCCGGGTACTCCAGTTTCCTCTCACAGTCCAAAGACATGCAGGTTAGGTACATTGGCGATCCTAAATTGTCCCTAGTGTGTGCTTAGTGTGTGGGTGTGTGTGTGGCCTGCAGTGGGCTGACACCCTGGCCGGGGTTTATGTCCTGCCTTGCCTTAAATGAAACTTGCTATCTGTTGCTGCTTACTGTAACTGCTGGACAACTAGAAAAGGAGCTCTCTCTCTGACAATAAATCTTTCTAAAGACATATAAAAAATTTGTAACTAGGGAACTGGAC
>JANRMT010062820.1:1223218-1235417 GCA_026402145.1 Polypterus bichir lapradei
TCTATCTATCTATCTATCTATCTATCTATCTATCTATCTATCTATCTGTCTGTCTGTCTGTCTGTCTGTCTGTCAGATTCACAACTATTTCCATGTTTTTACAGTTTTGGGAAATAGCAAGCCAAGTGTCATGTCATCATATAGTTGTAATCCCATGCCACTGCTTACATTACATGGAAGTTAGTCAGACTAATATTGCTGAAAACAACTGCATGCACAAATGAGTATTTTAAAACCAGTGTGATCAGATTTACCAAAGAACTGATAGATTCCCAGTAATCTGTGAAAAAATGTTTGATAGTTGCTAAACTCAATTATCCAGCAAGCGATGTTTCAGTATATGATCAACATTCCAAAAGAGACTGCAGTGTGCTATGGGAGGCTATCTTCACAACTCAAGGACATGCCGTCAAGACTGATTGGTGATGCTCTAACCTCCCCCATACCCTCCCTAAACCAAAGGTTTATGGGTGCAAGTGGCCATAAGCACTGGAGATGTATGCCTACTTTACACTTGTTATAGCTGCATCCTGTGACCCTGTACTGGAAAAGTAAGAGAAGTAAAGTGATGCTCAAATTGCTGAATAAAAAGGAAAAAGTATAGCATTCTCAAATTAGCTTAAATCAGTTCAGGGTTGCAGTGGTCTGATGCCATTCCCTGCAACTTCAGGCACAAGAGAGAAACCAGCTGTGTACAGGATGCAAATCCATCACAAGACCCACTAGATATTAGACATTCTAATCTAACTAACCTAACACACATGTCTTTGAGGATGAAGTGGAGGTGAGGGGCATACAGACATGGCGCTAATTACTTGAAAGTGGTAATAGTCGTTAAAAAGAAGATTGATTGAAAGACAACCCATTTGACAGAAGGCCACACCTTCCTTTTTTTGATTTATTTCCCATAAGTCATTTCAGGAGATCTTGACTCTTGATGTGGCCCTGGTATGTGAACCTTCCAAAGCAGCACTTGGAATTTGGCTACCTTGAGATTCCACACATGGTGGACCCAGAAATCAGTGTTGCTTTGGACCTTGCTTAAGTAAAATCTATCAATTTTGCACCTGCTTAATTTAATTTAGGATTGCGGCATTTGGAGCAGCATCAGATGTATGGCAAGAACCAATGCAGGGCACGTTAACAGACATTCCCACACTTTGTTATATGATGCCAATTTAAAGTCAACAGTTAACTTAATGTAGACAATTTTAGGATGAGGAAAGTAAGGAAAATGTCTTGAAGCAAAATACAATTAGGCATGTGTAGTTAATAGAAACTCTACACAATATGCAGGCCAAGGCTGTGACAAATAATGAACACATTTTAGTTTCCACACTTTACAAACAAGAACATAAGAAACTTGACAAATGAAAGTAGAATATTCAGTCCATCAAGCTGCATAGTTAAGCTAATAGCTAAGCTGCCCCAATATCTCATTAAGACACTTCTTAAAGGTTGTCAAGGTTTCTGCTTCAACTACATGTCTCAGCAGTTTGCCGCAGATTCCCACAAACACTTCACGTACAGAAGTGCTTCCTGGCTTCTGTCCCTTAATATCCACTGGTGATTCACTGTTAAGCTGGAGGAACACAAGATCCCTGATGCTGTTTATACCCTCCCTGTCTGCAAGGCCGGTGCGTCACAAGCTGGTGGGTGAGATACCACATTTGATGAGAACATAAATTTGTAGCAAACCCCCATTTTTGAGGGTTGGCAAGGAAGTGAACAGATTCGCATAGAGATACTCGCTAGAGCCCACCCTCTCAATTTTGACTGGCAAAAATGACAGTTTTCATTTTGAGGCTTATTTCACGTTGCTGTCATGTTACTGAAATAAATAAATGCGTACATAAAGAAAAATGCAACAAAAATTATTAAAAATGATTTATGTTCACATATTATTGTGTTTTTATGTATTTATTGTAATATTTCACACAATATTTATTTATTGGCTTATTTATTGAATTTTGCCTGAAATATTTTTCCATAGATGTAAGGAGGTGCTTGTAACATTATTAGCAAAGGAAGAAAGGTTGATGGAAAGATTTCTAAAATTAAATGTTTGTGTTTAGATCTGTGTTCATTTTTATTTTTTCCATAGTGATCTTTATGTTTTGCACAATTAATATGGCTTTTGTCTGAGGTTTTGGATACTGCGGAACACTTTGGTGTTGGATCCCTTGTAAGTCCAAGTGTTTTTATTAATGTTAAAAAAAATGCTACAAGGAAACAAAACTTCATTTTAGGAAGCCCACATGAACAAGGGGAATCATGCAAATTCCACAAAGATGGGAACTGAAGCAATCTACAAGCGACGCAAGATGACCACTATGCCTTATATGCTGCCATGCCGCTCTCAGTCCTGGTTAGGCATTTATGCTGAAAATGAAACAAAGTTAAGTTCCATGTATGTGATTTATTTAACATTTGTAAAAAGATAAAGTTTGCAAACAAGAAGGAGTAATTAATGCAATGGAAGGCAAGATCTGCTTTTGGCATCTTGATTAGAAAAATGCAGACGAGCTACCATTGATATTAATCAGAGATGACGTATTTCTGTGCCCAGGATGCTTTGTCATGATTATCCAGTTTTATTTTCTGCTTGCTTTTAACTGAGTAACGCACATTTTCACGCTGTCATGTAAAAATGGTAAATTTGTAATTAGTACGTTAGTGTGTTTCATGGGGTGGCACGGTGGCTCAGTGATAGCGCTGCTGCCTTGCAGTTAGGAGACCCGGGTTCGCTTCCCGGGTCCTCCCTGCGTGGTGTTTGAAAATAAATTTTCATGTTTATTATGAACACTCTAGTCCTGTACTGTATGAGCTGCACATTACATGGTGTATTGACATTCTTCTTGGTTGGTGTTTTAAATTGTTTAAAGTTGAACACTTTATTTATTGTTGTTTTCCAAGTATGGCATAGTGGTTAAGACTTTAGACTTGTAACCCTGAAACCCTGAGCTTGTGGGCCTCAAATCTCAACGCTGTGTGACCTGCCTGTGCTCCAACTGGAAACAAAAAAAATACAAAAGAAATGTATCCAACTAGATCTCCTGTGTTGTAAGTCTCCTTGGATGTCAGTCAAATAAGTAAATAATAATAATAATAATAATACCGTATTTACTCGTGTACCACACGCCCTCGTGTAAGACACGCACCCTCGCAAAAATCGTTTTGCCCCTTGTATGACGCGCGTTGTGATTGTATAGGAAGCGTTTAGAGAGAGAGAGTGAGAGAGAGAGTGCGAGTAAGCGAGCGAGAGAGAGAGAGCGCGAGCAAGCGAGCCCAAGCAGAAGAAGTAAACATTACAGAATTACATTTCCTCGTGTATGACTCGCACCTAATTTTCTAATGCTAATTTTCAGGAAAAAATGTGCGCATGGTACATGCGTAAATACGGTAGTTTTCTCTTTTGAGTTTTAAATACATTCAAGTTATATCTAACATTTAAGTCATCATGTGTGTTCATTTACACAAATCCCTTATACTTTGTTAACTAATATTTATGTAACAGGTAAAAAATGTCTTTCCTGTTACTGAGAACTTCACTCCCAGCAGCCAGCAGCCTATATGTGATTTTTTTTTTTTTAATTTGAAAGTCTCAAAAAAATGATAGTAAAGATCGCATTAGTGCAAACAAACGGAAATTATTACTCGGTGAAATAACAGAACAGCGAAAAAAGATCGAATACTGTATATTGTTCGGATTTAATCTTTAAGTAGGAGACTTGTAGATCGTCTAATTCGTGTTGCCATCAGGGAAAAGTAGTGTTTCTTCCCAATGAAGAGGCCTATCTGCGAGAATTAAAAGATCTGTTGTTTGGTGAAAGTGAAATCCACATATTCGAGCGGCAGAGATGAGAAATGGCTGACGTGTAGCGCTTCGGATTGTAAAGCGAAGCGAGCAGGGGTTTCTTTGCTGGATTTCTACTGGCTGTACTTTATTCTGGGTTGGTTTTTGCAAGCAAGCTCTGTGCAGTGCATCACTGCATGGTAGCACATTTAGTTGCAAGCAAGTTTTTCACATACTAAAAGTAATAAAGGCAAATTTAGATAGATAGATAGATACTTTATTAATCCCAAGAGGAAATTCACTTACTTTTTATCTGAGTAACACACATTTTAATACAATTTAGTAACAGATAAAGGTTTTTGCAATTAATTTTATGTTTTGACATCTAGTATCTCAGTTCATATTAACAGTGTAGAAGCAAGCAGTTTTATGTCATGACCAGAAAAGTATCACAGGGAAATAATTTTACTTTAAATTTGCTTTTACTGGTGTTTCAGCATTGCTCTTACTAGGTTTTAATAAAACGTTTTATAATTAAACATTTTCTTGAAGTATGCATTTTTAAAGTTTGTGCTTGTCATTAAAATATGTACCAGATTTACAACAACAACATTTATTTATTTAGCACATTTTCATACAAATGATGTAGCTCAAAGTGCTTTACAAGATGAAGAAAGAAAAAAGAAAAATATAAAAATAAGATTAGGCAATACTAAGTAACAAAGATTAAAGTAAAGTCTGATGGCCAGGAGGATAGAAAAAACAAAAAAACAAAACTCAAGAGGGCTGGAGAAATAAAACAAAATCTGCCGGGGTTCCGAGGCCACGAGACCACCCAGCCCCTACTAGGCAAAATGTTATTTACTGAGTTCATAGGCACACCTACACTTTATATAGCCTGGTGTGGAAATCATTGTTGCAAATTCGGCCCACCACTGATTTAATTTGACATGAATGCCTTTAAAGATGTGGGGAAGGGGGGAGGAATATGGGAGGAATCTGCAAACTTCACATATTCACACAGTGGCCTTGGGATTTAAACCCAGAAACACTGAATCTGTAGGTGGCAACACCAACCACTGTGTCACTGTGTGAGTTGTCTTCAGAAAATAAATAAAGAAAATGTACTGGCAGGGTCTGAACAGTGGGTAAAAGCATATATAAAATTAAATTAACTGACAATCAATCACTTTTCTTGATTTCAAATATAAAATCATACAAACAAATGAGACTTAAATACTGGCATACACTCCAGATTTATTACTGCTGCTTTTTCAGCCATTCCGTAATGTCCAGCTGTTATGTCTTTGTGTCTACATAGTTTCATGAGCGTTTTGTTTCAGTTTGAATTTGCACAATGTTTTTCACTTTGATAAGACTAGTAATGGACAGTTATTGTCAGTCCTGTTGGATTTTAAAATTTAATTGTATTCAATTTGAATATCTAAAATACATATACTTGCATTTTAAATTCTCCCACGGATAAGTCAGGGCTTGATTTTTCCGTATCATTTCTGGTATTTTATAATGTCGGTCATATAAGTCAAATGTGGAAAACTCACACTATTGGTCTAATAATAATAATAATAATAATACATTTTATTTAAAAGTGCCTTTCAAAACACTCAAGGACACTGTACACAGTAAAAAAAAAAAATAATAATAATAAAAGTAAGAAAATAAAAGCAGGTAAATTACAAGAACATAAAACATAAAACATAACACAGTTCCAAGATAGGAAAATGGAGAAAGTTATGTGGGATAAGCTAATTTGAATAAGTGAGTTTTTAATCTAGACTTAAAAAGAGAGAAAGAGGTGATGTTTCTTATTTCAGGAGGTAGGGAATTCCAAAGTCGAGGAGCAGAGCAACTGAAAGCCCTGCTCCCCATAGTGGCAAGACGGGGGACAGGGACAGAGAGAGAAAGAGAAGAAGAGGATCTGAGACACCGAGATGGGATGATGATCTGTACCAAATCAGAGAGATATGGAGGAGAGAGATGATGAATAGCCTTAAATGTATACAGAAGTATTTTAAAATTAATGCGATATTTGACCGGAAGCCAATGGAGCTGCTGGAGAACAGGGGTGATGTGGTGAGTAGAAGGGGTCCTGGTGATAATACGGGCAGCAGAGTTCTGAACACGTTGAAGCTTATGAATTGATTTTTGAGAAAGACCAAAAAGAAGTGAATTACAATAGTCAAGCCGAGAAGTAACAAGGCTGTGAACAAGAATGGCAGAGGCCTGTGGGGTAAGAAAGGGACGGAAACGATTGATGTTACGCAACTGAAAATAAGCAGACCGAGTGACATTATTGATGTGTGAATTAAAAGACAGAGTACTGTCAAGGATGACACCCAAGCTTTTCACACATGGGGAAACAGAGACCGGCAAGTTATTGATAGCAATAGAAAAACTATTAGTTCTGGATAATGTTGATTTAGAGCCTACCAGGAGAAGCTCTTGAGTCTAAGAGATTATGATGTGCTAACACCCACCTGAGAAAGTAACCATGGAGCACACTGCCTTTTATTACTATGTATTGTGCCTACGTGACCACACGGTAATACCTGAACTATTACAAAGCGACATTTGCACTGTTTTCTGTTTTTTTGTATCTCACACCCTCATACACCTTTATCGTAAGAGCATCCCTTATCTACAATGGAGCGTTCAATCAGAAGAAAATAAGAAGCTGGTTTTACATTCAAAGTCGTTGAAATGGCGAAAGAAATTGGTAACTGTGCTGCTGCAACAAAATTCATTGTGTCTGAGAAACTGGTTCGAGCCTGGAGAAAGCAAGAAGATGTTAAAAAAAATTTTTTTTAAGTGTCGTATTTTTGAACGGAAGTATAAGTCGGGGTCTGATTTTATGATCAATTTTTTGGGTTTCAAGACCCTACTTATACACGAGTATATACAGTAATTCAAGAGCAGGGAGTTGTGTCCAAAGGCTTGGGGGTTATGGGTAATTAGTCTGGAGGTCAGCAAATGAACATAAAACAGTAATTCAGGATTATGAAACTATACACACCTTGGCCAGCAGCACACTACATGACTTCAATTCAAAGAAAGTGAATGACTCTAGTTGCTAGATCTTATTATTGTGAGGATGTCAGATTATATGACTATTAATTATTAGTGCAAGACAGATTAAATAACTGCCTCATGGCTTTTCAGCACAATTTCAGAATTCCAAAGCATCACAAGCTCTTTACCTTTTGACAGCCAATTAATGTGCTGCCTGAGAGCGTCCTTGGCTATACGAATGGCATCAAGGTTTGGTGAGATCAACATCAATCCCAGCCCATCTTTTTTTCCTATTTCCATTCTGTCATATTAGAAAAATATGAGTCATTGGACAGATGATCTTCTCTTCTTTTGATGTAGTTCTTCTATCCTTGTGGTTGCATTGCATGTATTGTACTTCCATCTGACACTTAATTGGTTGTCAGCTCTCGTACACACAGGAGCCTACCATGAGACTTGAGACAATGTTGTGGAATGTCCCAGACCGCTATGACTAAGTGTCTGAGAACGTCACAATACATGACTGGCAGAGGTGTGGCCGTGACTGACTACTACTGGCTAACATTACATAAGTTAAAGCTTCAACTGAAAAATTCCTGGAAAAGTCTCGTAGTTTAATGCTGGCGTTAGCAAACACATATTAATCATTCTTGTTATTAATAGCAGAATGTTTTGGTTTTTTTTTTCAAATAGCTATTAATTGGAAAGCTGTCAAGAATTCATAGACTGTAAACAAACAAGCAAACAAATAAATAGACAATACTGCCTTAATGATTTAACAATATGGTGAAATTTAAACAGGTCTGGTAGATTTTCTTTCTCCACACTTGGTGTCCCATCTTCTTATTTTAGCTCAGTCTGTTATGATCATTTCTCATAAATTGACCAAAGTTGGGTAAGGCCTCAAAAAATAGCCAAGGAAGCAGGCCTGAATCCCACCAGCCTGACCAGAGGAAGTACACAAGAAGACAGCTTAGCTTGCACCAAATTAGCTGCCTTCAGTCTAGAGTGAGCCAAATATGATTTTAACTGCAAAGTTCAACAATACATTAAGAAATATCAGTGACACAAAATGTTTCAAGAGAAAGGAGAAAAAATGAAAAATCTTTGGCTTGAACACAAAAATAGACCTACTACAAGCAATCTTTATACTGTATATTGTAATACATTAGTTAGAGGTTTGGGGATGGTTTGGGGATGGCCACTCTGTATACTGAAAAATAAAGAAAATACATCTTTACATTTGGAGTTCAAAGTGGAACTGACTAACAAGGATGTTCTGTAGTATATCTATCTATCTATCTATCTATCTATCTATCTATATATATATATATATATATATATATATATACAGTGATCCCTCGCTATATCGCGCTTCGACTTTCGCGGCTTCACTCCATCGCGGATTTTAAATGTAAGCATATCTAAATATATATCATGGATTTTTCGCTGGTTCACGGATTTGTGCGGACAATGGGGCTTTTAATTTATGGTACATGTTTCCTCAGGTGGTTTCCCCAGTTGATTTCATACAAGGGACGTTATTGGCAGATGGCTGAGAAGCTACCCAATCCTCAATGATATACGATATGCTTCCCACGCGGTGCTTCGCATACTTGAAAGCCCGAACAGCACGTATTGATTTTTAAATGTTTGCTTTTTTCTGTCTCTCTCACTCTCTCTGACATTCTCTGCTCCTGACGGAGGGGGTGTGAGCAGCTGCTTTGTCTGGCAGTGCTTCACATACTTAAAAGCTCGAACAGCCCTACTGATTTTTGATTGTTTGCTTTTTTCGCTCTCTCTCTCTCTCTCTCTGACATTCTCTGCTCCTGACACGCACTCCTTTGAAGAAGAAGATATGTTTGTATTCTTTTAATTGTGAGACGGAACTGTCATCTCTGTCTTGTTATGGGAGCACAGTTTAAACTTTTGACTAAAGGGTGTTATTTCATGTCTAGAGGGCTCTAATAATGTTAAAAAATGTATATAGAAGGTCGTAAACAGGTTTTCTATGCTGTAACTGCAAAAATATTCGATTTATAAATAAAGAATCCTACTTTGCGGAAATTCATTTATCACGGTAGAGTCTGGAATGGATTAACCGCGATAAACGAGGGTTTACTGTATATATATATATATATATAGCAAAAGCAGGAAGAGGTGGAGTCAGGGCGGCCAGGAAAGGAAGTGATGTCTGTAGAGGTGGGTTCTGGAGAAAAGGTAGGACGTTGTTAGAGGGTGCCGGAGGTCATCAGTGGGTGGATCAGGGGTGGTGCTACTGGGAGGTACTGTCTTCACTCGGTCTGCTGGGGAAAAAATTTAATTTAGATATATTAATAGAATCTTATCTTAAATTTAGAACCTCTTACTATTAGAAAGCAGGCAGGAGAAGAACTGTTCTATACGTCTTTTAATGTCACTTCATGAAGAGGGAGCATTCTCACAAACAGCCTATATTAAAGGGTAGAGGTCTGTTTTATAAGCCAATTAATGTACATAACTGTGTCAATCAATACATGCATTTACTCTGGTTGGTTCATCATCTTATACCAAATAACGTATAAAATAAAAGTCAATCTTATGATTTTTCTGGTTTTTCTTACACCTTTGAGTTGAGCTACCACCCTTGAATTTTCTGTGCATATAACAACTGTCCATTCTGATTGTGTAGGACATCTGCTGAGTTCTTAGTCATCTCTTTGTCATCCTTCAGTACATTTTGTATATTACATCAACCTTTCTTCTGGTACATTCTTTACTTGACCATCTCAGTATTTTTCCTAAACCAATTCTTATATTTCAATATACACACTGCAAACAAAAATACTGTTACATCTGAATTATATTACGTTAGATCTAAATTATATTACCTCTAAATCAATTCTCTCACACTGCAGAAAGAAAAAAGGAGAGATAATTAGGTGACAGCGCCAACCCCTGGTCCGGCTGAGAAATTACACTACTTGAACCTGTGAACCCATTTCCTATGTGCATGTGTGTGACAATATGCAAGTTTTTATTGAACAAAAGGAATTCAAAGAATCAACAAGAAGGCAAGAAAGGAGGTGCCAAACAGGCAATCCAATAAACACCAAATCCATAAACAAAATCTATACTTCAGAAGCAAAAGGTCAACATTAGTCAGGAATACAAAGAGGACAACAATACTGACAATTAGAAACCAACTCTTCTGGACAGCATTCAAAATAAACCATCAGGACTTTAATTCCCAGCTTCCTTCTATAGGGACAGTGATTTAAGGGGAATTTTAAACCACAAAATACAAAGAACATAAAAGAAGTGGAAAACACACATACTTTAAAATATTATATAATAACTAAATAGAATAAATTTATCAGACATTATGTAATTAGACAAGTAATAAATGAAAATAACAATATTACAAAAAAATATGGAAAACATTGAACAATAATGAAAAGAACACAAAGAAGAAAAAAGCAGCACTTTACAGAGGAGCAGGTGAAGAAGATGCTCAGAAATACCTGGTACATTTGCTGATACATTTTTGTCTTTCCATAATGAATTTCAACACTGAGTTGCTGCATTGGTGATATCACGTAAGGATGAACTAAATATTCTTACACTAGAAGGAGTTCCCAGCACTGATCGGTGTTGGAACCAACTAAATTTTGCAACGGAACATAGCCTATAGTGATCCCCTCAACAAATAGGAATCCTTGTAAAATTTGATAGAGAAGGGCTAAAACAGTGTGGATTTGCATATTGGAAAATGTCATGATTTAACTTCATGGAACCGTTTCTAAACTGTATACCTACAGTTTTGTTTTTGTTTTTGGGACCCAGGAATCCAAAGGTCACATTTATTGTTTCAATGCTTTTTACTGTTAATTATATTTCTGCTATACTAAATGCAAATTACAAAGGTTTACAAAAGGAAAACAAACCAAAATTGGTTGTTTGTCATGACAGCTGTGGCCAGTTACTTAAAAAACAATAACAGAGAACTCTGAAGCTAGTGTCCAAATATAATTATTAAAGAAAAGTTAAATTTAAGGTAAACATAGCATAAATAATAATAATAATAATAATAATAATAGAAGTGCAAGCACACTGTCTTCTTAATGAAAGTCTTAACTACCTTTTAGGTACAAGAGAGGAGACTGCCTAAATAACAGAATGAACAAACAAGAAATGAGACAAGTAGCAAATCCTTACAATATGACAATTAATGCAGTAAATTCATAAATTTGGAAAGACTGAACCTACACTCTGAACCTTTTGAACTCTACGGATGAAGCAAAACTTCTTCTAAGGACCTGTGTCAGCAGAATTACTAAAATGCAAACAGAATACACCAGGAGACTTGTTTTTGAACCTGGAGCCACTTGAGTAAATATTTGAACTTTTCTCCTCTTTTTACTATTCAGGCCCCTGCTTATAATTCATTTAATGTATTCACCTTCTGCCTGCCTGGGCATAATGGACATCAGGTCTGAGCTTTCTTAAGAGCTCAATATAACAAAAACAAATTATCATAAAGGGGTGGAGCCCACACCAGTTTTCAGATTTGAGTGGACCAGGCCTGGGTGGATCCAGTGACTAGACAAGACAAGCAACCACTGAATGCTAAGCAGCTGCTTAATACTCTTCAAAAGTTCAAACAGGCTAAAGTGTTGACAGGAGTAATTACTGTTGCCTGGCAATAACAAATGAGGGGTGGTGCTGGAGGTAGGGTTCAGGATGAGGTCAAATGCACTGCATATTACTAATATTCTGTGTGAATATGGAATAATTTGGAAAGCTTTAAAGGGTTGGTATGGTATTTTATGGCTTCGTTTTCAGGATGATCATTCAGTTCTTGAATTCTAGCTCTGTACAACATGGTTCTTTTGATATATGACACTGATATATATGTTGGTATGAAAGTTTGCTGCAAACACAGGTTAGCAAAGTCAGTAATGCCTTTTATACATCTGGATTCAGGTTTATAAAACTTGCATATGCATATAAAGTGGCCCTAAATGTATATACACATCTTTCCAGGCAATGTATGATATTTTTAAAGGAAAACTTAATCAGCTGTAGTGGGCTGGCGCCCTGCCCAGGGTTTGTTTCCTGCCTTGCGCCCAATGTTGGCTGGGATTGGCTCTAGCAGACCCCCGTGACCCTGTAGTTACAATATAGCGGGTTGGATAATGGATAGATGGATGGAACTTAATCAGGAGAACTTATATATAGATTTACTGCAACTCTGATCCATTTCTACACAACATTTTGAAGAAAGTAGGAAATGATGCCTTTCATAAAGTAGGGAAATGCAGCCTATCTATCTATCTATCTATCTATCTATCTATCTATCTATCTATCTATCTATCTATCTATCTATCTATC
>JANRMT010062820.1:1235427-1297558 GCA_026402145.1 Polypterus bichir lapradei
ATCTATCTATCTATCTATCTATCTATCTATCTATCTATCTATCTATCATCTAATAGTTCATATCAATGAGCCATTATTGTAATGTGTGTCGACGTGGCAAGTATATTAAACCTCAGAAGTGATGAATATGATGTATTGACTCAATGGCGGCTGTAATATAAGAGGGCCAATGCTGCATATCTGCACTGAAGAGCTTACTTGGGTTTTCCTCAATTTATATTGGCTACCTGTAGTGACTTCTCAGTATTAGAAATCAATGCAAACAAAAATTGCATTAAGTAAAATGACAGGTGTGAGTCACTCCCTGTGTACAGAAAGCTGTAAACATTATGCTGTACTGCCTATTCATTCCCTAATGGTTTGACACATTGTGGCTTTTTTGGTGCCACTTAAAGACTACTTAAAAAGCTACTTAAAAAGTGCCTTGAGCATGGTAAAGGTGCTATATAAATGTATTATTATTTTATTATTAAATACTATGCAAATGGTTATATTCAAAAAGAACACGGTTTTAGGCGCTGACAGGATATTTCTTTACCCATGATGACGACTGGTACAAAAACCGATTTAGGTTTCGAAGAGCCATTCTCTTGGAACGATGTGTGAATTGGGAGTGGCATTAGAAAGATAGAGTGCCTGTATTCTGGCTATACCTGTTCATATGTGGCTTTTAACAACAGTTGGATTTCTGGCAATAGGCACTTGCCAGAGTTAACTGGCTGACAGGTCAGAAATATCTCAGCCAGGCGTCATATCCATCTTGCTCGCTGTGCTGGAAGCCTTAATATGACTGATGAGGTGTTGCATTAAATTTCCTTATGGTATGAGTGTACAGGTCAACATAACAACAGAATTTGCAGCAGAGGTGCAATTGACTGCACTCATATTACAGTAAGGGCACCTAGTGAGAATGAAGCTGCTTATGTTAACCGTAAAAAGGCAGTGTGGTGTAGTGGTTAAGGCTTTGGATTTCATACCCTGAGGTTGTGGGTTCAAATCTCCCAACTGACACTGTGTGACAATGAGCAAGTCACTTGACCTACCTGTTCTCCAATTGGAAAACCAAAAGAAATGTAACCAATTGTATCATAAATATTGTAAGTCGCCTTGGATAGATATGTCAGCCAAATAAGTACGTGTAAACAGTGACATTCCATTAACACAGAAGTCATCTGTGATGCCAAGATGAGACTGACAAAAATGATGGCTTGGTGGCATGGATCAACCTATGATCCATTTATGATGGCTGGATGTGTTTGGTGTGATTATGTTCTATCAATCCATGAAGTTCTGCAGCATCATGATTGCATATGTTTGAAGTTGAATAGCATGGTCTATGATTGTTTCAGAGTGGCAACCTTGCAGGGTTCAAGGCACGTTTACATATGGACATTTACAAGATGATTGTGTTTTATAAAGGAAAAATTGCATGAAAAAAATAAAAAGGATTTATAAGAGCTAGCACACTCATTTTGCTGTTTTAGGAGTATGCATACTGTATATGCACACACAATGCTCATACAGTCTAAGCTTTATAAATGAGGCCCTTGCTCTGCTGTCAGGTTGTGAGAGCAATGAACGACTTTGATCCCAGGTCAGGAATGAACCGTCCCATTGCTGTTTCTCAGTTACTGTGGTATCAGCCATGGGGCAACATTTACTGGGAAATGCAGATATAAATGGTGGAGAGCCTAATGGAGCTCGGTGTTAGGATATAAAGTAATGAAAGCGTCATCATAAAGTCCTTCCATTAGAACCCTGAATACAATGAAGGCTGATCATTTATATCAGCGCTTTGAGTAGTGAGAAAAGTGCTATATAAATGCAAAGAATTTTTTTTTTTTTTAGGTAGAATGCCTAGAGGGGGCTGGGCGGTCTCAAGGCCTGGAAACCCTGCAGATTTTATTTTTTCTCCAGCCGTCTGGAGTTTTTTTTTTTTTTTTTTCTGTCCTCCCTGGTCATCAGACCTTACTTTTATTCTATGCTAATTAGTGTTCTCTTATTTTAGTTCTTACTTTGTCTTTTTTCTCTTTCTTCATCATGTAAAGCACTTTAAGCTACATTATTTGTATGAAAATGTGCTATGTAAATAAATGTTGTTGTTGTTGTTGAAACCATTCTAGCAGATAACAACAATGTCACATACTCTGCTGCTACACATTGGCATGATTTTGTTTACTGTTTTTAAGATTTAATTCAGCAGTTGAGTTTATTCTGAGCTACTTGGAGAGTACACATAAATATTACATTCAAACCTCCTACCATTTTTGGACCACCTGAATGGTATTCTAGATTGCAGGGGAATTGAAGTCTATCCCAGCTACTTAGTTTCGATTAAACTGTGGTTTTTATCCTGTTTTGCTTTTATTCATATTGATTTTCTTTGACTTGTTAAATGATAAGTTTATAGATGGTTGTTTGTGTTCATTTGTGCAAGTGATAACTGCTGTATGTCCTGTCTATTTCTGCAGCAAGGAAAGCATTATATAAAGTGAATCAAAGCTGTATATTATTCAAAATCGTTTCATCCTGGACATGGTTATAGAGAGCGAAAAACCATTTATATAAAAAATGGGTGAAAGACAATATTACACTCTGGGTAGAACTTGAGTCCACAGTCAGTTCTAATAGATCTTGTTAAAAACACTTTGAATAGCTTATTGTACCAGACAATTAGAAGCTTTTTTTAGTGAAATAGATGGGTTCAATCTGTTCAGCAGGAGGCTATTTACTGGCCATCTGGGGAGTTTGAAAGCCCATAGGTTAGACTCAGTGATCCACGCTTTTAAAATCCAGCCATTCATTACGTGCACTGGGGGCTGACAGAACTGAACACAACTCCCCAACTGTTGGTCTTAACTGAAATGACAGTGCAGCATGTTTCAACAGAAAGCTTAAAGTCTTGTATTATGTTATAAAATATGTGCAAAGAATTTATACAAAAATAGTTTGAAAAAATAGGTGTTAAAAAGTGTAGTAATACAACTGGGAAAAGTGAATTTTTACATGCAGGATCCCAACAGTGCAGCACCATGTAGAACAGAATAAGCACAATTATTTGTCTCTTGGTTGGCATATTGGTAACACCCAGTAGTAGTCTTGGGGTCAAATCTCATCTGGGTCATCATCTGTGTGAAGTATGCGAGATTTTCCTGTGTCCACATTGTTTTTGTTTTCATGTACTCCAGTTTAATCTGATATTTCAAACCCAAGCTGTTTAAGTAACTAGTTTCACACCCAGAATTTTTTCTGACTTGTACCTGATACTGTAGGGCAAAGTGGGCATTGTCCATTCTGCTAAGCTTTAATATAACAAAAGGTCTGTAAGGCAGCAGGTTTAACAGAAATCCAGTTGCACCAAACCCCCAACTTACATTGCCTGCACTTCACCTGATAACAAATGCGTGTAACAGAGTTGAACTGACATCTTTGTAGAGGACAACCTCTGCAGACATCTTGAGCCAGAAGGTGCGAAATGGATTAAAGTAAGAACAAAGAGCTGTAAATCAAAAAATAACAACTCTGACGGACAAAAGAACTTGCCTATGAGGAGACATTGATTTTGTAACTGGAAGTGGCTTTAATCCATTAAGAAATATTCTCCACTTGAACCCGGAGCAACAACTCCACAGGACATCAGACATCATCTTAAAAGGCTTGGTATAGTAAAACTATTTATGTGTCAAGATAAAATAAACTTTAAATAGCAAGTAATCAGCCAGCATGTCTGTGTTATATGTTTGTTTGTCTGTCTAGTCTGTTTGCATCTTATCTTATATGTCAACATATATATAAAGTTATCTTATTTCTGTATTCTGTTTCTTAAAACAAGCGTGCTTAAGTTACCTTGATATAAATCTAATGGAGACCACCTCCTGGTCAGGGGAATGTAAGGTAAATAAAACAGGAGCCTTACCAAATTATTTAATCAATTGCTGGCTTTGCCGAAGCCAAGACTGAGAGTAGATTAACCACGTTAAATCTTTCCTCCTTTCCCACATTATTATGACATTCTTATGGTGGGCATGTTAAAATTCATTCTCTTTTCCTACAATGTTCCCTATATGGAATAAACAGGTTTATAAAGTTGATTGATGGGCAAAATTATTTGGAACCAAAGTGGGAAAGTTAATGAAAAATAGTGAAACATTGCTATTTCTAGTATGTTTAAATATATTAAAGATACAACTTAAATTTATAACGCACTTATGAATGTATCAAATTGTAAAAGGAAAATCTTAAATTTAGAGCTTCAATGATCAACATAAACAGATTATTAGGCATTTAAGCTGACACTTTTGAAGCGCTGCTGTATCAAAATGTGTCACCATAGGACAAAGTCTCCTAGCAGCCCTGATAGTATTCCGCCAATCCTTTCCCTGCTATGTTACTCAATGATTCCATTTGCATGAAACACTTTCAACAAGTTAAATAACCGCAAGGTCCTGCTGATACCATGCTTCCATGCTTTTCAATTATTCATTCAGTTGTTATTCTAGTGACGTGCTTCACAAGAGCAGCGCCATGGAGCACAGAACAATGATATTCACGCAGTAGCTGATTAATTGCAAAGATACAGCAATACAAATTTCTACTTTGAATTCTTATAGCATTTAAGGGTGTGCTTTGAAATCTAAGCTGTGTATTTAACCATTCACCTATCCATTCACCAAATTTGCTTTTTCCAGTACGGGGTCACAGGGTGCCAGAGCCTATGCCAGCAGCACTGAACACAAGGAAAGGGCCAGTGCATGCATGACTGGATACCAGTCCATCCAAATTCACAACAAATACCCATACAATATAAAAGTGCATGTCAATGCATACATTTAAGTATTACTTCAACTTTTATGGGCATATTAATAAGGTCAAATGAATTTCAAATCAAGTGGTGTAGTACAACGGTGTCAAACTCCAGGCCTGGAGGGCCGCAGTGGTTGCAGGTTTTCATTCTAACCCTTTTCCTAATCAGTGACCTGTTTTCACTGCTAATTCACATTTTAATAGCCCAGTTAGAAGGATTCAGTCCTCTGAATTGATTCGTTTCCTCATTAAAATGCAGCCAAACAGAAATGAGACGTGAAACGAGCCAACAGATGACCAGCTAAACTGGGTCTTCAAACTCCAACCAGTTTCTTAATGAGAAGCCAATTCTTGCTGTTAATTAAACTCGTTATTTAATTCCACGGCTTGTTGTTGCTCTTGTTCTGCTACAGCTGACATTTCCAAAACTGTTGATTTTCTGTCTGTCATAAGAACATCGTCAAAGTGTTTTGGTGAGTTCATAGATCAGCCTTACTGAAACCTTCACCTTTCTTTATTTTCAGATATTGTGTGATGTGGAGGCTTATTTTGTGTCTCATTATTGTTTGGCTGGTAATTAAGGAAAAAGAAACATCTAAAGGGCCTGAGTCAAGTTAATTAAAAGAAGTAATTAACAGCAAAAACTGGTCACTAATTAAGAAGATGGTTAGAATGAAAACCTGCAGCCACTGCGGCCCTCCAGGACTGGAGTTTGACACCCCTGGTGTAGTATTTTGCACGGCTGTCTCAAAGCTCCAGTGTCCTGTTGTTCAACTTCTTTGTTGGGCTGATTTCTGTGTGGCTTTTTGATTCCTCTGATATCTGTATGTGTTTTAGGGTCCCACCTGACTGTGTAAGTGGTCCCTGTAATTCACTAGTGCCCAGTCCAAGTGTGGTACCTGCTTTGTACCTGATGTTTTTGGGATAGGCTCTGCCCCTCAACTGGATTAAAATGGGCTGAAAAAAGATGTTCATGATTATATAGGATTGTCTTAGGTCACTCAAGAAAATTATTTTTAAAGCTAGATAACAGAGTAACAGGCATTTATTTAATTATTAAAGATAAGCTTAGAATAAGCACAAAAACTGCGGTGGGCTGGCGCCCTGCCTGGGGCTTGTTTTCTGCCTTGCACCCTGTGTTGGCTGGGATTGGCTCCAGCAGACCCCCGTGACCCTGTAGTTAGGATATAGCGGGTTGGATAATGGATGGATGGATGGATGGATGGATAAGCACAAATAATCAAAGTAATAAAATTTCTTTTGTTTTTAAAACCCAGTATTGTGTGTGACCTTCCACAGAATGCCAAACTGAAGCAAATTGTTTTAATAAACACATCAAGCAACACTCAATAGCCCAGAATGACAAAGTGAAAACTGGATTTTAGAAAAAACCCAGAAATACCTTCAGATCCTTTCCTATGACACTTGAAATCTGGCTCAGGTGCATCCAATTCTGTTTATTTTCAATGAAATATTTCTACGCCTAGTTTGGAATCCTTCTGTGGTCAATTCAAGTCATTGAACTGATTAGGAAAAGACACACACCTGTCTATAAGAGGTTTCACAACTGACAATGTGAATCAGAGCAAAAACAAAGTCTTGAGGTCAAAGGAATTGCCCGCCAGAGCTTAGAGACAGGATTTTGTTGAGGTACAGATCTGTGGAGGTCTACAAAAACGTTCCTTTAGCTTTGTAGGGTACCAAGAAAACAGTTACCTTCATAATTCTTAACACTAGAATCCCTGAAGCCTACGAAAAAACCCAGGCCACCTTAAATCCCTTTGCCACCTCTCCATCAGCATCTTTTGTTTTGTAAATTTGTCGATCAGCACAAGCAGCAAACAACCTGCTGTCCCATCCCCCGCCTTGATAGAGCTCAACTTGGGCAAAAAGCTTCATGTCTTGAGGAAATGTAGTCACCGTTCATCAACTTTGCAATATCATTCCACCGGTGAAGCATGATGGTGACAGCATCAAGCTGTGAAGTTGTTTTTTGGCAGTAGGGACTGGGAGACTAGACAGGGATTAGAAAAAGCTGAACACGTCAGACCCAAGAAGACTCCACTGTAATTCCTGGCAAAGATCCTTCAATTAAGTACTGAGTAAAAAGTTTGAATACTTGTGTCAATGGGATATTTCAGTTTTTTATTTTTAGTAAGTTAGCGAAAGCAGAATTTTAGGAATTTCTGCAAAGTATTGCTTGATGTATGGAAAAAACTAAATGATTTTATCACAAGGGTGCAACACAAAAAAAATGAGAAAAGTGAAGGGGTATGAATACTTTCTCAGTCCATTGTGACTCATTCGGTCTTGTGGAAGGGACATGGAGTACCCGGAGGAAATTCCATACTGACATGGGGGTACCTTGTAAACTCTACACAGACAGTGACCAGACTGGGATTCTAATGCCATCTCACTGGGCTGTTAGTTAGCAGTGCCACCCATTAAATCATTCTAATAAGGTAACCACCTCACACTATGTTTTATGAGGAGCATAAAAGAAAAAATCTTATCACTACAATTTGAAGAGTTCCACTGTAGCAGCAGAGAAATAAGCACACCTACTTACTTTAAATACTTGTTCTTTTTAAAATGTTTGAAGCGATACCCTTGTTTTTCTTTATGCTTAACATGTCTGACAAGATTTCCCTTCTACCTCTTATTTCCCTGTTATGTAATTTTTCTTTTTTATGTGAAACATTGTCTGTGATTGCCGTGATTTAGGTATGGTAACACTAATTCCAGATGAAAGCTGGTCTAAGGCTACTGCAAAATGAGCAGAAGGGGTAAATTGATTCCATGGGGCGTGAGAGTTGATATGGAAGAGCCCCTGGATCTGCACTCTTTATCACTGTATTTCGCAACTGGATTTGCTTTATATTTTTTGTAGTATTGTCATTTTAGGACACATTTCACAGTGCAGTCACTTACTTAACTGGCAGCACACAGGGCATAATTCAGAAAACGGAACAAATAAGCGTTCTGACATCTGCCTTATTCAATATAAACAGGCACAAGCTCAAACATTTGTCATCTGTACACACTGGAGGTCTGCAAGCAGACAGAAATTTCATTTGTATCCAGCCTTTATTTATCATCAAAACCACATTTGTTTGCCTCCGCTGAATGTGACATCCATACGCTGCATGAGAATAGAGGAGGAGGAGGCTGCTTTGCAAGTAAGCTGCATCTGATGTGGAGTTCAAACTTGTTGTAAGCAATGACAATGAAAATGATTTCCAACATAAAGACCACGTGCAGAGTTGGAGAGTGCCTGGGGTACTGAAGCATTGTTTTCAGAATATTTCTATCTGAACTGTAGTTTTTAGGTATTTTGATACAATGTCAATAATGTATCTTTGGTACGCTGCCGAACACCGTTGGAATTGTCCTTTCAACAACTTTCTGTTACTTGGTTTGATATAATTATTTCACTGACCAGCCCAATTAGGTGGCATGAACTGAAATGAAGACTGGCAGCCAGGCTGAATTTTTGACCTTGTTAAGAAGTGAGTGTCGGCTCTCGAATAGGTAATAACTCATTAATAAATTGAGAAATTTGAATGACATGCAACTGTGGTGTATACGTCTATGCAGAACTGATTTTTTCGATTTTGCGATCACTGGGTAGCATTTTATCACCTTCTCTTGAGTTATTGCACAATTTTGATTTGTGTGATCCATACTCTACCACACCCATTATACCTTATACACATTATACCCTTCCCGTAGTTATTCACCTTTATGTTTTAACAGTATTTACCATGCTCTGACTGTTTGCTGCCAAAAACAGTGATGTTAGCTGCCAGGCTAAACACATTCTTCTTAAGAATACAGGAGCCTGAGTTCAGTTCCCATTAGAGTCAGGCCATGGTGGCCATTAAAGAAAAATACATTTTTAGTTTTAACAATTTTCGTTAGTATTAGACAAACATGGCATATCTATGCTGCAGGCTGAACCCTGTTGAATTCACCTTGCCTCGAGTACGGTGAAAATGTGGAAATGTTAAGGAATTTCACAAAATGCATTGATGTTAATGAAGAAACTGAAACTGAACTAATTTTGAGTTATTATAATGGTGCGGTGGTTTTTTTAAGTGGCCCTAAGGACTAAGGAAGTACCTGCCAACTATGCTGCACTGATTATTGGGGCCAGAAATGTGACCTGAGCTGTGAGGCAGCAGTGCTGACCACTGCACCACCGTGCCTCCTTGAGATAAAATTATATTCCAAGACCTTTATCCCTGTCTTTGTCTCCTGAGCACCTAATCATTATGACTAACTAACTCCTATAGAGCCTGTGATGCAGGGGATCAGAATTATATACTAATCGTGGGGGGCTGTCCCTGCTACTACCTTAATCTGCACTACATGACAAGGATCATAACTGTTTAATCTAGCCATGAAGACAAAATGTACAGTGGATCTATGCGGAACAATAAAGTATTTTCATAAAATTCTCATTATGTAAGTAATGTAAGCCACCCTAAAAAACTGCTGATGTGTCACTCGCTGCACTCGGGTCCCAATCCAGGTGATTCATCGTGTGGTGGGTCCGGCCACGTGCTATCAGCGCATGCTCCTAACTTCCTCCTCCTCCTCATTATGGTACGCTAATGTAGCCCTTAAATGAAAATACTATTTTCATTCACTGTACGTTTTTCATTTTTATTTTTATTATTTAGTGCATGAGGGTTACAAATCTATCAGGAGTACTGATCAGATATTAACATCACACATGCATGTACATGCAATAAATTATTCATGCTTGTATGAAGCAGATCAGGCAGCGCCCTAAAGTGTTAAGTTGGGGTAGGCTTACAGTGGCTATGCGTGAAAGTCCTATGCATATGTGACGCAAAGTGGGCAGGTAGCGAAGATCAGGTAGTGACATCTCCAACAAACATGGCTGCTATAGTTTGATTATGTCACGCTGGCCTTGTAAAGCATCACTGTGGACTCGCCTATCAAAAATTCATCTAAGCCTGCCACACTGCAAATTGTTAGGGAAAAACACAAAGCCAGCATATTTACTGCGAAAAAACGAACTTTGTCAATCAGCATTAGTGGACAACAACAATGCAGGGTTTTTTTGGGAATCCTTTTGTCTCTATATATATAAATTCATTTACTATTGTGCCAATAAATTCCAGATGGCAGCACTGAACTATAGTGATCCCTCCTTGATCACAGGGGTTGCGTTCCAGAACCCCCTGCGAAAGGTGAAAATCCGCGAAGTAAAAACCATATGTAAAACCCTTATAAACTCTCCCACACTCTTATAAAAATTTCCCGCACAGTTATACAGCATAAACCCTTTATATTCTCTTAGATATTAGGTAAGATTTGTTGAAATTATGTATGTATTTTATTTTTTTTTTCTCCAGCTCTTGAAGTTTTTTTTTTTTGTTTTTTCTGTCCACCCTGGCCATCGGACCTTACTTATTCTATGTTAATTAATGTTGACTTATGTTTATTTTTTATTGTGTCTTCTATTTTTCTATTCTTCATTTTGTAAAGCACTTTGAGCTACATTTTTTTGTATGAAAATGTGCTATATAAATAAATGTTGATTGATTGATTGATGTAAACACACAGTTTATATACAGTGAAACCTAAATGTTATTTTACATATGTTACAGCCATTATGATAGACATGCCACCAGCAATAAATACGTACAGTGCAAGAAAAAATGTATACAGTAAAATGTATGTACAGTTACACTAAACGTACTTACATGTACTAAGTACGTAGTAAATTAGTTATGGGTACTCGCCAACAATGACACGACGACTTGTCCAATAACGATGAGTTTAATTTTAACAAAGCAGAGCGTTACAGCTCTAAGGGGTTGTTCTTCTTCCGGCAGTCTTCAATCCAAATCCCTAAAGCAGATTCCATCCGGACTACCATCTTATTACTTCCACTTACAACTTGTTTCGCTCCCTGGTTAAAGGACACTGCGGCAGTAGAGCTTATATTCTTTTCCTCCTTTTTAATATAACGAACCATGGACTCATTG
Source organism: Polypterus bichir lapradei (assembly GCA_026402145.1). Taxonomy (NCBI): domain Eukaryota; kingdom Metazoa; phylum Chordata; class Cladistia; order Polypteriformes; family Polypteridae; genus Polypterus; species Polypterus bichir. Next base: position 1,246,254 of record JANRMT010062820.1, read on the forward strand.
ATGCCATAATGGCGTCCTACAGCGGCGTAGCTGTTCCCTTCCTTCAATATATCCAAAACTTTTACCTTTTAGGCAATCACGACCCCTGAAGCAGTAGCAGGAGCAGATCATTTTGGAGCCATAATGAAGGGCTTGACTATGCACAGATAAACACAAAAGAGCACACAAGTTAACTCTTTACAAAGCAAAACACATTGATGCTGAATGAACGAGACGAGATTTCCTGGTTAACACAAAGCGGATTTGAATTCTGCGCTCCGTCACTGAGCCGATCAGCACCCAGGAACTTAACCGTGTACTCTGATTGGGTAGCTTCTTAGCCATCTGCCAATAGCGTCCCTTGTAATAAATCAACTGGGACCAACCGAGGAAGCATGTACCAGAAATAAAAAGACCCATTGTCCGCATAAACCCGCGAACCAGCGAAAATTCCGTGATAGAGTGAAGCCGCGAAAGTCGAAGCTTGATATAGCAAGGGATTATTGTACAGTCTCCATCTTCATCCAGCATAGTTATAATAGTCATTCTTTCAGACTTGGTTAGTCCAATAGAGAGTCATTGGCATTTGCAATATGATTAAGATACATCAACAAAGAAATGAATGCTAGTTTTCATGCTGAGTAATAAAAATGACCATACTCTTAATCTTATTATCATTTTGTACATGCAAAGAAGGAACTGGAAAGAGAAACCAACGATCCCAATTTACTTTAATTTAATGTATTTATAAACAACTATGAATTAAACAATAATTACAGATTTCATAAAGAGACTAGGTCAGAAATGTTATTGTTTTGGAATATTTCGACATGCAGTTTTTTTTACTATTTCCTACCAGTTTGTAACTATAAATTATTAACATCATGTTGTTTAGGTTTTTTTTTTTGTTTAGGTCCATTTTGTATGGAGTTTACTCTTGGTTGCCAATTTGTGTGTTTTTTTAGACAGTCATGTCTGTGTTGTACCTACCAATGTGTGATGTTGTTTACTTACTGTTGACATAATTTCTGGATAAGTCAAAAAAATCTGATTGGTGTGTTAGAACATTTTGTGTGTTTTTGGTTTACGTCTTCAGTTCCAATGATTAATATTTTTGTCCTTTTGGCTTTAGACTCGTGAATTGTGTTTGATTACTCCATCTAAATCAGGAGTCCTCAATCACGGTCCTGGAGGGCCGCAGTGGCTGTTGGTTTTTGCCCAACCCAGTTGCTTAATAAGAAGCACTTATTGCTCAAGTAACACTTTTGCTTCACTTTAGTTGTCTCGCTCGTTAAGCTTTTGAACCTTATTGCTTATTTTAGTCTTAAACAGCTGTATTGTTGGTTTTTAATTGTTCCTAATTAGCAATAACATGCAAATGACAAAAGAGAGCAGCATTTCTCCATTTAGCTTGTTACCATTTACACCCGTGTGTATTTATCATGCACTAGTGGGTTTAATTAAATACTTTGAAGGAAAGTGAAGAGAAAAAAGTGAAGGACTGAGAATTACTCCTCCATTTTAGTCTTCCAATCATTTGGATGATATCCTTAGAAAGGGGAAGAAAATCTAGGATATGAGAATTACCTGACATAATAATAATTCTTTGCATTTATATAGCGCTTTTCTCACTACTCAAAGCGCTCAGCAATTGAAGGTTAAAGGCCTTGCTCAAGGGCCCAACAGAGCAGAGTCCCTTTTGGCATTTATGGGATTCAAACCGGCAACCTTCCAATTGCCAGTGCAGATCCCTAGCCTCAGAGCCACCAGAGTTAAAGCACTAACAAGTGATGAAATTAAATTATTTGCAAAAATTGCTTTCTAATTAAGCAACCGGGTTAGAACAATAACCTGCAGCCACTGCTGCCCTCCAAGTTTGGGATTGAAGACTCCTGGTCTAAATAATGGACCACCTGCCAGTACACAGGTACAAAGAATATGCAACGAAGAAAAGACAAAGTTACAAAATTATTTTTAAAAGCCTAAAATATTAAAAATGTACAAAGAGGAAAGTTATTAAAGAGTCCAGAAAATACAAAAGTTATTGAAAGCCAAACATTTTTTAAGACTAAACCAAACTTATAAAATATCCAAATTACTTTCAACCTAAAAATGCACAAAGACAAAAATATTTAACGGTAAATAAGGAAAAAAAATCATAGAAAATCAAAAATTCTCAAAAGACAAGATAAGAAGCAGTGATGATCTCACTCAGTGCCCCAGTGGTCTGCCTGTGGCCTGCTAAGCCCCTAAATAAGCTCTTAGGTAGCAGTCCTGTTAGCTGCTCTCCTGCAGTGCTGGAGGATCCAAATAAACTTCTCCTCCCCAACCACCGTGAGCTCAACATAAATAGGAACAGAAAAATCACAAACTAGATTGACACAGTAAAACATCAACAGAATAATTAGAAAAAAGGAGAGAGGATAAAGCTAATGGGAATCAATTCAACACAAAAAAACATTGTCATTAACTAAAATAACAAAACAATTTACAGAAAAATAAGAAAATAACAATCCACAAAGTGAAAAATTAAAGTTAAGGGTGGCATTTATGTCATGTCTCAGCCAGAATTCCTCCACTGGCATAGGCTCACGTTCATGTTTAATGTGTCTTTTGTTAATTTTAAGTTCTTTTATTTCTGTGCATCATTCTTTATTTTTCTTTATTTCTATGTATATAAATTGCCTTTTTTATTTTCCATTTGTTTTTTGTGGGTGGTCCCTCAAGAGGCATGGCCACCTCCAATCACTGCCAGGAGCTGCCCTCTACCTTATAAATCTGGAGGGTCTTTCACAGTTCCTGCTGGTTTACTGTAATGCATTCTGTAGTCAGGGTCTATTTCTGTTTTGCCTTTTGTATATTTTGGAATTTTGATCTATCTAGCATCAAGCGCAAAAATAAAAACCTAAATCCTACTTAAAATTTTGAAGCATATATACATTTTTACCAAACACATACTGTATACAGTATGTTTTTGAGTTTCTGTCCACAATCTCAGATAACCAGAAAGTGCACCGCACCGATCTTCATACTGTTGTGACAATAATGTCATGCGTCACACACTTACCGTTATCTGTGCGAAGTAACCAGGGGTGCCAGACGTCCTGATTTGAGTGAGACTGACCTAATTTCAACAGACAAATCCCAAGTCCCGCAATGCCTCTGATTAAACAAAAATTGTATGTAGAAAAAAAAACTTAATTTTATTTTTATATTGACTATCTAGTTAAAGAGGCTCACGAAACATTTGTAGACAGCCTGGAGTACCAAGTTTTATGAATTAAATTTGTATCTGTCAGATGAATCTGAGGACAGCACCACCCTGTTTTAAAGGTGCTGCATGATGATGTCATTTGTAGTGGTCACATGTTTGGCAGGCGTTGTTTGTGGACAACCTACAGAAAAATCGGCGATGCTATGATGTCACCATTGTAAAAAGAAAAATGATAAGTGAGAGAAAAAGAACTTTAATAATAAAAAAAAAAATGTACAAAATAGAATACTAGGCGGTCAAAACTATAAATTCCAACCAGTGATGGGTGTAAAGCATTAAAAGTAGCACGCGTTATGTAGTGAGATTTAATGCAGTAAAATCTTTTAATAAATAAAATAAAATTTTTTGAAGTAAATATACCTTTGTTACTTTAAAAAAATAGATATGTGTTACTTTGTTGTTACAGAGATTATTCCCATCACACAAATAAATAAATTAATTAATTACTGTGTTATTTCACAGGCGTATTAACCACAATGATCTTTCAGTATTCAGACATGAACGTTCTGCACATGGCTGCTGCAGCTCTATGATGTCACGCTAGCCACACAAGGCATCATGGGGTGCAGTGAAAAAAAATGTTTGCCTTGTGCCCAGCTCAGGGCAAGTTTTATAGGAAAATATTCAGCAAACAAAGTCACTGCTGAATGCAGCATATTAACTGAAAAAAAATGCTTTGGTGAATTGTACCGATCAACACTACTTGCCACACACAATCAGCCTTTGGCCCAGTTAGATCACACACTTCATGACCTTGGATGCATGGCAGTACCAAAACTTTCACAAACCTGTCACTTTACTCTTTTGGGGCTTTAAACCCACCTTTTGGTATTAATCACAACCTATTATTGGGGTGCAGCAATGCACTTTATCAGTGCATGCACCCAACCAACCATTATTGTTTGCGTTGCACCTTTATCCAAGGTGGCTTACATTTAAGATACAATTGGTTACAGTTCCTTTGTTTTTCCAGTCAGAGCACAGGCATGTGAAGTGACTTGCTCATGGTCAGTGTCAGTATTGGGATCTGAACCTACAACCGCAGAGCGTGAAGTTCAAATGTCTTAACCACTATGCCAGTCTATCAGTGATTATTACTCATGGCTCCTTTCTTAAATGTAAGGAAAAAAAATCCAATTTATTAATTTGCATTTTTATTCTGATGGCAAAAATCTCTGTTTTGCATTAAGCAAAAGTGAATTGCATCTGCTAAACAACATGTCCTCACAGGTGGTGCAGTGGTAGTGCTGCTGCTTTGCAGTAAGGAGACTGTGGAAGATTGTGGGTTCGCTTCCCGGTTCCTCCCTGTGTGGATAGCGCTTTGAGTACTGAGAAAAGCGCTATATAAATGTAATGTATTATTATGTTCTCTCCACGTTGGAAGGCCAAGGCACTGTGAAGAAGAGTTTCATTAATCAGAATAATAATTGGGTATTAGCATACGTTATGTACCACAGTGGTTGACTAGCTGTCAAAGACATATTTCATTTTGTTCACTATGCCAATTTATGATTAGTAATTTTCTTCATCCTTGATCAGACATAATTTTGAATTTCTCTCAAATAATATTTTAAAATATCACTTGGCCTGGTATAACTGTAACACTAAAGGAGTGGACTTTACTTCTGTTGCATGCATTATCTGTCTATCTCTTATGTAATAAAATAAAATATGTCTCTCTATTATAATAAAAAAATCATGTGACGAGACTTTTTAGCCTGGGACAAGACGTGTCTTTTTCAGAGAGATACTTTCACATCCCACAAAACGAGACTTTGTGCCAATCGATTTAACCATGCCCGGGGTCGGAAATAAAAGACAAAGAGTAGATGACAAAGTAGAACATCGTAAAGAATTAAAAAACTTTGGCGCAGTACACATGCAGAGCATGTTAGAGATAATAAAAGTACTAAAATTTAAAAGTCTCAAAAAAATGATTGTAACGATCACATTAGCACAAACAAATGGAAATTATTACTCGGTGAAATAATGCAACGGCGAAAAGAGATTGAATATATTGGTCGAATTGGTGAAATCCACATACGTGGGTTGCAGAGACACAAAGTGGCTGGTGCATAGCACAGGCCTTCGGGATGGTTGGCGAGCAAAGCAAGCAGGGGGCAAAGGCTCCTAGTATAATATATAATAAAATGTGAGTGCATGTGTCTGGTCCCTCCAAACAATCTCATTCATCAGTATGGCTGTGGTAGCTTAATGGTAGGGATGATGACACAATACTTTAGGGGTGCAAAGTTCAATTCCTGATTGTGACAAGCGGAGCATTTCAATGACAACAAAGTGAGTAACGTACTGAGCAACAGTGTTTCACTAAACAGTAAGAAGGCACAACCTGAGTTGCCTTGAAAGACAAGAGGGGACCCATCTACTATTGGTGATGGTGAAAAAGTGGATAGATGGCGAGTCAGAGCTGCAGTCTTTATGAAACGTGATTGAGAGATGATGTGCCAGGCAAGATAAGTCGAGATACATGAAGATATTGAGCAGAGGTGCAGGTGTGATTTTTAGATTTATTCTATTACCCATTTTTGACAGGTAGGCATTGATAGTTCTTAATAAATCAGACTTTTATTTTATTGTTTATAAGGGGAAAAAGTACATCCAATGAAGTAGAAGTTCTGCCCACCAAAACAGAAAATGCCAGTGTTATAAATTTTGAACTTTCCAGGCTTACCTTGGCCACATGACCCCCCAATGCTCTGAAGCCCATTATGAGAACCCTACATAAACACTACTAATAGGTTGCATTCTTTAGGTACGCTTCTTATTTGAGACTGTCCCAAAGAGATGTGTCAAGCATAAAGGTTTCTTTGAGAATGCGTCTATACCAATCTCAGCTACATATTATTATAATCTCTGTCCACAGACTGTGCTTTTGGACCGTCTGTTGCTCTAATGTCAACCTGAATATAACATAAAACATGGAACTAAACTGTTCTGCACAAAATTTCAGAAGCATCCCACTAACATTGTCCGGCTCAACCTTTATATATACTATATATTTTAATTTACTGAAAATATTCTCTATATCACTTTGACCAAAAAGGCTCTCTGCATTATGTGAAACTTTTCGCTTCAAGTATTGCACTTGCTCATTAAAACAAATTCCTGAATCAAAGTTGGTGTTAAAAAATAAAAAGTGCTCTCATAGTAAGTGGGGAGCCACTTCAGCCACCACTAGTGAAAGATCTAATGGCTGACCAGGCCAAGCTCAATTGCCTGGACCATCTGTGTTCAATCTCATCCTTAGTCAAGTTAAATAAGTTTAGCTTTTTTAAATCCAAAAGTTTAAATACCTACGTGCTGTGCATGCCTCATTATGATCACTTTGAATCAAAGCCACTTCCTTTTCATATTTTCATATCATAATAACATTATGGCATTGCTGACCCAGGATAGGACCCAGGACTGCTAGGACAGGCCAGATAAATATTAATGCTTTTACTTGAAAAATGCATTGTGATGGACGGCCAGAACCTTTCCCATCCGGGACGCCCAGAGTGTGGAAGGACCAGGGGAGAGAGTATTTTCAGGACACTTTCTCCCCTGGGCCAATAGAGGGCAGTCCCCTTGGTTTCCAGCAGAGCCACAGGTCATTAGCATGGGAGTTGTGACCACTGCCAGGGGGCGCATGGATCTTTTTAGGGCCTTATTTGGGCACACTTCAGTCACACCCGGAAGTGTGGCCGGAAGAAGCTTGTTGGGCCCCTGGAATCCTTCCGGGTGCCCTATAAAAAGGGGGACTATCCCCACCATTCTGGAGCTGGAGTCGGGAGGAAGAGGGCAAAGCGAGGATGTGTGGAGGGAGAAGGACTGGTGGCACGAAGGGACTGAATTGTGTTGTGTTGACTGGTATTTTGGGCACTTTAGATTGTAAATAGGTGTGTTTAGTGTGGCAAAACCTGTCTCCTGCCTGTCTGTGTCCAGGTTGGCTTCACAGCATATAATTACAAATGATAATATAGCTACTGACAGCAAACAAACAAATAAATAAATAAACATCCTTTTATGCATCCACTTCCTAGCCTATAATTTCTCATTATGATCAGGAGCATTTGAACCAGAGTACACCTTACCAACAATTTGTCATTTCTGTTACACTGGGAAAAGACCTCAAACATATTTCTCATTATTTCAATTTGGAGTTTGTACAATATTCTTGTCCACAAGTCAAAATTTATTTTAGTTTTATTCTAATTAGCTCTATTGGACAATGTAAAGTACACACTCAAAACAATTTGTCTGTTATATTTTCCAAACAGGGCTGTAATCCCAGATTATTCTTGTTCAGTATATAGTACTATATGTACTTTACAACCTAATAGTTTTAATACTGATTCATCTAATTTTGGGTCTCGGAGTGCTTGACCCAGTCTTAGTAGTATCAGGTTCAACAAGGCCATAATCCATTGTAAGGACCACACATGTCCACACTAACGTGGACTCAAGTTTGGAATCACCACTCAGACCAATCTTAACAGTAGAATTACCAGAGTCTACGAAAAAACTTGTAGAACCGGCCCACCTTAAAATCGTTCGCACCTCTTCAACAGCGTTCTTTGTCCTGTAAATGTGCTGATAAAGACAAGCTGCAAGCAGCCGGCAATTCCATCCCCCCACCGACTTAGAACGCGGACGAACTTCTCCCAGCTCATGCCTTGATTGATTATCTGGGAGTGAAGTGGAGTTTTAGAGTGGAAATAATAGATCGTTATTTGGAACACACGCATTTCATGTGTGTTTTATTTCTACAGTAATCTGTGTAAACACATTGTTAAAACAGAACCTTTTTCATATTTTAGTAATAAATGTTACAAAATGTAGGCATAGACTACAGAATATGTGAAGCATGAAGTCCAAAGATCAAATAAACACTTTCACTAAAGGTTCAAGAACTATACAACAGCTTCCGTGGCTTAGCGGTAAAATTTGCTGACTCAGGAACCCAGTGGGCTTGCTGTGCCGAGTTCAATTCCCCATTGGGGAGAAAGTGTTTTTTCTTTTTAACCTCAAACGGACATAAAATTTATAAATTGGTATGCACTGTCAGTTAATGAGATCGTTATATTTTCATGTGGGATGCTCCTTTTAAAATATAAGGCACATGTACTGAAAGAAAAAAAATATCAACATGTGCGTTGATCCTGCTGCACTGAATAAGCTCACGCGCTCTCCCCCCCCCCCCCCAATCTGACTCTAAGTAACAGCGCAAGTACAGACGCTAAAGCAAGTTTATGTGTGTACAGTATAATATTAACAAAAGGAGCAGCTTACTACTGAAAACGGCATATATAGGAGTGAGTCAGGATCGAACCGGGGACTCTTGATTACACTTGGTTTGCATCTGTATTGCGCTGTTACTTAGAGTCGGGGGGGGTTGGCGGGGGGGATTTTGGTTAGGAGGGGTTAGAGCGCGTGAGCTTATTCAGTGCAGCAGGATCAACGCACATGTTATGGATCTTAAAAATAACAGTTATAAGGACACTTGTTCATGTTAATTGCAGTCTTAATTGTTAAAATAATATTTTAAAAGGAGCATCACACATGAAAACATAACGATCTCATTAACTGACAGTTCATACCAATTTATAAATTTTATGTCCGTTTGCGGTTTAAAAGAAAAAACACTTTTTCCCCAATGGGGAATCGTACTCAGGTCTCTGAGACACAGCAAACCTGCTGCGCTCTGAGTCAGCAAATTTTACCACTAAGCCACGGAAGCTGTTGTATCATTCTTGAACCTTTAGTGACAGTGTTTATTTGATGTTTGGACTTCATGACTTCACATATTCTGTAGTTTATGCCTACATTTTGTAACATTTATTACTAAAATATGAAAAAGTTTCTGTTTTAACAATGTGTTTACACAGATTACTGTAGAAACGGAACACACATGAAATGCGTGTGTTCCAAATAACGATCTATTATTTCCACTCTAAAACTCCACTTCACTCCCATAATCAATCAAGGCATGAGCTGGGAGAAGTTCGTGCACATTCTAAGTCGGTGGGGGGATGGAATTGCCGGCTGCTTGCAGATTCTCTTTATCAGCACATTTAGAGGACAAAGGACGCTGATGGAGAGGTGTGATGGGATTTAAGGTGGGCCGGATCTATGAGTTTTTTCGTAGGCTCTGGTAATTCTAGTGTTAATGTCTTTAGAATTTGTTATGGGGAGTATCCAAGAGAAAAATCCATACAAACACGGCCAGAGTGTACAGACTCCATATAGACTGTGGCCGAACATGAAATTTAAACGCTGTGGCTGGATTATTGAGGCCAATGCAGATCATTACACCACTGTTCCATTAATTAAACAACATGTAATCCTTACAGTCCACTAGCTAATCTTCCCATCTTTGACCTTCCTGAATTCTTGTAATGAATTTAAGTGGCTCCTCAATGGTTTAACTGAGCATGGTATAAATGATGACGATTGGCACTAAGCTCTTTCTATAGGAAATAATGGATATCTAACATATAGACAACATTCTAAACCTTTGCTTGGAGGCTCATTTTATAGACTTTCTACTTTTCAGTGCCAGCCACAATTCATTGGGTTGGTGTATACCTGTATTGACCAATCTGTGAGTAAAACATAATATGGCCATTAACTTCTATTAGCGTCAGTAAATAACCTTGCACACCCCAAGGTGATTCTGTGAATATATGAATATTATAGTAATTGCACCTAAAAATATAGAATGCAATTGTAATCTTTATCACAGTAGATGGTAATGTAGTGTACAAAGTTGGTAAAAAGACCCACTGGTGACAGATTTCAAACGCTGTATTTTGTTATTTATAACTTAGTGTTATAATTTCATATATAAATTGATAATGCCAAATTGTTAAAGAAAAAATCCAAAATGCTTTGAAAAACACAAATCATTCATAACAAAGTCTGCTTTCTTTACCTCTTGCCTGTTCCATCACCAGTGTTGCTTTCTTTAATACGGTGTTAAATGAATCATTTAAGTGAACAGGCAACTCTTACCAGCCTCTCAAAATAACACTTCACTGTGAAGCACTAGACACCATTAAAAAGTCATGAAATGCTCATCGGCTATGACCCAACACTGACTGTGTGGTGTAATGGTACAATGGCAACCAGCAGGCCCAGAGGGGGATATCCTGCGATAGTCTTATAGGGATCTCTGGAATATTAAGAGCATAGAAAAACAGGCCTTTTTAGTGATATCTGCTTTGGATCTGAATACATTTTCAGTTAATGATTATTAATCGAGAAGTTCTCAGGGTTATGATTCAGAGACCAAAACGCAGTGAAAAGGATGTGACACCTTCAAAAGCGACCCAACAAATAAGGCTGGGGCCTTCCATAGGCTACTCAGAATAGACATCATCCAAGGAAGCTTGACCCCAATATTTACAATTAGGAAATGGTAGAAGCAGTAGGAACAGTGCGTAGCACCAATGGCTCATGGATCCATGGCTCTCTGATTTTTCTTGCCAATCCCAAATATGAGCAGGTTAGGTGAATTGCCAACTATACAGTACATTGGCTGCGGTGTGAGTGTGCCCAGTTATTTTGGAATAGACTCTGACCTGCAATGACCTTCATTTGTATGAGATGGATTTAAGAATGCAATGCTATACAATGATAACGATAACAATCAAAAATCCATTACATTACACTTTCAAGAGTGGCTTAAAAGTGAAACTCACTTTGAGACGGTTTTCTAGAAATATGAATCTCTTATTTGAGCACATGAAGTTAAAAATAATATCATGTCTGTTGAGGTAAGTGACTTGGGTGTGTTTCCAAAGTTCTCAGAGGGGTGAGAGTAAATAGATGAGAACATAAGCAAAATGCTATAAGATTAGGAATAAATAATGCACAATTTTATTTAAAAAATGCAAATGCTGTCAAATGGAAGCAATTCCCTAATTAGTTAAAAACAAAAAATATAGGAGTTTGGGTGCATAATGAGAATGTTCACAAAAGATTATTGTCCCTATTGTACTTTGCGAAAGGTCACTAAAGGAGGCTGGTGTCAGGAAGGACATCTACCCATAAAACAGCCTGTTCCAATATCCCTGTAGAGGAGGGGAAAACAGGCCAGTCTGGGCGAACCCTAAAAATCAGTAAATAAAGAGAGAGAAACCAGACAAATGAAAACTCAGAGTGAAATACAATAGCATTAATCACGTTAAGCGCCAACCTAATGAAGATCAGTAGGAACAAAACAGAATATACTGTATGTGTGTGAATGAGAGGGAGGTCAGAGGAATGGTGAGGGTACAGGGAGTAGAGATGGTGAAGGTGGATAAGTTTAAATACTTGGGATCGTGGCAGAACTCGGCGTAGCTGTTATCCCCTCGTACAGCACCAGCTCCCTCAGTCAGCACGCTATTGGCCGTGTCAGGCAAAGCGGCAAGCATGGCTTTTCTGGCAAGTCAGCACATAGTCACTAATTGATATGTAAACTGACAAGGTCTAATGATGAGATCGACAACTGCAGACAGCAAGTCACGTAATGTTACATCAGCTTAACAGCGTGTCTTTTAGATTTGATGAGGCAAGTTTAGACACCACAGTAAAACTAATCAAACAAGGGCCACACAGAAGGTGACATATCTGGTCATTTACTGAAGCCATTTAGGTCATTATTTAATGATAAAAATCAGGAAAATTACTTTTTCAGCCAACACACTGTTGAGTATGTTTTTATAATTATGTTATAGAATATGTTATAATGTTATAGAATGTTATAAATTACTAGGGGATTCCCCCCTGCTTGCTTCCCTCACCAGCCCTGCTGGCCTGCGCTAAGCGCCAGCCACTTCGTGTCTCTGCCGCTGGCGTAAAGAGGGGGGCTGAACGCACCCGAAGGGGATGCGGTCACTCCTCTGAAACCCCCTCTTAATTGGGTATACAATGGGAAACAAATACAGTTTTTTTTACCTCCTCTTTGCTCGATCAGCTGCTGGATTGCTGCTGCTGTCGTGCCGCATGATCTGCATCTCGCGTGGCGCTTTGAACATTTAAAAGCCTGGACAGTTTTTTTTGTTTTGTTTTTTCTGTCCTCCCTGGCCATCGGACCTTACTCTTTTTCTATGTTAACTAATGCTGTCTTATTTTAATTTCTTATTTTGTCTTTTATTTTTCTTTATTATGTAAAGCACTTTGAGCTAATGTTTTGTATGAAAATGTGCTATATCAATAAATGTTGTTGTTGTTGTTGTCCTTCTCTATGTGTTTTATTTCTGGCCCTGGGTGTGGTTAAATCTCTTGGCACAAAGTCTCGTCTTACGGTACGTGAGTTCTTGATATTTTTTTAGTTTATAATTTAAAAAACAGAATAAGAATCTGAAGATCTAACAACATCACATTAAAGTTTGATAAATTCTGAAAAAAATGATACCAAACATATATATGTAGGTTTTAAAATAAGTTGGATTTAAAGCATGGCAAAAAACGTGACATAAAAACATCACATAAAATCGTTGCACCAAATCGTTGCACTTTTAGGCTTAGGATTTTATATATACAGAGTATTAAAAAAGGCAGATAGCTATTTCCTAGTAGCAATTTCTTTGCTTTACTGTTTTAAGGAGAATTTTGAAATTATCATTTTGTTCTGTCTTTTTCAACACTGACCACAGTGCTGTTAAAAGTGAAATTTTGATTATTATTATTGCTTTTATTGCAAAATCAGGTGCAAAGTGTTTTTTAGTACAGTTGGAAAGAATGGCACCTAAATTTTCTTTAATTTTGGCTTTTCTAGTCATGAGGCTCCATTACACTATAACAAAGACACAGAAGCGATTCAGAATAAGAATCTTGCTGGGATAGCAAAAAAAAAAATGTAAAGCTCCAAATAAATATCTTACCTTCCAGTTCTAACATCTTTAATAATTAAAAAAATGAATAAAATCAAACAAGTTTTCTTCCTTTAAAAATGCTTTCTTATAATAAAGTTTGAATGTGTTCAATTTATTTGTAATAATGCTTGCATAGCATGTTCTTCTTTAATGTAATATTATGCAGTGTCTGGAAAATATGCACACACACACACACATTTGTACTCCTGTAACGATGTCTTTATTTTTATTTCTGATTACAAACTCCACCAGACAAGAGTGAAATGCTTCCAGACAGTCACTTTTCTAAACACAGTAAATTTAGTTTCTAAAGAAATCGTTTGATCAGATTGGCACACCTCCAGAACATTGTGTGAGGAGGCACTTGATTGTCTGAATTGCGCCCAGGAGAAAAACGCGCCTTGTGAGTGTGGATTGCTGAGTCAGGAGCTCGTGACGGGCTAAATGTTTACAGAGTGCCTCCATGGTGAGAGATGGAGTCCCTCCGGGAGCCAGTGTGGATGGCTTTCTACTATGATGCCGTTGAATTCACTAGGGGCTCTGAATTTGGATGTGTGAGTTGTGGAGGGGGCAGAACTGGCCAATCACCTTTCGGAGCGGGGCGGTGGCGATTGGGTGGAGGGGTGCTTATAGACTCAGCATTAGTTACTCTGTTATTGAGTGCAGCAGGGATTACCCAGGGAGAGCATGCGGTTGCTGTACTCTGTCTGCCTAGGTCCGTCTGTCAGGCTGTATTGGTGTTAAAGTACAAATGGACACTTCTTCTTTCTTGTATTAAATTGGACCACCTCTCCTTGTTTTTATTGGTTAAATAGTAAATCCTACTGTGTCAAATATCATCTTTTGTTTTTCTCCTGCTCTAGTGTATTTCATCTCTTTGTTTTATGAATTAATGGCAGCAATTTTGTAATCTTCTGTTAGTGTTTAGTTATCAGGGCCATATGGGCACAATGGACACTGGCCAGGGGCCCAAGGAGCATAGGGGCCCACGATGTTTCTGATGCCTCTGTATGTTTCTGTTTTGGTATAAAAGCAGTGGCCCCAGCGCACAACTTTGCCCGGGATCCAATGATGCTGTTAAGACGGCCTTGTTAATTATGTCTACATTTTTACCTTGTGCTTTTTCGCATTACATTCATCTGTGCTCGGTAAATTTCTGTTTGAAAGGCACTATATAAAAAAGTATAATTAAACCACACAGGGAACACAATAACAGTAAAGGAGCTCCTTGAGCTATTATTATTATTGGAGGAGAGTTATAATGCACAGTGTAAGTAACTGTACATGACCTCAGAACAGCAGGTCGATTAGTCTGAAGAGCAAAAACTGTGACCAGAATCTGAATTGTAGCTCATATAGTAGGAAAATGTGTAATTTTGTATCTAACACTTTATTTTAGTTTTACACTGTTCCATTTAGTAACTTTAATGAGAGAATTGGCTGCTTGCTTATATTTGTAGCACTGAAAAAAACAGACAAAAATTGGCAGATAAAGGTGAAGCCTCTATTAAAAAGAAAACTAAGGGCAAGTGCAAAATGAGACAGTGCAAGCAGGTCAAGCACAACGATTGTCTGAGGCTAATTTATCCCCCCACCACGGCCTGGAGAACGCTTCCAGCAGGCATTGCACAGCAGCTCTGACGATCTGATCTGATTCAGGGGCGAGCTTGGCTCCTGCTGCCTGTTAAGTGGGCAGACAAATCCCTCTTGGGAAGACAGTGAAATCGCCATGGAGACTGGAGCTAGGCACTTGGTCCCAGAGATCCTCCCCGAGGGCAGAGAGAGAGGGAGAGAGGGATTGAGAGAGTGAGAGCGGGAGGCAATAGCTGTCTTACACCTTATGGCAGTCCAAAGCTGGAAATGCCATCAATTGGCAGATGACAGAAAGTCTGTCTGAGCACAAAACGTGCCACCTATCTATCTATCTATCTATCTATCTATCTATCTATCTATCTATCTATCTATCTATCTATCTATCTATCTATCTATCTATCTATCTGTCTGTCTGTCTACAGCAGCTATTTTATAGTGCCTGTGTGATCTATCTCTTGTATGTACCTATCAATTATATGGTGCTTTTACTATCTATCTATCTATCTATCTATCTATCTATCTATCTATCTATCTATCTATCTATCTATCTATCTATCTATCTGTCTGTCTGTCTGTCTGTCTGTCTGTCTACAGCAGCTATTTTATAGTGCCTGTGTGATCTATCTCTTGTATGTACCTATCAATTATATGGTGCTTTTACTATCTATCTATCTATCTATCTATCTGTAGCATCTTCCACAAACCAGAATATTAAGTAATTTCTTTTACATTACAAGGGGAAAATACATTTTTCAATAAAGTGTATATATATATCAGGGTGAGGCAGAAAGGACGGGCTTTTTTTACAAAATCACAGAATTGTTAATTTTTTCTTACAAAGAAATTTATTGAAAGATTTAAGTTCATATTGAAATAGCATTTGACAATTTGTAGGGATGGAAATGCAGGTCTAAATGCAAAATACGCCTTACTGAACGATTACTGAGGTCAAGTTCAGAAGAATGCTTCCGAGCAGATCAACTTGGACTGCACAGCAGGGCTAGTCGTACGCTTTCCACATTTTCAGGGGTACGTGCCGTTCGTGTAGCCCCCGGTGGTCTTTTGTTCATTAGTGTACCTTGTGTACGAAGTGCTTTAACCAAACGTAGGATAGTGTTACGAGTGGGAACAGCTTTATTTCTGTGGATATTGAAATGGCAACGAAACTCATGCTGAACTGCGGTAATAGATTGGTTGTTCTTGACAAAACAGTCATACGCAAAAACGCGGTGTTCTATCATCCACGGCTCAATGGCTTCAACTAAAATGAAAATAAAAAGATGCTAAGACTTCGTGAACCTAACGCCACCTACCGCACATCTGTCACTCCACCTAGTGGTGAGTTCTAGCCATTTCAAAGACATCTGTCCTTTCTGCCTCACCCTGTATATATATACATTACAAAGACAATGCACGTGAAAGGCAGACTCATACAAAAACAAAAAATCACCCGTAGCTAAAACAAACCTGGCTTCTTAAAGTCTCTCCTGACACAATTTTATTTTTATTTTTAACAAACGTTTTAACTTGAGTGACTTGGTGGTTTAATGCAGTCATCCCTATTTTTCTGTACCAGTTACCCTGATACTGTAGGTTAAGTGACCAGCTTATGGTCACATAGTGAGTCAGTGATAGTGATTTAACCAGAAACTTTGTGACTTGCATTCTAAATACCTTGACCACTAAACCACACTGCTATCTTTAAAGTGTGGCATACAATTGGCAATACTATCATGATTTTAAGCCTGATTTACAAGTATTGATTGATGTTCTCCGTCAGCCTGAATTTCAGCTTAATCTGCCATCATATCATGTGCTGTATGAAAGGGGTTGTGATTCCTGATTGCATCATATTTTTGGTGTCATATTGAAAATTTCAGTTAGCTCTCTTCTAGATTCAGAAGTCTCACGAATCGATTTTCTGATGTTGCCATTAAATTTCCCAAATGCATTGTGCAGCAATCTCAGTGAGTGTGCATGTAGTAATAATAACAATAGACATGGCACAATGAGAATGCATTGTGTGGATGGAGAACACAGAGTCCAGATTAACCGCGCCACGGCAGCAAAACTCATATCTATGTGACGTGTCTTCTTCATCGTACCATAACCGTCAGTAATGGGAAAAGGGTTGGCTGCATAAAGCTCAATGACAAAAGTATCTTAGGAGATGTTTCCTGGAAAAAACTGAAATTAAGACACACATTGTTAAATTTTGTAATTACATAATCACATACCTCAACTTCTCTCTGTAAAATATACAGACCGTATTATCCATGCCTTCCCAATCATCCACATGTCCATTTATGCTTTTTTCTTTTTTTGTAGTTTCAGATTACAGTACAGCGAGAGTCAGCTCCATAACTGTTGACATTTTTAGAAGCCTGTGGCCATATTATTTTTTGAATGAGTAAAGCTTTTTTCCAAAATTTAAATGGGTAAAACTGTCATTTGGAGCCACGTACCGTACATGTGTAGCCTGGCATGTCAGTTGGACCAAACATGCTCAAACATTGGTGACTGTATCATGCAGTGTGAGTAGTTCCTTGACAATAATTTTTAAATACTGCACAGTGTGTGCCTGGCCTGATTGTGAGCCAAGTGAAATGTTGGGCCTGAAGGCGGATTCCAAGTTTGGTCCTGGAGGACCCCATCGCTGCAGGTTTTTATTCCTGCCTGTTTCAGAATCAGTCTGTCTATCTCTAGTTAATCTTAGAATGCTAAAGGGCTGCACCTACTTCAGTGTCACACCCACGAGTATAGTTGCTAGTTAATGACGACTTGGAAAAGCAGAATGAAAATCATAATTATGATGATGATGGTAAAAATCTTAAAAGACGAAAAACACAAAATTATCTTCATTTAACAGGTGTAAATACATGATACATGCCGATAAAATTTAGGAGAACCAGCGTATGCTGCATTCATTGTTAATTGTCATTGTTATGATACAATTAAGGGATGAAACTCCACAGAAAAAGGTAAATTACTAAAACAAACCCTATCAAAAGAGAGTTAGGAACTTCAAACATAACAAAAAGAACAATATTTTACATTTCTTAATTAGACTTGACTGACTGATTGTTAAACTGGTGGGAACAAAATCTGCAGTCACTGGGCCCTCCAGGACTGAACTGGAAAAATACTGCTCTGGACTTTCTGGCCTTTACTGAGCTGCCTGTGGGCTCTGTAAAAAAATGTTCCCACTATGTACGGCACTATATGCCATTTGATAAATTCATAATACTTTGTTTTATTTCTGTTTCCTACCCTAGAAACTCCAGTAGGCTCCTTTCAAAACCATTCATGTATATACTGCCTTTCACAGCAAACAGTTCCCCAGTTTTATTATCCATCCATCCATCTTCCTAACTCACTTATCCAGGACAGGGTCGCAGGGAAGTTGAAGCTTATCTCAGCAAACATTATTATTATTATTATCATCATCATCATCATTACACTTATTAGGTGGCATTGGTTCCACTGAGGATGCCAGCTAGATCCAAAAGGTGTTTTTTTTTCCTCCGTGTCTTTTGTCTTCCTAATGGCTCCAGTATCATTGACATAGGACAGTTGGGAAGATGAAGAGCATGCTAGAAGGATTCTGAAGTGGGTATCTGTGTTTCATTTAATTCTAGGGAACATGGCAGCTAATCCAAACTTGGCACACTTCTTTTTTTTTGTTTTGTTATATTTCCTCCACTGTTTTGTTTCTGAGATGCTCTGTATTTGCAGATCTGGAGTCTTTGGGCTGTTGGCTGCTGGAACCAAAAAAGATAAATAAAAGGCAAAAGCTGGAGAGCTGAAGCAATACACACACACACACACACACACACACACACACATTCCAAGCTAATGTCTTTGCTGGATGCTTTTTAGGACAAAAGGGAAGAAAGCATGAAATCAAAGCGATGCAGCTGATGTTTCTTTAAATTAGCATAAAGTACATGCCTTCTTGCGGGCCGAGGCTTCCATCTTGAACCTTCCTCTTTACCAGCGACATTCCTCTGGCAAAACAAAACACACTGGCCCATCTGTAAACTTGTCGGAGAATTTAATCATAGAGGAAGGAGTCCATCACCCTGGAGGAAGGCCGAGTACATGTTTCACTGTCGTTTCTGTGGCTCATCTCACTAGTGCCTTCGCCAGAATGGGCTCTGTTTCCATAGCAACCCCATCCCCGCTTCATATAGCGAAGATTAGCTCTTACTGTGCAACGAGGAGAATTTCAGGGAAGTCAGGCTAATCCCTGGGTGCACTGTGAGAGAAAGGTTGGACCTCGCCTGAGGGATGCTGTAGCTGCAGCGATAGAATTGGCCTACCACAGCCATTGGTATTTAAGTTGAAGAGCAGAATTCACAATAAGTAGCAGCTCCTCTGGAGTGGAATATACAATGAGGATTCCTTTCTTTCTTACCTCCCCCTATCCTGAATCTTGTCCCAGTCCAGCAGTTTAGCAGAAGCAGTGGTCGAAGGACAGGAGACCAGAAGAGCAATATCTATCGTGAGGGGATTTTTAATTGCAAATGTAAAGAGACACCAGATCAAGGCAATTAGTCAATTTTCTGTGTTAAATGCACACTCACACACCCATGCATGTGAACATCTTATCCTATATCAATAAATTCTACCCCAGAACCCAGCAGATCTTCTTGCTTCTCATTCCATCAACACCATTTTATCATCTGCTGACCATCCTGTAGTTTTTGTTTTCATAATAATGATAGGCTCACACACCGACAGCACACACTTTCAAATCCAGGAGATCCACCAAGTCTATCCAGATCAGAGAGCTCAGGATGTGCTGTCGTTAGCCCCTGTCTCTGAATAATTAGGCTTGACTTTGCTCTCACACCTGTTTTATGTAGAGATGGCCCGTGGACTACATAATGGTTGTCCAGTATTCAGGAAGATGCACACTTTCTTTTTGGGCTAATATTTATTGAATCTTTTCTCCTGAGCAGCACACATTTGGTGCACCAGCAGCCTCTGCTGGACGTTAAGGGATTGCAATGGATTTGCAGCTTTGAGTGCATAAAGAAGATGACCAATATTCAGTGAGGTATCTGTTCCTAAATGTTTGTGATGAAAAGAATATTCACAGATGATTTAAAGGGTTTGTTATGTCGTTTGAAAGATTTGAAAGTATTAGCTAAATGATTTTTTTTGTTTTTACCTAAATTTTGCTACTGGCATTATTTAGTAAGTTACCCTACTGACAGGATGTTCATTTTCTATAAGGGAGAGAAGAAGAGAGCGATACTTTTTGTGGCCAGTCTTGATTCACTCCTTGATTACCTATGCACTCAAAATATTAGGAACACCTGTACACCTGCTTATCCATGCATTTATCTAATCGGCCAATGAGGTGTCAGGAGTTCTTTTGGATTTCCTTTATTTTACTACATTAATTATTAATAGTTTTTGTGTTTTGGGCTGTTTTTTTCTATGTGTTTGGGGTTTATAATAATAGTGGTCCCTTTTAAGTTGCTTTTTATAGGCAGAAAGAAAGGAGGAAAAATTTTAGTCACACCAATGCACTTTTGTTTCTGGTTTGATCTTCAACTGACGCCATGAAGTTCCTAAAGAAACTGGAATCTTTTCCATTTGATCTTACTATGAGACATCATGCATTCATCTGTTTAAGTATCTAAACATATTAGCCATCTAAACATTATCTGATACATGTTATTGTAGCATACTGTAATGTTTTAACCCTTCCGGAAAAATCTGTGATCTTCAGAAGAGGGCTGCAACGTTGGCCATAGCAACATTTTTGCGCAGCACTTAGAAAACAACACTTATGGGACATCACTGTATAATAAAACACTAACAATACTCTTTGTAGAATCTTTTTGTGCTGCTTGGCGGTGGATTAGGTCCTCAGTTGGATTTGCAGATCACAGAGATGGGAAAAAAGTGAACTGTGCCCCTTGCTAGCAAACCATGTGGGGAGTGGGTGACTCGAATCTATGTGGCAGAGATCGGAGTTAGAGAAAAGCAAAGTAAAATGGGTTTGGTGGAACTGTGGAGTTGACACACTGTCGAGGAGACAGGCTGAAGTCGTACATTAGTTGAAACCATGACACATACATTACTGTGTTTGGGGCCAACTCTTTAGCCAGCTTCACTGTCTTTAGGAATTTAGAAATTACAAAATTTAAAGGTGTTGTTGTCATGTCTGTGATTTTTGACACACCAATCTTGCAGATACTATTCCGTTCTTTGCAGTAAATTAAGAATATACAAAATTGATATTCCTCGGTGCTGACCCCTACTTTTGCTCTCCAACATGCTGATTATTCGTGATGAGTTATTCCAGTATGGAGCACAAAAAGTACATTAATGGAATGCAAATTCAAGAAATGCAATTTGAAAAAGTATAACTATAGTGATATAACATGAGCCTTTGTAAGTCATTTATCATTAATTATAACTCAAGTCAAAGTCTTCAGTAGGTAAATCTAAGTCAAGTCTTTTATTTTTTGTTTTTTTGCTTTGTGCCCTCCCTCACCATAACCTATCATCTATGAGGAAGAACGAAAGCTTTAGATTTGCCAAAAATTTCGATCACTGGTTTTTGATGGATCTCAATGTCTTAAGGTCCCTCGATACCAAAAAAATTGATATCTCGAGGATGGGAGTGTGTCTGTCTGTGTGTCACAGTTTCTTGAGGACAGTCTAGAGCTAAAACAGTTGGACATAAAAATACCAAACTGGTTACTTAAGCCTGTTATGAGATGACGATGTGCTGATTAGTTTTTGAGCCAAATCGTGCAAGAGAAAGAGGCACTCTAGAGGAACCCTCAAATACCGTAATTCTGCAATTAATTATGAATTATTTTCATCAGTTGCTATCTTCATGACCTGTTTCATGATCAGAAAGATCAAAATGCTAAATAATTACTGAAATGGTATAGAATAGTTTAGGTAACCTGGTTCCATAGGGCGCAAAGCCTATTGACGCTCATGTCCGATTTTTTTAAAATATTGTCAAGCAAGTTACAAGTCACTAAAATTAAGACTCAAGTCTGATTTGAGTCATTCACCCAAGAAATATATTTTTAAAGCTAGTTACCTGGGCAAAAAGAGTCAATTTGCTTGTGAAAACACTGTACAACATTAAAATAAATTCAAATAACATTGATGAATTAAAAAGTGGGAAGAATTTCTTCTTGTCCAAGTACTTAAACAAAAAAGAAAAATTAATTGTTCCAGCCACAGTAGGAAAGTGTGTTAATATTATGCTTCAAAAAGAATTATCCTAAAGCAAGCAGAGGCCCTGCAGGTGATGTGCTATTATCAGGTTTCTCTTGTTCCAGGACCATTACTCACCTTCAGCCAATCAACTTTAAGTCATGCCTCTGACATCACACACCAGGAAGTGTACAAAAAACATGCAAAGTTACCCATTTTATTAAAAAAGATCCTTCTTTGCAAAAAGGTTTTACATTGGGGTAGCAAAACATCTTATTATAACATAATGCCTTTCTAAATAACACATATGTGGCAATCAGAATTGTGGATCTTTTCATTCTGGCTCACTGTTTATTTTCCAAAACATGTGTCTTATCCTTTGTCAAGGATCTCAGGCTAACTTAATGTGACAAGAGAGCGGTACTGCTGTTTTTCAATATACATATAGCCATGTAAATGTCACATTTATTTTCACCCTTATTTTCTTCCCAAAACCTAGAATGTGGAAGTCCTGTACAGATGAAAAAATCAAAGTGGCATTATTGAGTAGAGATTAAGATGTTTGGCTCCAGAAGTTTTGTTTAAATTTGTGCAGGGCCCAGGCTTAAAGTGCTTGCCAACCATTGACATATAGCTATAGTTTGTATTCTTATTCAATTTCTTTTTCATTTTAAAACAGCTATGACTTTTTGAGAAATTTGGGGTTTTATGTTTCCTTGGGGATTTTAACAACCCTGAAATCCTTGGAATGCTGCATTACCCACATGCCATTATAAGATTTATTTATTTTATTTTCTCTTACATATGCTTTTTCATTCCTAAAATAATTCTGATTATTTTAGACATGTTCCAGTTTTCTCTCCTTTGCTTCCTGGAGCTCATGGGTCTAGCTAATTGCTGTAGTACATTCTGGACTTGTCTGCAGTATCATCTCTTTTGTCACGCTGCAGTGTCTTCAAATATTCAAGCATTGTAACTGCAAAAGAAGCTGAAGAAAAGTAATCTGTTGTTTTCTTGTTCTTATTTTTAATTCCACCTGTTTGTTTTCTCTAAGCTCACATTGTTTTCAACACAGGCACATGCTGCTAATGAATTCAGTAGTTGGTAACTGACTTAATCTTCGGTCCTGGCTCCTAGCATCACTTAATCCTCTTGAAGCTGTCCAGAATGAGGATTAATAATACCTCTTTCGATTCTTTTGAACTCTGCCACAAGTCAGTAGATACTATAAAAGCTACCATTAATTGATCCTTAAGTTAGTAATTTTGTTAATTTATTATTATCACTTCTATTTAGACCCTTATTTCAGTATTTCATGTTATGAGTGCATAGCAATTGTAACATGTGTATATATTGACAGGTACATGTATATTTTTTTTTATTCTGTTATTATTCAAAATATGTTAAATAAATCGTGCATTTAGGTTGGTTTAAGCTGAGGACCATTTCCCTTCGCGCATTCAACCACAACCTCTGGCACATTTCTAACCACTGATCACATCTGTCATTACCAGACAACTGTAATTACACCACCGTTACTCAAGTTCATTTATTAATCATTTCTATGCATTTGTCATCTGTCTAATTCATAGGTTGTGTTTCAAAATTGTTTTTTTCTTTTATTCTAAAGTTTACTTTAAAGTTTAAAGATAATCTTTGAAGAATTGCAGATTTTTTTCTAGTAGAGTACTTTGGATCCCTCTTTGAATGATTTTGCACCCTTTTTCCGATACTGGACAGCAGAATCAGCATCAAGGCTGACCAGCTATACAGCTAGTAAACACTCTACAGCTATAGCTCTACTATACAGCTACATCAACACTCTAAAGCCAACTTAAACCTACACTTGCACAAAGGTTGACAAAAAATTATTCATGTCTTTTAGAGATCTGCTCAATCCATCTACTTATCTACAGTATTTGAAATAAGTACTTTTCAAAGTTATGCGCTTAGTGGAGTACATTGTTAGTGGTGCTCTCCTTTATTGGTCAGTAATTATAAATGTGCAACTGGATCTGCTGACTAAGTGGAGAGGTTGATTTTAATCTGCAAAAGTCGGATGAGGCACATTTGTTTTTTATTCAAAAATTACATTTACTTACTTAACAATTTTTCCCAAAATTCAAAGACAGCGCTTTTGAATTTGTTTGCCAAATTAGGCATCTTGTTCCGAGTCCTTCAGTAACTACATGACAGGAAGTGAATTGACATTCTTGCGTTTTTCAGGCCAGCCCCATGCCCGTTGTGCTTACGGCTGATTCTAGTTCAAATCAACTACATTGAAAGGTTTTCTTTTGACATCAAGAAAGCATTCAGTCCTCAAAAGGCTTTCACACTACCTGGACACAGATGTTAGCATAGCTACTTTACAGCTCCAGGAACCTCTAAATTCATTCTGGTTACTGTCTGCATGGATTTTTAAAATTCCCTAAATAACTATGTGGTTTTTCTTTTGATACTGCGGTGTTCTCTTACATCCCACTAGATTAGTAGGTCATTCTAAATGTAATCCAGAGGAGTAAATGTTAAGAAATTTATTGTTGAGTTGATTCCAGCCTGGTGTCCTTTATTATACTCTTAGACTTCCCTGCCATCCTGAATTTGACAAAATGGGCTTCGAAAAAGCATTTATTGGAAATTCTATACAACTGATTTCAGCATAGTCTGTGTCTGTGAATATTTTTTTATTATTACTATCCTGGATTTGCATTACTTATCTATTTGCAGTGAATACTTTTCAAAGCAATTCTGTACCAAACTCTTGAGTTTGCTTCTACTCAAGGTCTTTCTAAAATGTATATTGAAATATTGTCATGTGAATGAACCAATTTAAACAGGGTAGTTATATAAAAAATATCCAGTCCTTTTGTTTTGCATCCTTGAAAATGAAACAAAAGCTTATGTCAAGATCTGTCTACAGTAGGTCTGAAATAGCTTCTCGCAGTATCCTAAAGAAAAATAAGAAAGGCGAAGGACATAAAGAGTGTTTCTTTTTTCTTTAACAGATGATTCAGCTGCAGACAGCATAAATGGAAATGAAACTATGGCGTATAACTCCAGCCTTACAAGAAGCAGCAATGGGAGAGAGATGGCGGATGTTAATAGCAACTGCAAAGGGACATCGGAGCAAGACCAGCAGCCTTTGAACCTGAGTGACGGCTTGTTGACTTCTGAGTCCCACACAGAAAACCACACTGCCAATGGCAGAAGCAAATACAAAAACCTTCTACTCCCTGACCTGAAAACTGACCCCAAGGAAAATGGAAGCAAGGTAAGCTTTCGATTTTCCTGTCAGGTGTAAGGCCAAAGTGACTTTTGGTTCCTTTACACATATGTTATAAGGAGAAGGAAGATAAAAAAGTAGTTTAACAGGTCTTTGGTGGTCAGGAAAGGGAATACACCAGCATCAAGAGTGGTCAAATAGTAATGCTACGTATCTTTAAACTTATATTGTTTTAGCGGCCTAATTTTTTATTGAAAAAGATGGTCTGGTGATGTTGTTGCTCTCTTTTCACGCAGAATACGCTATGTCTTTTTATAGTGTGTATTATGAAGAAGTAGGCTTTTATGTGCTAAAATGGAATGAATCTTTCCCTTTCTCCTATTTTGTGAGAGTTCAGCTCACTTGATTAAATGTTTCATGGTTCCTATCTTGGTATTCCTCGATTGTAATAAGCAGGAGTTTCTTCTGTAATGTGCACCCACTGGCTAGGACTTCAACTCACAGCAATACCACTCAGACATTCTCCTATTAAAAGACAACATCACTAAACCAAAAAGCGCCTCATTCTGGCTGGGTGGATGGCATCACTTTTGGAGCCACTTAGTAGAGTATGGTCGACATTCAGCGCTTGATAATGCAGCAGCTTTCATTAGTGTGTCCAACATTGAATAATCCAACACACTGAAATGTAGGCAATGTTTTCTTTTTTGTGATTTGTTTTCCTTTTCTTGAAATTTTAAATGGTGTACAATGGTGACATTGTTAATATATAATTTTGAAAGATATTTAATAATGGTTGATTTACTTTATATAACAAGACTCTAATACAACTAGAAGTAATAATAACAGTAATAATTAGAAACTGTGACTATGGCTGCGGAGCTTGACAAAACTTGAATAATTAACATATCCAAAGTGAGTGTAAGTGATTAATATGTACTAATTAAATTTTTTCATCACATTTCCATCTATTTGCACCAATATATTTTAATTGGATTTGCATTTAATGCCAAATTAGTAGAAAATACCTTTTTTGTGTTCCTCTATATGATGTGGCCTATTAAAAACTAAACAAATTACAGGTTTTAACAAGCATTTAATGAACAAACACTTGTGTATGTTTCATTGAAAATCATTCTGTTAAATAATAATGTGCTTAATATCTACAGTAGGATGTTAAAAGTGTAATCACCTAAAGGATGCTGGTGAGCAACATTTCAAGTAAAGTTAAATTGTCCCTCTTTAACATACTGTAGATGTGTATAAATGTGAACAGTGCTTATGTAATAGTTCAACAAGATGATTTAAAGGAGAACTTCACACAAAAATTATATTTTTTACAGTCATGTGAAAATATTTGGGAACCCCTCTTAGCCTGCATAATAATTTACTCTACTTTCAACAAAAAAAATATGTTTTTCATTTCCTAGGAACATTTGAGTACTGGCGTGTTTTTCGAACAAAGATTTTTAGTGAAGCAGTATCTAGTTGTATGAAATTAAATCAAATGTGAAAAACTGGCTGTGTAAAAATTTGGGTACCCTTGTAATTTTTCTGATTTGAATTCATGTAACTGCTCAGTACTGATTACTTGCAACACCAAATTGGTTGGATTTGCTCGTTAAGCCTTGAACTTCATAGACAGGTGTGTCCAATCATGAGAAAAGGTATTTAAGGTGGTCAATTGCAAGTTGTGCTTCCCTTTGACTCTTCTCGAGAGAGACGTGGAGAAAGCAAACCAGATGAACAACTTCTTCAACAGGTTTGACCACCCTAACCCACTCTCACCTCGGACTACTGCATCCTCCAACCATCCTTCTGCTGATACCAGCATAGTAGAGACATCCCCACCCACAATTACAGCAGCGCAGGTGAGCAGAGAGCTGAGGAGACTTCGTGCCAGCAAAGCAGCAGGTCCAGAGGGTCTATCGCCATGACTGCTCAAGGCCTGAGCGCTCGAGCTGGGGAGTCCTCTACAGCGCATCTTCAACCTGAGCCTGGAACAGGGGAAAGTCCTGAGGTTTTGGAAAACATCTTGTATCACCCCAGTCCCAAAGGTATCACGTCCTAGTGAGCTGAATGACTTCCGGCCTGTCGCTCTGATGTCACATGGGGGGGTAAACATTAACATTATTCAAAATTATTGTCTGTTTTTACCTGCATTTTTTTTTGTATCAGTATGCTGCTGCTGGATTATGTGAATTTTCCCTTGGGGATTAATAAAATATCTATCTATCTATCTATCTATCTATCTATCTATCTATCTATCTATCTATCTATCTATCTATCTATCTATCCATCCTCTGAAGAGTGACAGCATGGGATCCTCAAAGCAACTCTCAAAAGATCTGAAAACAAAGATTGTTCAGTGTCATGGTTTAGGTGAAGGCTACAAAAAGCTATCTCAGAGGTTTAAACTGTCAGTTTCAACTGTAAGGAATGTAATCAGGAAATGGAAGGCCACAGGCACAGTTGCTTTTAAACCCACCCAGGTCTGGCAGGCCAAGACAAATACAGGAGCGGCATATGCGAAGGATTGTGAGACTGGTTACAGACCACCCACAGATCACCTCCAAAGACCTGCAAGAACATCTTGCTGCAGATGGTGTATATGTACATCGTTCTACAATTCAGCACAATTTGCAAAAAGAACATCTGTATGGTAGGGTGATGAAAAAGAAGCCATTTCTGCACTCACACCACAAACAAAGTCACTTGTTGTATGCAAATGCTCATTTAAACAAGCCAGATTCATTTTGCAGCAAAGTGCTTTGGACTGATGAGACAAAAATTGACTTATTTGGTCATAACAAAAAACGCTTTGCATGGCGGAAGAAGAACACCGCATTCCAAGAAAAACACCTACTACCTACTGTCAAATTTGGTGGAGGTTCCATCATGCTGTAGGGCTGTGTGGCTAGTTCAGGGACTGGGGCCCTTGTTAAAGTCGAGGGTGAGATGAATTCAACCCAGTATCAACAAATTCTTCAGGATAATGTTCAAACATCAGTCACAAAGTTGAAGTTACGCAGGGGTTGAATATTCCAACAAGACAATGACCCAAAACACAGTTTGAAATCTACAAAGGCATTCATGCAGAGGGAGAAGTACATTGTTCTGGAGTGGTCGCCACAGTCCCCTGACTTGAATATCATCGAAAATCTATGGGATGATTTGAAGCAGGCTGTCCATGCTTGGCAGCCATCAAATTTAACTGAACTGGAGAGATTTTGTATGGGAGAATGGTCAAAAATACCTCCATCCAGAATCCAGACACTCATCAAAGGCTATAGGAGGCGTCTAGAGGCCGTTATATTTGCAAAAGGAGGCTCAACTAAGTATTGATGTAATATCTCTGTTGGGGTGCCCAAATTTATGCAACTGTCTAATTTTGTAATGATACATATTGCATGTTTTCTATTAATCCAATAAACTTAACGTCATTGCTGAAATACTACTGTTTCCATAAGGCATGTCATATATTAAAAGGAAGTTACTACTTTGAAAGCTCAGCCAATGATAAACAAAAATCCAAAGAATTAAGAGGGGTCCCCAAACTTTTTCATGTGACTGTATAAGTTACGTTCCCTGTGTAGTTTACAGTACAGAAAATTTTTTATCTCACATTTTGATGGAGAAAGGACATAATGAAGATTCTAGCTTTGGTAGTGTCGGCTAGCGAGTGTGTGGCCAGCCTAAACCAAGCATGATACACTACATGGTGTGTGGAAAACCCTCCAGATTATTAGGTTCAGGTGTTTCAGCCACACGCATTGTTAACAGGTACATAAAATGAAAAAAGCACATAGCCATGCAGTCTCCATTGACAAACTCTGGTAGTAGGATGGATCATATTGAAGAGATTGGTGACTTTAAACATGTCATAGGATGCTACCTTTGCCACAAGTCACTATGTAAAATTTCTGCTCTGCTAGATCTGCTTCAGTCACCTGTAACTGATATTATCATGACGTGGGAGCAACAACAGCTTAGCCACGAATTGGTAAACCACACAAACTCAGAGTGGGGCCGGCAAACACTGAAGCACATGGCATGTAAAAATCTCCTCTGCTCTGTGGCATCACTCACAACAGAATTCCAAATTGCTGCTAGAAGCAACATCAGCACAAGAACTGTGCATCAGGAGCTTCATGAAATGAGTTTCTATGGCCGAGCAGTTGCACACAAGCCCAAGATAATTATGTGCAGTGCTACGTGTTGACTGGAGTGGTTTAAGGCTTGCCACCATTGAAATCTGGACCTGAGGAAATGTGTTCTCTAGAGTGATGAATCACGCTTCCCTACCTGGCAATTTGATGGGCAAATCTGGGTTTGGTGGATGCCTGGAGAACGCTACCTTCTGGAAAGCATAGTGTATACTGAAAGTTTGGTGGTGTAGTGGTAATGGCCTGGGGTGTTTTTCAGGGTTTGGGCTATGCCCCTTTGTTTCCAGTACAGGGTAGTGTTAATGCAATAGCGTTTTAGGTGATTGTGCATCTCCAACATTGTGGTAATAGTTTGTAGAAGACTGTTTTCTGTTCCGACATGACTGTACCCCAGTGCACAAAGCCAGGCCTGAAAAACACATGGTTTTATGAGATTGGTGTGGAGGAACTCGAGTTGCCTGCAGAGAACAATGTCCTCATACCTGTTGAACTCCTTTGGGATGAATTGGAATGCTGATTGTGAGCCAAATCTTCTTATCCAACATCAATTCCTGACCTCATAAATGCTCTTTTGACTGAATGAACACAAATGTTCTCAGAAAGCCTCCAAAAGTTTATGGAACATCTTCCAAGAAGAATGGAG
This sequence comes from Polypterus bichir lapradei, assembly GCA_026402145.1. Lineage (NCBI taxonomy): Eukaryota > Metazoa > Chordata > Cladistia > Polypteriformes > Polypteridae > Polypterus > Polypterus bichir. The sequence continues at coordinate 1,276,192 of JANRMT010062820.1, forward strand.
GTTGCTATAGCGATCTTTGGGAGGGAGGTATGCAAACTCCATGTTAATGCCCATGGTTTCGGAGTTGGATATCTAACAAATTTTGTAGGATACTGTTTAGAACGACACGATTGTAATCTAAATTATTGTAATCTAAATTATGTGGTATAGCAGGTCCATGGCTTCAAAAGAATGGCCAGTTTTAAATAATCCAAATAGCCATGTCAGTCTATGTGGGCGCAATTGCACGACCATGGAGAGTTAATGAGGTAATTGGGGTGAGTCGCACCTGTGAGGGTGCAATCGTTCTGAATTGCTTCATCGGCTTCCTGCAGTGCATGATTAAGATGCTGCACCCACAGAGCTGTGTAAGGAGGACGGGCCAGCACAAGGGGAGAAAGGAGGAAAAGATGACTAAAGGGCAGTCTTGGGAGGATGATCTAGCCACCTAGAAGAGAACGATAGCACGGACTTGGGCCCCGCGATGAAGCGTAAGCTGTGGCGCTCTATAGGCTGGTTCGACCCACTGAATAATGGTGTCGAGTTGGGCAAGCATGGTATCCGAGGTATGACTGCGGGAATGCAAAGGAAGACGGCAGGAGAGCTGACCTCAGACGGTCTGGCTACACGGTTTGAAGGCAGCCAAGACGGGGGCATTCGTGGCTACTGAGAGTCCGCTGGCGGTGCTAGTGATAGGTGAGCTGAGGGAGCTGAAGAAGGAGGTGGGCTGAGATCGGAAGGAGTCACTGACTGCATTTTAACCTCTGCTTTTATTGGATTTATTTATTTATTATCTTCACTTGGTTTTATGGATTATTTAATGGTCCTTTGGAACACTGTACTGTGGCCACTGTTTTTTTGGTTTGTTTTGATTCTTTTAATAAAAGCACCTTTGCATTTTTCCACCATCCCCTTGCCCCATGTGAGATTTGTCCCCATTAGTCAACTCAATTCGCTCATAACTATCGACGGTGTTGGGTTCTATAGGCTCCCATATGTGAAGAGGGAGTCTGGAGTGGACCCGCATCATTACATATAATACCGCACATCCTAAAAAAACATTGGGATTGGCAATTTCAGATGGTGGTTTATATGCCAAAATAACCAAGTAACACATAAAATACACAGAAAATTGATGTATAGATCTTGTGTATTGTTGTACTTAATAGAACAGTTTGAATTTTTAAAATGAATTGTTCATAATTGTATGTCTTTAGACAGTCAGCAGTCAACTTGAGATGGGTAGCACCACTGCCTTATGGATCCTGGGTCCAGGTTCCATCCCAGATATTGTCCCTGTGGTGTTCTCATGTTCTACCAATGTCTGCATAAGACATGCAATTTAGTTTAAGATTAATTGGTGACTCCAATTTGGCACTTGTATGAGCACCACAGTGTGGTGTGCACTTGTTTGGGCTTTGTGATGGACCAGTGCTCTGGCCAGGGCTGTTTCCTGCCTTATGCCCAGTGTTTTCAGTATAGTCTTCAGCCCTGTCCCCAACCAAAGAAGGTTTGAGAATCAGATGAGATGAGATTTTAACATACTACCACCATGGGCAGTCACAACCTAATGTAGACTTCTTCATGCAATTACTAATTACATTTCCAAAAAAAAAATCAAACCTTTTTGTAAAAATTCGGGTGGATGACCTAATTGCTTATCTGACTTTTCAGTACTACAATCTGCAGTTAAGCAATATCTGTAACTAAAAATTGAAGCTTATTTCTGCACTAAAAAAAGAAGGTTAAAGTCACGTTTTGGCTGTATAACCTTCATCAAGTATCATTAACCTTCTTACATTTTTAGTGTTGAAATAACCTTTCATCTTTTAATCCTTTGCAGATGCACACTGATGCAGCCTTACAATAACTCCAATATCTGCAACTATTCAACTTGACTCTCACACAACTGATATACATGAACTGTCAGGAGATCAGGACTCCATTTTTCCTTTGGCCCATTCAGGCACAAGTCAGAGCTTCACTGAGCTGTAAGCCTCCGACTGAAGTGACTGAAAAGAAAGCACAAGAGAATGTTGAGGGTCTGACAATGGATTAGAAAGAAGAGTTTTATTTAATAAAATGTCATTCACCTTCTATAATTTGCAGGTTCCTTGTAACAGAAAAGGAATTCATTGTGGAGGAACAAACTTCATCAACACTTGTACTTTAGGAAAAAGTGTAGGGAAAATGGAAGTTGACAATAGGACATCAGTGAGTGAAGCAAGGCTAGGAAGACCATAATAGCCAAGGAACTGATGAACATAAACCTAGAAGCAAATTTTGGAAGGCTATAAGAAACATTTTGTTATGTTTATTGCTTATTTATTTATAGAAATATAATGCCACTGCTAATTATAAAAAAATAAGAAACAGGTTGACATATATTTTTTGATTTTGAAACTAAAGTTTTATATCTTTTAAATGTTAACAAGCTTAAATAATTAATTGTCTCTATTTAATATCATGCAGGACAAGGCAATGAGATAAGCGTCGTCATGCTTAACTGAAAACTGGAAATCCCAACACCAATTAGAATTGCTTGTGCTTCATTGCTTGTGATTATGTCCTTTTTGGGACCCTGGGATGTTTTTGATTGCCATCCTTTTAAGACCACACTGCAAAATATATAGGGAGAAACCAAGTAATCGCTAGAAAGGAGAACCTGTTACTAATCTTCTCACTCAAGTCCCTAAATAGATTTCCATAAATCAAGTTTATGTGAACATACAGTATTAAACAGTAGCATGGGAGTAAGGAGTAGTAGGCCTAGGCCATACGGCACATACAATAGAGCTTGATAGAAAATGCATCTGTACGATACTGCAAATCCTTGGCTGCCAATAAAGTGAGTAAAGCAGTAATCTAATGAGCAAACCGTTAGAAGAAATTGCAGTACACAATGAGATTACTTTGCTTATGTGGGTAATGGTGCAACAACACTGTGGCTCGTGAAGCAGGAATAAAGCAGTAAAGCCTTTCCTGTTAATTTTTACAGAAGCATATGCTGTTCTTCACATTTCACTTTTTCTGACTGTGGATTACATCTGTTTTTGTTGGCATGGACTCTAATCAATTCATGTTTAATTCCCATAGGTTGAGGTGTGCTTTATTCCAGATTTTGGGGATATTCATATTTATTGTAGTATATGCAATTCAATATGTGTGTCAGTATTGATAGACAATGCATATTGTAATATGAATGGGTTTTAGAGGACCAAATAGCTTAAAGCTCCCCTGGCCCAGCACTAGAATAGCCATAGTACTGTATATTATTCTATATATTGTGTATTACTGTAATCACAGTATATTATTAGGGTAGCTATCTGGCTTTTGGCATGAAATGTCTCAACAGCCATTCATTTGTTGTCATTTTTTTTCTTTCAGTCTGCTGTTGGTGTTGCATTACTGTCACTAGTATGAGGGAGACATGCAACTAAGAATACCATGATATTGTGTACATATGGCAGTTAACCTGAGCTTGAATCTCACAGGATATTTTTTGTTAAGCAGGCTAGAAGCTATACTTTAAAATTCTCATTGCAATTGTTATGCTTTGTAAAGTCTATAAGCCAGATCTCAGTTGTTTATATAAATGAAATGTTGACAATGGCTGAATGTACATATTTGCTTTACATTATTTTTATATGCTTTCTTACACAAATAAGAAATTTAAGCTTTCTTGAAACGCCTACTGTATACACCATCACATATCCAAGTGCAAGGATTTAACTAAAAATGTGTCTGAATAATTTGTTTATATGTGGTAAAGAGGAAGATGTTTTTCTTGTTGAAGTTCATTTCTGTTATGATGTAAACATTTTGGAGGGTGCGGTACACTTTCTGCATTATTAAGTTCATTTTAAGAGTGTTATTAATTGTTAGATAGATAGAGCAATAAATAATAGATAAGACACTGTGATAGATAGATAGAGGATAGACAGACAGTACTCTGATTGTTCTAAGGGAGAATTCAGCAGACTGTATCATTGTATTTGTAATGCTGTATGCTTTTATTTATTTCCACAGATCAGGGGTGCTTCGTTTTTGTGTATTTTTCTTGAATAACCGTGCTGTCTTTAGCAATGATTTGCCATTGCCGACACGTGAAAACTGGAAGTTCTGATATGTGACATCATCGGGCTGACCAATGTCCAAGTTTTGGATTTTGGGGAATAATTACATTGCATTACTGAGGGATTCAAATCACTTTAGGGATTTAGGATCTTTGCCTGTTTCCTTCTACTTTGAGTTTTTAGTTTGTGCTTTGGATCTGATAGGTTCGTATTATTCTTGACTTTTCTGGCTTAATGATTTTTTGGTCTTCATCTGCTGCTGCTGGAGATATTTCACCTTTTGCCTTACCATTTTAAATCATGGCATTACAATATCCTTTGTCTTACTGAGTCACCTACAAACCTTTATTTCTAGAATATTTATTTACCTTTGTGAATTCAGGTCTTAGAGTATTTTCAAGTGTACTTTGTGGTTGATGCCTTATCCAGGACTGAATTCTTCTTTGCACCTGATGCCGCCAGAATAAGCACTGAAATCCGGAAACCCTAAAATTGAATTATACAGGCTCAACAAATCTGTATAGTATTAAAGATAAAGTTGAGGTGCTTAGCTGAAAATTGTTTTAAATCCAAGCTTCTGCCTAAGGATTCATGTAGGTGGTTTGACCTTCTGTTTCCATCTGTTGGACTGATTGCCTCTGTCTTTAAGTTAAATTCCTAACCCTTAAATCTACCGTTGAGCAGAATGTAAAAGGTCCACATGTGCACACTGCATATTGTTTTCATTTAGCAGATCTATTATTTATATTTTCCTTTTATTTATATGTTCTGAACATAGTGCTTTGAGACACAAAATAGAAGTGAATGTATAGCAGCCATTGGTTACATAGATATTCATAATTAAAAAATAAGTTGAGCCTATCACATAAGCAACTGTTACGAGCAGCAGTGTTTAGCAGAGGAGTGGGCAATATGGTCATAAATCCATATCATGATATAACTGAAAATTCCTATGGCTTCAGCACCACTATAATCTATTTGTATGTATTTTTCAGATTTAAACATATTGTTTAACAAATAACAATTAAAACTACTGATTAATTGTGCACACAAACACAACTTCTATGCGTCAAATTACGTATTAATGCTCAGTTATTCAAATAAGATTCAACATTAGGTATTCACCAGTCTTGAACTAATGACAGTACATTTTCTCTCTCCCTCACTCACTCTCACTTTCTCACACTGAGGCCAAGCAAACAGAGGACAAGACTTCCTGTCCGACCTTCCTGTTTGCATCGACTCACCAATCAGGTTGAACCACACAGTACTCTGGGTAATATTCTTGAAGAGGTGGGCCTACTTACATATACTATACTATATTATATACACCCCTCCTCGAACCGCCACCATATCGTGGTGGAGGGGTTTGCATGTCCCAATGATCCTTGGAGCTCTGTTGTCCAGGGCTTTATGCCCCTGGTAGGGCCATCCAAGGCAAACTGGTCCCAGGTGAGGGATGAGACAAAGAGCGGTTCAACCAAACCTCCTATGAAGAATAAAAAAATTTGGACGGCGTTTTCCCTCGCCTGGACGCGGGTCACCGGGGCCCTCCTCTGGAGCCAGGCCTGGAGGTGGGCCTCAATAGTGGCCGGGCCTGCACCCATAGGGCTAAGCCGGGCATAGCCCGAAGAGGCAACATGGGACCCCCTTCCCAGGTGCAGTGTGATTTGGGTGGTGGCCAAAGGTGGGGTTACACACAGAGTGACATAAAAATTACAGTTCTTGTTTCCTTTCAGATGCATGGATCTGCAAATTTTGTATTATATACTAATTGTTTTTGCACAATTTCCACAAATTTTAGCAAACTTGCAAAAGCCTTTTTTATCTCATTCTGGAAGAATTTATTCTTGTATAACCAGATCAATTGAATATCTTGACTGGGGAATCCATTCCTGGACAAGTTTATCCATTCCCGGGAATCCTGGGCTCCCAGGGATGACACAGTGCACGGGCACTGAATGGTTTTAGAACGACCAACACTTATTTTTAATAAACCTACTGCAATATGTTGACACTATAAAAGACTAACCTTATCTACAAGCAGTTCATGCTGTCATATAAGTATATGTATCTAGTTCAGGGATGCCCACACTTTTTCGGCTTGCAAGCAACTTTTAAAATGACCAGGTTGAAATGATCTACCTACATTAAAAATTATATATATATATAATATATATATATACATAATATATATATATTGCATAGTTTTACTGTCAAATAATGCAAAGAGTACGCAACACATGTTTCGCCCTTTACGTTGCGCCACGGCGTGTGGTTCGTTTATTTGACAGCATGTATAGTAGATTGGGGTAATTACATTAATGGCATTCGTAGTCTGAATCGCAATCTGATTGTATGGGTTGTTACCTACCAGATAACGCTTGTGTCGGCAAACATCCGCCACGATGCCCTCTTTAGTTGCGAGAAGCAGATCATAGAATGTTGCATAGTTTTACTGTCAAATAATGCAAAGAGTATGCGACACGTGTTTCGCCCTAATTCAGGCGTACACACTTACTGCAACCCGTCTCGGGAATCAAACCTCGGACGTTAGCATCAGAGGCGAAGCCACGGTGTGTGGTTCATTTATTTGACAGCATATAGATCGGGGTAATTACATTCATGGCATTCGTAGTCTGAATCACAATCTGATTGTATGGGTGGTTACCTACCAGGTAACGCGTGTGTCGGCAAACATCCGCCATGGTGCCCTCTTCAGTTGCAAGAAGCAGATCATAGAATGTACTCAGTCTTAGTCGGAGCCGGGAGACTGACGACTGCTGCTGGTTGACTGAATCAATCTGCAACACACTACACTGTGGGCCAAAAAACCGTGCCACTTAATTATTTTCAACTATAACTCTTGTTATTTCTTGATTGATTTTTACACTTTTGCACGCTATATATGCGAGCTTGGCCGTTCCCGGTTTACTGGGAATTACAGCAGTTTCATTCACGGGAATGCAAGAAAGAAAATGTCCGGGAATCCTGGGAATGGATTCCCTAACCTCGACAACTCCAAGAATTGTGTTTCATGTAAGATTTCCCCAATACTTGTTAGATTTATGCCTGAATGTGCAGTATTTCTAAAGGTTCCATTGTATAATTAAATAATTGTACTTTTTACCACATTTTATACATTTTGTTGAACAGTTTTATATATTTTTTGCAAATGTTGTTTTGGTGTCTTCTTGTGAAATAATCTTGACAGGCATGTCAGTCTGATTTAAACATCCTTTGAACTCTCCAGACCTGCAGTTATTTTCTTGTGTCAAACACTGAAAACTCCAATTAAAATGGAGTCATTTTGCTTCATTCACTACAAGTGAGCCAGTGTGCTGTGACCATTGAGCAAAATGGCCTTGTGTAAAATATCTTTCAGGGGTGCTTTGAAGCATGGCTGAGACCTTGGGAAATATTTATTTTGTCCCAGAGAGAGATTGTATAACCATTAACATTTATATCTTTTATTTTTCTTGCTATAACCCTGAAGCATTATTTCCCATTTTATACAGAGGTTACATATTCTACATTTTTATATGCAATAATGAGAATATGTAGAGTTCACAATACATTATTAGAAAAAAAAATTCTACAGAGGTCTTTGTCAAGCTAAGGACATCCTGCATCCTTGTGTATAATGTGAGCACAATCAGTGCCCTCCACCTCCGAGCACATTGTCAGTCTTATAGATGTGTGGAATGTATTTTCTAACATTAGTCTAACTTTTGTAGGCTTACAGGGCACATCAAGAGTAAGGCAGGAACCAACCCGAAATGTGGCATCAGTTATATATTTATTTAGCAATTTATGTCCCCTATCTGTATCTCAAGTACTGAGGGGCTGTTTCTCAGTGCGAATTTTTGAAGTTTGTTCTTTCAATAGTGTGATGAAATGACAAGCAGCAACCTTGTGTTTAGCCAACCAGAGAGGTGACATACTAATCCGGGACTGTACAAGGCTTGAATTTAAATAAGCAGGGGCAGCTTATGTGTTAGGAGGTCTCCAGGTCTCTAAGGGCAAGAATAGAGTCTCATTGCAGTATGTGAGAGTCTTGGGGTGGATTTCTTTTCTATATTTCTGTGATGCTTCATGTGCTTATAGCCCGGACATAGATAGTCATACCTGAGAATGGACTAGGGCAAGTTAGGACACAACAAAAAGTTGTAAGGTTTAGAGTGCAATGTGCATTTTATTCAGGTCAACAAAACAGCTTCCAAAAAAAGTGCAATGTGTTAAAAAATCTTCAACAAATAATCCATAAAACTAATGGTGCCTATAGTGAGAAAGCTGAAATCCAATAATTAAGTTAATTAAAAAAAAACAGTTAAAGTCGAGGGTGAAATCACAGTCAGAATCAGCTCTTCACTTATGTTCCCCAGTGCTGCCACTCTCTTTCTTGCTGTAGTATCTCCTGCTCACCCACTGGTCTGCGTAGCAGGGCTGAGACCTCAGTGTATGCAGTCCACCAACTGACTCCCCTGCCATCTAATTCCTTTGTTCTCTTTCGATACCCACAGGACTCCTGGAGCCTACAATCTCCCTTGCTCCAACCTCTCTGCAAGGTTTGATCCTCTCCTGAAGTGCCATTTCTCTTGCTCCATCGACCACTTTGTCTCATCTCCATTAAACTGAGTGTCCGACTCTTCTTCTTGCTTATACTTGATTATTCCGCTTTGTCCTTCTTTTTTGTTATTCCATCTCTGATCAAATCGGACCCTGTGAGTGTAGGTTCCTCCCTAAAGTGTCCCAGGGCACTAACGAGGGATGGCTGTGCTGATTATACTTCCGCACGTAAACAGGCAATCATCTAATGCCCTCATTAAGCACTTCACTGCATCACAGCCTTACTCCCCAAACACCTACACTTGTGATGTCTGAGCCGCAGTATTCTTTTTAAAAATCCTGCACCTGCTTTGGCTCACTGATCACGCCACAGACCCCAAAACATACTTCACCACAACTCCCTCTGGTTCATTCCCACCTAGGACTGATTGAGGGAGCTGGAAGAATACAACCCTTATACCATTTACATAATGTCTATGGAAATAATTCTCATGGTTTACCAGGAAGTAATCCATTGTCTGGGCTTAAAGGGCTCGTCTACCCAGTACAGTGTTGAGGTTATAGTCAAGATGTAATAGCTCAAATGGCAAGAAAATGTAAAGAGGCAAAAGTGTGGAGAAAATGGTAGTAAAAGGTGAGAGGATTGTGTTCACTTGTACTGTGGATACTGGGCCAGTTGTCCTATGTAATGCTAAGGATCTCAAAATATAAAAGGTAGGTCCTTTGTGGGTGTTTATTGTTTTATGTTTTCTGTGGTACTTTGTGAGCACTCTATTGTGTTAAACCTTCCATTTAATATACAGTACCTCTCATATTTTTATAGTTTTGGCCTTCACAGTCCACATTACTTTATATCTATAGTAACAGAGATGGGCTGATGATACAGATTTGACTTCATTAATTATGATTTCACTAATAACATGCAACAGTGCTACATATAATTGCCATTTAGAATTTTGTTTTATTTTATTTTATTTAGTGGTTTATTTTTAGTATTGTACTAGCTGTCCCCCGCGGTTCCACACACATAGTAGTGAAACAGTACAAGCTTTAAAAGTCAATTAAAAAAAAAAAAGTAATTCTGGCCAAACGGAAGGTAGGTACGCTGCAATATCAAACGTTGGCACTGTATCTGATCGTTTTCAGCTCTGACGGGAGAGCATCACCCATGTGGAGACATAAGCACGTGGCCGTGATATCTCTGCCAATGAGCAGCTACCCTCTAAAACACACTTAGCTCTGATCTCTCTCTCAAAAATGTCAAATGTTACTCCTTAACAATCTGTAGATGATAATGTCTATTGAACAAACAGTTATCGCTAGATAAGCAGAGGCAAGGTACGCTCCAACACGTGGTGAGAGGTAGACTGACTCGAACGGAGGCTGGCGCATGACTGAGGAGGGCCCCGCCCCCCTCGTCCCGCAGCTGCTCTCTCAGATTCACGCAAATAAATCGGTGCCGCACACGAACTATGATACTTAGCACGATGAGAGAAGTCACAAAATCAACAGGAATGTTCAAACAAATGATAGAAACAAAACATATAAATCCTTTACATAGTTCTCTCATGAAAAGCGGACAGACATACAGATAGACAGACATACGCTGGATTTTATATATACAGTGGAACCTCGGGTCATGTACGTCTCTGAACACGTACAAATCGGATTATGACTAAAAAGTTCGCCAAACTTTTGCATCTGTTCACGACCACACACTTGGGTGATGAACAAGCCAGTTTCCCTTCCGGTTCGTACACGCCGATGATTTCTGCACATGTTCAGTCTCTCCCCGTGCATTCCCTGTGCAGCGAGAGAGCACGAGAGAGAGAGAGAGAGAGAGTGAGAGAGAGAGCGCAAGAAGGCAGTTAAAGAATGCACTGGGCTTGTTTTTAAAGAGACTGCAAGGCTAGTTTTCTCTGTTCAAGGTTTTCTCAGTGTTATTCAATGTTTTTGCATTTAGTTTACTATTACACTGATATATATACAGTATGTATATATATATATATATATATATATATATATATATATATAAATGTTACTAGTTAAGGGATTCATAGCGCCACCCTTTCGAGAGCTAATGTTATCCCCAATTTGCCTATAGTAGCATCTGTTGTTCTGGTTTGGTCACCATGATATCGTTGATTGCCATTTCTTTTACAAAAAAAATCTGAAATGGATTGTGGAGAAAAGTTAGAGAATCAAGGGCCTGCTAATAATTTTACCATTAGGGGACCAAATGCATTTCCATAAATTAGGTTTATATGCACATATTGAACAATACGATTGGAGTAACAGGCAAGTGAAAGTGACAGGTACAGACCAAGAGAAGAATAAAGCTTGGTGCCAAATGCATCAGGCTAAAAATCCTCGACCAGGAGTAAAGTTAGTATAGGTGTAATCAAAGGAATAAACAGTTACAAGTAAACCAGCACCCAATGAAGATTCGTTACTCATCTGGCTAATGGAGCAGCAGCTTGGGTTTTGGAGCAGGGTGGCCTTTCCTGTTGATTACTGAGAACATGGGAACATATGCTGATCTTGACATTTCATCTTTTAGACTATGGATTACATCCGTTTTTGATGACGCGGACGTTGTTTCATTCATCATTTATTCCTACAGTTTGATTTCTGCTTCATTCCAGACCCTGAGGGTATTTGTATGCATGGTAAATGATGGTAGAGCTAATAGTATGAGTGTTGGGGCACAGATTGATGGTTTATGTATATGTTCAAGCATTAAGGTAAATATAGTTATTAAGCAAGTTAAAAGGCACCTTGTATTTGCATTTGAATAGGTTGCCAACATAGGTTGTCTTGTATCAGTATTCATTGTTGGTGTATATTGTAATATGATTTTATTTAGCCACATATAACCATGAAAATTGTGGTTAAAGAAAAATGTATTTTTTGCATTTTAAAGTAAATAAAATTATTTTAATTAAAAAAAATGTAATATATATTTTATTTTCTTAGTATGGCCTGTTGTGGGTAAAACAAAAGGCAAGGCTCAGTTACAAAGAGATTTAGATTTATAAATTAAAATATTCCAGGTACAGAGTTCCATATGATAAAAAAGATAGAACTACTTTGCCTTAATGGGAGAGAATGTGCATGGTGAGAACATCCAAACTCCTTAAAGGTCATGAGCTGGGCCTGAGTTTGAACTTCATCCTTACAGAAATGAAGCAGCACTGTTGACCACTGGGCTGATTTAATTTGATTATATTCTATTTAAGTGGCTCCGCGGGTAACTTGAGTCAGCCAAGTTGCTATAGATGGAAGTAACAGATTTAAATTTGTGGTGTGTTTATCAAGCACACAAGTTATGAGAGTTGGTGGTTTAAATTAGACAAGCACTGTTTGTAACACCGGTTGTGAGAAGCATGACATGATTAAAAAGCATGCACCATGGACACACATCTTGTTTCCCAGAATTAACACTCCAAGTTTTCCACAGGCACAATATTTTATGAAGCTAGCTGGGCAATGTGCATCTACTTTTGAAACAAAATTTAACTCCAAAGCAAAAGATACACTTTGTAAAATGCAAAACTATTTTTTTCTAGCCATAGAGCATAACCACGATTGTAGTCAGTATAGAACTGCAAAGGTCATTCAATAAGAAAATCCTGTTTAATAATGAGACCCAAAACACTAAGATGCAAATTGAGTTGAGAAACAAGAGTTAAAACCAGAATATCAAAGACTTATTTTTCCTTAAGAACTATTTCACTGGTTGAATCTGTACCTCAGTCAAAGCTGCTGATGCCACTGGATTGTAATTTATCAACTCCTATCAGGATGGAGGTCCCAGTAAAACCAGACAAGGTTCCATAGCAACTCATAGGTTTCTTGTAGTGGTTTTCAGTATGAGGATGTGACACAGTTAGAACTAAACTAAAAACTAATTAAAAACCTTTTCAAACAAAGAAATACAATTAAATCTAATACATGCAATTAAAGAAAAAAACTATAAAACTAAACAAATTATTCAGAGGGCAACATAAAATGTCGACAGACAGGCCGCCCAGTTCTCAAGACTGATTGAGAAAAACAAGAAAGAAAAGGAAACTAAAAGAACATTGATGAGCTTGTGCTTCGGCTACATCTCTGTGCCTCTGTCACTTACTGTGGTAGAAATTCTCCAGGGTGTTATTGTCTGTGGAAGAGGTGAAGTTACCAGGGTGCATGAGCAGGGCTCAGAGAAATTCTCCTGGGTCATCACAACTAGGAAAATGAGCCTGGACTTGGCCAGTCTCCAAGACCAGGCTGTTTCTAATGTGTTTGCATGCATTTTGTGTGAGGAACTTTCAGATTTGGGTATGACTGCTGATCCTAATGTGATGTGGGAGACCTTCCGTGACAAGACCCTGAAGGTTGCTGAGGGTTGTGTTGGTGTTACCGGTGTTCCCAGAAGGAGGTGTTTCATCTCGTAGGGCACCCTGGATATCATCGAGATGAGTCACAGCACATGGCTCAATGGCAACTCTGGTCTGTACCGAGAACTGAGAGGGATGACAACGAGGGCTATGAGGGCTCGATAAAGAGGCGTTTGTTAGAGGAATCTGTGAGCAAGTGACACACCATCTGTGGTCTAGCAACCCACATCCTGCTTACAGAGGAATGAAAGCATTACGCACATCTGAATCTGTTCCTTGGAGAGTTGCAGTCAGGGCAGCTGATGGAACGGTCCTTACGGATGACCCTGCAGTTGTGACCCGCTGGGCTGGCTACTTTGAGCAGTTGTTCAAAGCTGATCCTCCGGCTAGGACGTTGGATATCTCTGGGTCCATGGCTCTTGAGGCTGATCCTCCAATTATCTGTGAACCATCCAATCTTACTGAGATTGCACAGGTGGTGAACCAGCTGAAGGGGGAGTAAGGCTGCAGGGATCTGTGGTATCCGGGGTGAATTTCTCCAGGCTGGTGGTAAGGCTGTCCTCCTGGCATTGCAAGCAATCTTTGCTTCTATTTGGGAGACTGGCTTCATCCCAACTGACTGGAAAACGGGATTTGTCGACCCTATCTGGAAAGGCAAGGGTGATCGCCTGCATTGCAGCAACTACATGGGGATAACACTGCTCTTGGTGCCGGGTAAGGTCCTTGCTAGGGTCGTCCTCAATAGGATCCGTGATCATTTGCTCACCTACCAGTGACCAGAACAGTCTGGTTTTATGCCTAAGGAGTCTACCATCGACCTCACCCTGACACTGAGGGTTCACATGGAGCAGAAACGCTTGTATTGGCAGAGTTTCTTTGCAGCCTTTGTCGATTTTCGCAAAGCATTCAACTCAGTTGATTGAGCTGCCTTGTGGGACATCCTGAGGGTTCGCGGGATCCCCTCGAGGTTGCTGGATATCATGGCTGGCCTGTACACTGGTACTGTGAGTGCTGTGCAGAGTGGAGGCAGGACCTCTGCGTTTTTCCTAGTTGATTCTGGGGTTCGTCAGGGGTGTGTTCTTGCTCCTACTCTGTTCAATGCTTATATGGACTGGGTGTTGGGCAAGGTTGTGGGGTCCAGCGGCTGCGGGGCATCTGTTGGTCAAGAAAGATTCACGGATCTTGTCTTTGCTGACGATGCTTCGCGGAGTCGATGGAGGCTTTGATTGGGGCGTTCGAGAGACTGAGTGAGGAGTCTGAGTGTCTGGGCTTGCGAGTGTCCTGGATAAAAACCTAGATCCAGGCCTTTAATGACCTCTTGGGCACAGCGATCAGCAGTGTGTCTGTTTGCGGAGAGAGTGTTGACCTTGTTGAGAGGTTTACTTACCTTGGCAGTGACATTCATGTCTCTGGTGACTCTTCCTGTGAAGTCAGTAGATGGATTGGGAGAGCATGGGGGGTCATGAGGTCGCTGGAAAGGTGTGTGTGGTGCTCCCGATATCTATGCAAAAGGACGAAGGTCCAAGTCTTTAGAGTCCTGGTGCTTCCTGTCTTGCTATATGGTTGCAAGGCATGGACGCTATCCAGTGACCTGAGATGAAGACTGGACTTTTTTGATACTGTGTTACTCCGGAAAATCCTTGGGTACCGTTGGTTTGACTTTGTGTCGAATGAGCGGTTGCTCATGGAGTCCAGAATGAGGCACATTACCTGCATTGTGAAGGAGCGTCAGTTACGGCACTATGGCCATGTGGCATGTTTCCCCGAGGGTGATTCGGCTCGTAAGATCCTCATTGTTGGGGACCTGAGTGGCTGGACCAGGCCAAGGGGTCGCCCACGTAACACCTGGCTGCGCCAGATAGAGGGTCATTTCCAGAGGATGGGACTGGACCGCGTGTTTGCCTGGGGGGTTGCAAACCCGGATCCCGAGTTGTTTCACTGTGTAGTGGGTTTGGCAACGCACTGTACCAGTGAATGCTTCCCAACTTGAGAGGACAAAGAGAGATGGTTAGCATTTGGTGCTCCTCTGCTGTCTTTTATGTTGGCTCACATGTTCTTACAACGGACAGTAGTAGTAACTTTACCTTAATTTTAAAAAATAATACTTTATACATTAAAAGGTAAAGTATTAGATGCAATGACACATTTTCTGGTGGACTTTAAGAGCTGCGACCACTTTGTAGAAAATATGCACATGGAAGCAGATTTTTACTGGTGCGGTTAAAGCCACACAATGGGCACCTTTCGTTAATAATATTTTTCAGACACAGACATTTGACAGCCTTCAACAGCAATGATGGGTAGACTAGGTTGTTCTTGTACAAAATGTTCTTCTTTTTCTCTTTCCTAGATAATACAGAATTTTCAAACCTTTTTGCCATTTCCAGCCCACTCAATCCCATCCAGGGCCTTGAGATATCACAGCATTAAATACAAGGCATGAACAATTTCTAGAAGGAGCACCACTTGGTCACAGTGCCCACTCATGCCTGCGCCCACACAGGGCCAGCTTAGAAATGCCAGTTAACCTAAACTGTATGTATTTTTGGAGTAAACTTTAGAACCCATGCATTGTTCAAACTCCACCTAGACAATGACTGGGTGTAGTAGTCTATGAATCAGCAGTACCTGTTATTGTGCCACGATTCTGCCCTTTTTCTTATTTATTTCAAATTATGAAAAGAAGCAATAGCTTGGAGGCAAACTGTTACTTTGAAGTAAGATCTTGAGCAAGAAAATAAAAGCACAATAGAAAGCTGACATTGATAGTGTATTTACAGTTTTGCTGAAAGTAGCCACTTTGGGACCTTAAAATCTCACTATAGATTTATAGATAATTATTTATGTAAGAGGCAACTCCACAGACTGCAGTAACAATCTCACATAACATCTTATAATTAATTATTATATTATATATATAATTATATCTATTGGTGCAGATACAGTAATAATTTAATTCAAGATCATGCATACAATACTCAGCACTGGTCACATTTCTATACCTTGTTCTTTCTTTACCTCAGTTAATGGTGTCAGCATTTATTGTTGTCATTTAATCCAACTTTCAAATGTGTCTGAATTGGAGGAAAACCCACAACATTCCCAAATTTAATGAAGACCTGCAAGAAGGCAGATGTGGGTTTTGAAGTGCAGGTGATAAGTCAGGTATCATTTAATTATATTTGCTTTTTTTTAAACTAGCCTCATGGGTTCTGCCAAAATTGCCATTAATACATTTGAAGAACAGAGCACAGTTACAGATTTCCTACTTACTTATAAGGATAGGAGTATCACGTGACAAACAGCAAATATGGCTCATTGAGCAGGATGCACACATACTGTATGACATTCTTTATTACAGTTCACTTAATTAGAGCTACAGTGGCCAGATCTCTCCATGCACATGCTGTTTTTATTCAGAGAGTGGAAGTGCTGTCTTCCGAGAAGTATCAGACCTAGCTAGAAAATTCCAAGTAAATTTGCGTGATGCCATTTTATATAACAATGTGCTTTCTTTAGGCTAAGGCAACAGAGTGCAGCTTTACAGCTACAGAGGTTATGTGCTTTAGTCACAATCTGAGCATTGTCTATGTGAGCTTTTGTTGTTCTGGTTGTGCTCACTTATGTTTATGGGTACTCTGGGTTACTCCGACAACCAAAAGACAGAGAGTTGAGATTGACTGCTGCAGGGGAAGAATAAGTGAGCCCAGAAATCTACTAGCAGTCCTTGCATGATAATTTCTTGTGTCATGTTCAGTGTTGCTGAGTAAAGCTCTGGCACTTCACAGCCTTGTATTGTATTAAATGGTTTGGGAAAACCACAGCAAAATGGTGTGAGGGACAGGCCAGGAGTCTGGCCCGGCTGGGACGCCCTCAATCGGCAAGGACAAGGGTAGATGGCTTGCACAGGAACATTGGTTGGCAGTCCTCCTGGCTTAGGATGGCGCCATGGGTTTGGAGCTCAGAAGTTTAGCCCTGTTGGGGGCCTGTGGTCACTGCCAAGGGGTGCATGGAGAACGGTAGAGCCCTTCATGGCTGGAATGCCACCACACCAAGAAGTGCTGCTGAAAGGAGAACACGGGACACCTGGATCACTACTGGGTGCTCTATAAAAGGAGCCACCTCACTCCATTCAGGGAACCAGAGCCGGGAGGAAGGGAAATGAAGCTTGCCGGGAGAAGTAACGGTTGAAAGAAGGAAAAGAAGAAAAGAGTTCTGTGTATTGTTTTTCTGAGCTGTGCTAAGCGTTTCCCACAAAAAAATAAAAATAAAAAATGTGTGTGCTGAACTTGTGTCCTGCGTCTGTATGTGTTGAGTTTGGGGAGCTGTGCAGTCCCAGCAGGCCACAATGGATATAATAAAAGCAATATTAAATACGGCCACGGGTTGCATTTCTTATTCTCTTGCAAATATGAATTCTTCACCTTACACACTGGTTGCTATGAATGGCCAAATAAAGGATGAAAATGATGATCTTTTGTCAATGGACGCCTGGCACATTAGAAATTACTTGTCAAATTGATTCTTTCTTAAAATGATGACACTTTCCACTGCCAGATTAAGACCTGGTCTTCATTTTACTAACCACAATGTCACCGTACTGCTCACAGTAGCTTATGAATGAGAAACAAATGACAGGCAGCAGAAAAGTAGAGGCTGAAATTGCTACATCCGTTACTGACAATGAAACTGTGGTTTCAAGAAGAAGTTCTGGTTTTACATATGTCATAACTTATCTGTGTAAACTTGGAAATTAGAGGGGAATAATTGAAAATGCATGAGTTAACAAAAAAAGATGAAGGATTAAAAAACAAATAGCAAAAACACACATGAACTGCATACATGACCACAATTGGAAATTCAGCTTTGATTGTTTTATAACATGTTGTATATTAAAGATTATGTAATGCTTATGTATACAATGACTGTGATCTATATGAGTAAAATCATAATACCTTTGGCCTGTCTTTTTAACTTTTTGTCTTAGCTTAATGTTATTTAACTAATTTGCACACTAAGGGCCTCATTTCAGTCTTCAGATCGCATCTTTGTCTGTTTCTTTGCGCTAAACAAATTTCCACAAAATTTTGCATGTAAGTTGCTGTTCATCCAACATAATATAGAGCCTAGATGGTGGTTTAAAAATTGAATCACAGTTAGGGCTTTAATGGGGGTTGGCAACCCCAAAACTGTGCATTATTCTAAACAGCTGAGATAAGCTTTATGAAATATTGCATGTGTAATAAAGCTGAACTTAATTATAATTCAGGCTACATGGCAATTAAAAAATTAAATTGGGAAGGGTGCTTGTAATGGAGGGGACAAGAAGTGCATCACTCCAAAACAGCTGAGCTGAAGTTAATGACTTTTCTTAAAGAATTTAGCATGTTATTGAGGTTTGGTCCAACTTACAGTGAAGGCTTCATTTCGTATCAGTGATGCAAAGGAAGCAAAGGCGAAGGTGGGTGTAGTGTGATGGAGAACGAACACAAAAGTCTTACATCACTCAAAAATAGCTATGTCTGCTTTTATGAAGTGTTGTACAAGTCAAATTCTGTTACAATGAAGTTCCAGGGACCTAAAAAAAAATCATTGTAATGGTTCCAGCAGACGCCCGTGACCCTGTAGTTAGGATATAGTGGGTTGGATAATGGATGGATGGATGGATTCTGTATTTGTTGCTATAGTGCTTGATTTAACTTGCGTCCAGGCGTTTGCAATCATTTCAATAGCTTCTTTCACGTTAGTTTTCAACTCCTCCTGTCAACAAGTTATGCTGGTGAGAATTTTTCTCAGCATTTCCTTGCGATAACACACTTTCAGAGTGCGAATGATGCCCAAATCCAACTGCTGAAGCACTGCGGTGCAATTGGCGGGGGGACTTCAACGCGAACATTATCTAAATGTGGAAGCATGTTGTAGGCAGCACAGTTAGCAATCATAAGCAGAATCTTTCTTTTCTTTTTCTTCATATTGTGAAGTTTCTGAAGCACGATTGCTGCATCTGTGGAAGATTGTTTGTCTGTTGCTGGGGCAGAGCAACTGCAGGCTGACAGTGCTGCAGCAGAGCACCGCGGAAGAAAACCCAAAAACATTGCAGTCGCGCTCTAAGCCAAGTTAGTCGCCAAGTAATCCTGTTCCCTGCATTTATAATGTTCCTTGCATCAACCATCGAGATCTTTTCAGAGTTGCATCGGTGGCGAGCTCTGTGAGCCTGTTGTTGCCCTGGCAACAGATAAACAGTTTTCCCCAGACGCGGTGATCGCACTTCGGGACGCTGTTCGGCGTGGCATCCCATTGGGTGAAGTCCAAAAAGAGTTTAGAAACCTCACAACAGTGACATTGCTTTTTCTTGAATGAGTGACGCACTAATAGGTATGCTTCTTGAATGAACATCTGCCATTCTATGGGAGGGTGACAATGAATTAAATTCTAATGGATGTTTTTCAAATGTTGATGAGCAATAAGCAGAAGGTATCACTGAAAACTACAGAAAACAAACACAGCAAAAAAAGAGATTGAGGACAGTTTGAAGAAAGAGAAAAATGTACAATGTTTGTGTTCGGGGATCGTTGTGCACAACTGAGCTGCGACCACAGAACTAACTGCTCTGTGGATGATTCATTCAGGCATTTCAAGGTCTTTTGGGCACTTCGTTGTAATGAAAGTATCTGCTGAATGTATTTCGTAGTAACAAGATTTCTATAGACTCGTGTCATATGGGAAAACTTTCGGGACCGTAAAAAGACTTTGCTGTAATGAAAATTTAATTGTAACAATATTCGTTGTAATGGAATTTCATCTGTATTTACATTGTAGTTAATGCAGTTAAAAATATGGGAGTTTCAAGAATTTCATTGGTGAGTTGTATTGGGAGGGTCAACACCACAAAAACAACACATTAGTCAAAACCAGCTGCGTAAGCCAACTTAAAGTACGTATGAAGTTTAAAAGTTTAATCATCAATAGTGAGAACACCACAAGAGACAGTAGGTTTGCTGTGTCAATGGTGCAATAATTCAACAAGCCATCCAGTTTATTAATGTGTGATTAAACATCTTTTTGTGAAACCACACTAAACCAGGAAATGCAAAGAAGTGTTCATGATTTCAACCTAGCAAGAACTTACTGCAATTGTGGGATCCAATGATACAGCAAAAGAACAAATTCTTGACTAATGAGAGCAGAGAAATTCATAAAGAGGTAACGCATATTGTGGATAGGACAGCCAGCAATAACAAAAGAGTCAACATTTAAAGTGAATAAATGTTTGTTTTCTTATCTTAACTCTTTGTACAAATATACCAAGGCAATACCAGGTACTTAAACTAGCTAATATTATATATTTGTGCGAATTATCCTTGTATATTCAGTAGAACCATGTGCCTGCGTTTTTCTAAAGTCATATATAAAGTGACACACAAAGCAAAAAAGAAAATGAACAGTGCCGCTTGAGCTAATTGCTAAAGCTTTGGCTATATGTCCTTCATCAGGACACAACCTGCTGGTATTTACCATGGAATATGCTTGGAGCAAAGATTACTCACTTTCTAATCCACATGTCACAAAAATCATAAACATATTGCATGGTAAAATTAAGTCAGCAAACGTTTATATCAACATGCTATATATATCAGCAGAAGAATGTCAGAACTAAAGTGCAAAATTGCTGACACGGGTTTTTTGAAATATCTTTATTAAAATATCTACTTTGTGTTTTCTCATATAGTAAATAATATGACACATGAATAGTGTGTAGCGGAGCACTCCCCTTGAGGTGCTTGCTTCTGTATAATTATTAAATGACTTGGGTGAATAAACAGCTATATTTTACTTTTAATTGCTTTAAAATATTTTAAAGTAATGAAAGTGCAGGGTTCAATGACGTATGCATGCAGGGTAATGCAGCTAGAAATAAAGAACAAACAGTAATCAAAATCTCTGTGTGGTCTATGAGCGTAATTACTTTATATATATATATATATATATATATATATATATATATATATATATATATATATATATATATATATATACTAGCAAAATACCCGCGCTTCGCAGCGGAGAAGTAGTGTGTTAAAGAAGCAATGATTGTCAATGTAATTGTTTTGTCACTGTTGTGAGTGATGAGTGTTGCTATATATAAATATATGGGAAAATGTGTAAATATATATATATATTTACACACACACACATAAACATATATATATACATATCTATACATATACACATATATATACACACACACATATATACATACATATATATATATCTACATATATACACATACATATACATACACACATACATACATACACACACATATATACACACAAATACATATATATATATATATATATA
>JANRMT010062820.1:1312558-1413939 GCA_026402145.1 Polypterus bichir lapradei
ATATATATATATATTTACACACACACACATAAACATATATATATACATATCTATACATATACACATATATACACACACACACATATATACATACATATATATATATCTACATATATACACATACATATACATACACACATACATACATACATACACACACATATATACACACAAATATATATATATATACATACACACACACATATATAAACATATATATACATATACATACATATCTACATATATACACACACAGCTATTTCGTATCAGTGCAAGACGCTGCTTGTTAAAACGGATAACTCCCGCTGTTACGTGCAAGTCTGCGTGGATATTATGAACTATCGTATTTGTTCAAGTTCTATTTAAATTTTAAATAGAAGGAATTTTTATTTAGACGACAGAAATATCTTTGGTAGGAATGGTAAAAACAGACAGGAATATTATTCCTGAATAAATCAACTCAAACCTTAAACAACTTATAATATTTTGCTCTCCATAAAAATATATCCTGTCTAAATTATACAAGTTAGAAATAAAGTAAACGTTAAAAGAAGAAACATTCAAATTTCTTTACTCTTATGTAATTTTATATAAAAAATAAACTTAGATTTTAAATATCCCAAAAGATTTTGCTCTGCATAAAAATATATGCTGTCAAAATTATACAAATTCAAATATGAACATGCTGCATAACAAAACCTGGAAATATAAATAAAATGTGTTCCTTTCAGCAATAACAAATCAAATCATTCAGTTGTCTTTGCTCTTATGTCATTTTAGAGCTGGACGCCTGGCATCTTTTTTTGGCAACAAGTTCGTTTCTGTTTGGTGTGAGGTTCTGTGTTGTGGAGATTCTCAGGATGGACTGCAGGTGCTCATTAGTGAGGCGACTCCTGTGTGCTGTTTTGTTAGTCTTTATCACTGAGAAGAGCTTCTCACACAGATATGTGCTACCAAACATGCACAAGGTTCGAGCCGCATGTAGACGGACTTTTTTTGTTCTTCAAAGTCACCAACACGCCGTGCGCTCAGTTTATCAGCAAAGTGCGTATTTGGGAACACCGTAGTGACGACTTGGTTCAACATTACTTGGCA
Organism: Polypterus bichir lapradei; assembly: GCA_026402145.1. NCBI lineage: Eukaryota > Metazoa > Chordata > Cladistia > Polypteriformes > Polypteridae > Polypterus > Polypterus bichir. The sequence continues at coordinate 1,313,654 of JANRMT010062820.1, forward strand.
ATAGGGAAAGTGGGGCAAGTTGCACTGGTGCATTTGTGTCTCCCATAAAAGCAGCTTCACTTGAAATCACTTTGTGATTGTGCACGGGTAAAAACGTCCGCTGAAGTGTCAGATTCTTATTTAATTCTTCTGCTTTCTGTATCTTCTGCATAGCATTCAGGTCTTTCAGGTTACCCTGATGTTTTGTCTCATTGTGCCGTCTTAGATTAATTTCTGTAATTACAGCCACATTAGCTCCACAAATGAGACAGACGGGTTTAACGGCAATGTCAGTAAACATATACTCAGCCTCCCATCGGTTTTTAAAGGCTCTATTTTCAGAATCAACTTTTCTCTTAAGCATCGTGTGGGCTAGCTTCGCAATAACTTGCAAGCTAGACTTGATTAACGCGGTAAGTGTTCGGTAAGGCTTCTGAAGCGCTGCATTATGGGATGTGTAGTTTATTGTGTTACCAGCGCTTCATATACCCGGGCCATTAATAACAATAATACAGTATATAAAATGATCTCGCGGGCCGGATATAATTACACGCCGGGCCGGATGTGGCCCGTGGCCCTTGAGTTTGACACATATGGACTAAATAGAACTTGAAAAGATATATTTTTTCGTACATCGAGCCCGCGTGCTAATGTGGTTTTGCCTGCATGCCTCACTAAGTGACCCTCCCCTCGCTCTTACTTTTTTACCGTTCATCTAATGAATACACTGAGTATGGCTTTACCAAAACAATCATTGATTGCGAATAAAGTATTCATTATTCGAGTATGTAGATCAGGGTATATATATATATATATACATATATATATACCCGCGTATCGCAGCGGAGACGTAGTGTGTTAAATAAGCTATGAAAAAGATTCGTTTCTTACTGCATCAATAAACAGCTCGTCTTCTTCTTTATCTGAGACCTGACACACTGCATGCATGGGTTTTTTTTTAACACTGTCTTCCTTTAGCGGGACATTCACTTTTTCCACCGTGTGCTTTGTTTCTGCAGTAGCTGTACTTATTACATACTTATCTTGTATGTATCAGACGCTTCATATTTTTTTGCTGCCTTTTCAATTGTGTAATTCGGTTTTTGTTCAGCGCTCTTCGGAACTCTTGCTTTTTGTCTGTGCACTGCGTCAGTTCACGTGAGCCGCTCGGTGTTCTTGCATCGAAGTTTCCCAGCTGTGCTGTTGCTATGTCGTGCTATGTCCATGGCTGTATCTAATGCTACCAAAGTCCCGGTACTTAAAACTTTCTCTCGCAGTTTCGCTGAGTTTGTGCCAAACACCACCCTGACTATCTCATCTTCCTCTCCATAAGCACAGTCCTACACCCGTGAATAATTTACCCGTGGCATTTTGCTATTGGATTGGCGCTGACGGACGGCCTTATATGGGCAGGCACTAAATTACAAACGCCAGCGGCAGCCTGTCTATGAACTTAATTTAAAGTGTTGGTTTACACTGTGCTTTGTTTCCGAAGTAGCAGAACTCATGAATATGGTTGTATATATCACTCGCTCGCTTCTTATTGTTTCGCTGCCTTCTCAATTATATAATGCATGTTTTCTTCAGCGCTTTTTGGGGCTCTTCCTGGTTTTCTACGTACTGCGTGATTACGTGGGAGGCGTGATGATGTCAAACTCCGCCCCCACGGGTTTCAAGCTCATCTCCATTACAGTAAATGGAGAAAAACAGCTTCCAGTTATGACCATTACGCGTAGAATTTCGAAATGAAACCTGCCCAACTTTTGTAAGGAAGCTGTAAGGAATAAGCCTGCCAAATTTCAGCCTTCTACCTACACGGGAAGTTGGAGAATTAGTGATGAGCCAGTCAGTCAGTCAGTCAGTCAGTCAGTCAGTCAGTCAGTGAGTGAGTGAGGGCTTTGCCTTTTATTAGTATAGATATATATATTGTGGACGCGGCCCGGACACAGACAGGCAGACATGTTTTTAAATTCACCACCACACGTTTATTTACACTATTTACAATTTAAGTCAGTGCACACACGAACCCCAAACACAGTCCTGGCCACAATATGCCTTTCTTCGGGCCGCCTCCACTCTCCTCTCTCTTGCCTTGTCCTGCCTCCACCCGACTCCAGCGCTGAATGAATGGAGACGGCCCCTTTTAAACAATCCCCGGATGAGCCCCAGGTGTTCCCGGCATTCCTCCTCTGGCCACGCCCCAGCGTGGCGGAAGTGCCGGCTGTCCTCCCGGCAGCTCTCCGGGTGCCGTCCTAAATCTTCCCCCCAGCACTTCCTGGTGTGGCGGAAGTGCTGGGGTAACAGGTCTCCAAGGCATTGGGGCGCCTCCTGGCGGTGACCACGGGCCCCTACAGGGTGGAGCTTCCATGCCCTGTACCCGTGGCCCCCAGAGCAACCATGAAGGCGGCCCCCACGTGATCTAGGGTGGGCCTTGACCCTCTTCCGGTCCCTCACGGTGTCCCGGCCGGGTCGTTGCCCCTGGCATCCCTGACAATATATATATATATTGTAATAAGCACACAAACAGATCTTAAAGTTTTGGGGTGTTTAGGCCCCGTATACTGTAACAAAAGAAAGGTCTTCAGAATATCCAAACAGAAAATTACATCAGACAACCAGGGATGGTTACACTGATATTATAAATAGACAGACAGGAAATTAGGGACGTGGAATGCTGGGAAGGCGTGGTGGTGGATGGTTAGTGGACATCATCAACGGGGGACCAGAGGAGAGAAAGGAACCCGGAAGTGATGTCGTTTGTTTTTTCTTCATGCGGGATGGATCATGGTGCCGCCGTTTCATCATTTCTATGGGAGAAGAGAGAGAGAGGTTAGTGCCCCGGCTTTGTCCCCGGCGCGAGTTATTGCGATGCGCGTCGGGTCCTTCAACTGCTCCCCATGCGCTTGAGCCTGACAATATATATATATATATATATATATATATATATATAGTGAAATAAACAGACAAATGCCACAGAAAAAGTTTGGGGCAGCCACCCACATACTTGAAATCAGGCTGCAAAGTAGGAAATTAAGTGCGAGTTGTTTACAGATTCGAGTCCTAAACAGAACTTACTAGATGAAACAATATGGTGGTTTTATGATTAGGCATAGGAAATGAGGTCATCGGGCCTGGAACCGAAGTGACGTCATTGGGGCCAGGCAGAATTTCCCATAACTGGTCTACAGAAGAAACAGAGAAAGGCTTAATGCACTCTGCCACCCCCTGGTCTGGCGTGGAATTACTCTCATTTGAGCCTTTTGGCTGCCTCCCATACACATGTGTGACAATGTATATATATATCAGCAGGGTGAATGGCAAAGAGCAGTCCATCTGAGTTTTTCTTTTGCTTCCTGTGATTTAAGTACACTCATCACAACACAGGGAATCTCAGATTAACCACAGGATAAGTATAAAAATATTTAGATCGCCTATTATAAGTTTTATAGCTTCAGGATTATTATTTTATAAGGAATGTCATTAAATCTCAAGAAACTGTCATATGCTTAGCTTTACCTGTTTTGCCTATTGGTAGTACTGCCGATTTAAAAGGCTGGTTTAATAGGATCTCTCCATCTTAAATCCATGCTAGTTACCACTTATAATGTTATTTTCATAATAGTATTGTTGTTCATAAGAAGTATAAAACAGATTACTAAAGAACATCATCCCAGTTAATTTGAAAAATGTAAATAAGTGAACTAAAATATATTCACTCAGAAGTCATCATGCACCTCACCTCTTTCATGAACACTCTACAAAAAGATTTTGAAGGTAATGTAAAGGTCAGCTTGCTGCTGGGGAGCACACATCAGGGAGCAGGTCAGTAGCGGCCTCCACTCTGGTATCCCATTGATTTCACTTGTCTTCAGAGAATGGGCCATTCAGAAGCTGCCTTTGCTGAAGCTGGGAGATGAATCTGCCAGGGGAATTTTCCACACAAAGTGACACACACCAAAAGCTTTTATGCTTTCAAAGGGGCATGAAAGGTAAAAAAGGTTCAAAGACATATTAATAAAGCTGGAAACAGCCAAGGGATTTTGTGACTGCTTCTACCATAAACTATATAAGGAAGAGAAGAAGCTTGTGGAGGCCATGGCCGATGTCTTCAATATGTAAACACCAATTAAGCCAGCCTTGGTTTTGCTATATCAGTCGTAATGCAGTTCCACTTGCACATGGATTTTAACCATCACGTTGAATTTAGCAATAATCCAGGGAGCTGTTAATATAGCTAAGGAGAATTATGGTATTTAATTAGATTTCTGTTGACCAACTGGTTTTCCATTGAGGGTTCGTTCCTGCCTTGTGCACTGTGCTGATAGGATATACACAGAACCCCGTCGGACAACTGTGGTTTGGATTAATCTACTCTAAGAAAGCTATGTTATTATGATCAGTGTTATTATTTATTTAGTTATTTTTGTGTGTGTTCATTACATCCATCAGTTTCTATACTTGCTTATTGTGACTCAGTAGCTACAACTGTTAAGAGAGATAATATCACAGTAAATGACTGCGTCACAGAGTGTGCACTCAACTTCAGCAATGCATTTCAGCTTGGTAATTGAAGATCATATCTGTGGACAACAGGCTAAGCTGGATTTACCCGGCAAAATACACTCAAACATTGAAATGATAAAGATTCCTGCTCAAAAAAAAATGACCACTTATGATATGACTTATGATAACATTTGTAATGCTTCTGTAAGTGTGTCAAAATTTAACTCTTCAATGGGACGTCATGGCCTGTCTTTTTCTGCTAATTTACTGTGCATGGCCAGCAATGGTACAGACTGCTGTCTCACAGTAACTAGTATCTTTTGTTTTCATATGAGACTGTGTTGGATGGATAGATAGATAGATAGATAGATAGATAGATAGATAGATAGATAGATAGATAGATAGATAGAAGTTTATTAATGAGGGAAACTAGTCAAAAGCAGATTTACTGTTTTTTTTTTATCCACATTAAGTTTTTTGTTCCAGTGCTGCATCTCTTAATATAATGCTGCTTATACAAAGGGATTTTACTCAAGTCTGGTACACATAATATACCCAGTAGACAATAAACACAAATATGCATTCAATAGATATTATAATAGATGAGAAACAAATAAGTTAGCCTCCTGAGACGCGCCAACTGCTCAGTTAACTCTCCAGCTCACTTACATTGCCCTGGGAGTGTTTTACCCCCATTAACGGACTCCTTCTTAATTGGGTAACAAGCCCCAGATGAGGATGCATTCTGGTTACCCTGACAACCGAAAGCAACGCTGCATCTGACTTGTTGGGTCTTCACTCTTTCATTCTGAATCACTTGTTTTCCTTCTTTGTCTAACAAGAATCAACAGATGAGTAATTGACGTGTTGGCTGTGTCTTTTACCTTAAGAGTTTTTAATAGGAGTCATTTTTCAAAGCCATGATACAGTTTTGGCCATTTTAGTTTAGACCTGGACTGGAAGGTTAGATCCCTGCAACCCTTGTTATAAGTAGCGGGGAAAGACAGAGACCCGAGCTCCAGAATTATAAATGTACAGTTTATCAAGGTTTTATCTCAATCAGTAACAAAATGTTAACAAATGATAAAGTTCATTTCACTTTCTGCTGTGACTTACTTACATGCATAGGACTATCAAGGAGAATGAAACCAAACAATAAACAGATTTTTTGTTGTCAGGTTGAATCGAAAATCAAATGATCCACCCTACTGGATTTTGTTATACTGTGTTCTTAACTACTTCACAGCTTTAAAACGGCTTTTTTTCTTTATTGGCCTGATGACTGCCCTCTTTTTTCAAGTCAATTCTGAATTTTATCTGGTTTTCGTTTTTTGTTTTTTTGTAGAATACTATCAGCAGAAGGGCAGGGTAATAAGGTGTTAGAGAATTTTTTTCAAACTGTAAAGTCATGCTTGGATGGGCTTCTTGTGTTTTCTAGCTTCATGTTTTATTCACTTTACCCACCATCTACCTGTTTTCAATATGTATGGCAAAAGAACATTTCAACTAGGGTAACTAAATTTTAAGGAAGTTTTTCTTAGTTCACTTAGCAGAAACCTTTAAGAGTCTGATCCTGAACCAGCTCTCACCCCTGGTTTCAGAACATCCTGATCCTCTTCTGTTTGCCTATCAGGCACATAGAGGTGTGGAGGATGCTCTGATGGGAACAACAAAAAAGACAATAACACATTCTGCATTTTTGAATACTGATGTATTTTGGCCATGAAAATATTATAGCTGGAAATGACACTACAAATTCTGTGCTACAGTGACCTCCACCTATTTTGATGGTGGTTTAGGATCATAAAACAACAAGAACAAGACATCGCCTTGTGTTAAATGATGTTTGTAGATAAATGAATCAGTCATGGGCCGCACGGTGGTGCAGTGGTAGCCCTGCTGCCTCGCAGTAAGAACGCCAGGGTTTGTGAACCTAGTCCTCCCTGCGTGGAGTCTGCATGGGTGCTCCGGTCTCCTCTCATGGTCCAAAAACCTGCAGTTCAGGTGATCCTAAATTGGCCCTAGTGTGTGGCTGGACTGTGTGTGTTTGCACTGTGACAAACTGGCACCATGTCCAGGGTTTGTTTTTGTCTTGTGTCCTATGGCTAGTTGGGATGGGCTCCAGCAGACCCCTGCCACCTTGTTCAGGACTAAGTGGGTTAGACAATGACTGACTGACTGAGTGAATGAATCAGTTACTTACACAACACTGACATATGGCCAAGAATAAACGTTCATCCAGTCCCCAGTTATAATCACATGAATGCATCTCAAAAATACAGGATAAAATGGGAATATAACTGTTTATTTCAAAGCTTTGCATTTCATTAACAGTACCTAAAATTGGAAAATAAAGCAAAAGTGTAGCAGCTGTGGAAGTTCTAGAATCACAACTGCCATCTGCACCCTGCACGACCTTCCCCGACAATAATGTCATACCTGTGGTCTCTCGCTCCTCTCCACTCTCTGGACTTTGTGTGTCTGCTGATGACATGAGGAGAGAGAGCTGAGAAAACTCTGCATAATAAGCTTCGGGGCCAGATAGAATCAGCCCCAGGGTGCTGAAAACATTTGCTAACCAGTTCTGTGGGGTCCTACAACACCTGGTCTCCTTTTCTCTGAAGTTGCTGAAGGTTCCTCAGCTGTGGAAAACAACCTTTGTGGTCCCAGTGCCAAAGAAAGGTCATTCCAGTGATCCGATGGACTTCAGACCAGTTACTCTTACTTTATTCATCATGAAAACCTTTGAGAGGCTGGTCCTAAAACAGCTCTGACCTCCATTCTCACAACATTTGGATCCTCTGCAGTTTGCCTAACGGACACATACAGATGTGGACGATGCTCTCATCTATATTTTCCACAGACCCTACTCCCACTTGGACAAAGCTGGAACCACAATCAGGATCATGTTCTTTGATTTTTCTACTGTTTTAACACCATTCTGCCTCATCCACTGGGGGAAATGCTCAGGAGTATGCCTCTTGATGCCTCCTCAATTTTCTAGACTACCTGACCAAAAGACAGGAATTTGTGAGGCTCAAGAATTGTGTGTCAGAAATGGTGGAGCATAATACTGAAATACCTTAGGGAACTGTCTGGTCTCACTTCCTGTTTATCTTCTACACAGTAGACTTCCAGTTTAACACCAGTGCTTCCCATTTACAGATATTTTCAGATGACTACTTTCAGATGACATAAGCTGCATTCATAATGGAGATGAGTCTAAGTACTGGACTTTGTGTCTGAGTGGTGGACTTTGTGTTGTGTTGCAGAGAGAACTACCTGCAGCTCAACATCAGCAAGACAAAAGAGTTGGTGGTGAATTTCCAGGGTGCCATAGAGCCTCTGAGGGCAGCCATTATTCAAGGGTAGGATGTGGAAGTGATGCAGAGCTACAGGGTACCTGTGGGTTCACATAAACAGCACACTGGACTGGTCCGACAACACAGTGGAGCTGTACAAGAAGGGCCAGAGCAGACTGGACTTGCTAAGGAGACTCGGGTCTTTAGATGTTTTCACCAAGCCGTTGGAAATGTTTTGACTATCTGTAAGAGAGTTTACTTTTAGAAGATGCACTTTAAAGCAGAAATACAACCTGGTTGTTTTTCAGAATTTTTCATTTTTAAAACATGATCCATAATTTTGTGTCTTTTTTTACATACTACATTATCCTGCTGTAACCTGCATTAACCCTGTACAGTTCAATGCACATTAACGTGGCCAATGGTAACCCAATATATGTCTAACATTTGAAAATCCTGTTTATTACTAGATGTAAGCAGAAAGCACTCTGGCAAAACGTTGTGAGGAGAGCAAAGTAGAATGGCAATCAGAATTTTACTAAACATCCAAGGTCAACCAGACAAATACCTTAATATTTACAAATACAATATTATGATTTTGTCCCTCCATTTAATTTTTGCCCCATTTTGCCGCATATCTCCAAATAGGAGCCCCTGTTTTATATCACACTTTATTTAAGGTATCTAAACAAAAGTTGAACTTTTCCTGACAAGTTTCGTAGAAGAACAAGTGTAACATACTGTTATTCAGTAAAATCGGTCCACTGGAAGCTGAGATTTCTTTCAAAAAAAATCCAGAGATCTTGGCCAAAAAGAACAGACGGTGGTGTATTCTGTAAAGCCAAGTACCAAAATCCAAACAAGTCAGTATTAAACAAAGAATGTTCCTAAGTCTAGTCCGTTTTCTTTTCCTTTAATAAGAGTTATGCAAGCGTTTTAATGCTGTGGATGTAAAGATTTAATGCACACCACTATCTTGCAGTGTTTATAGTAATGACTCCTACATTTTTACCTTATAACTGGATTTATGCTCCAAATTAGTTAATTGACTGGTCATGAAATGTTTCTGTGCACTCCAGTACTTTTGTAAAGGCTCCATTCAGCCACTATGAGTTGCATTTCCATCCATTTTTCCTTATAACATGTACCCTTTATATCTGCAACTAGGGGGGCAAGCCCCCTGGCGCCTTCGGCACCTAACCACCAGTTGTTGCCAGAATTTTAGTAAAATCTGTAAATGTACAAAAGAAACATTATTATTTTTTGCAGTCAAAATCACAAAATTCTATAAATATGTAAAAGAAAAATGAATTATTATTTAACAGAGTATAAATCATGAAATGAGAATAAAATATTTACTCTCTTACCGACTGGAGTATTCCTGTTAAACTGAGGTCCATATTTTAGGTTATAATTTAAAAATGGAATAAGAATCTGAAAATTTAACAACATCACATTAAAGTTCAATAAATTCTGACAAGAATGATACCAAACATATATAGGTTTTAAAATAAGCCGATTTAAAGCGTGACAAAAAACGTCACAATAAATCGTTGCACAATTTCGGATTTTATATATAGAGAGTAGATAAGTCTGCTAGGTGTTCTCTAAATATAATTTTTTCTATTGTCTGTTTGCATTCCAGCAATTCAATACAGTTGAAAGATAAACCATTCTTCATTATTTTGTGAAACGTTTCAAATCCTTTCAATTCTTAGTGTCCTGGCTTCCTGGAGTTGGTAGTAAGTGATATAGAAGAAGACAAAAAGTCAAAAGAGTTTTCACACATTTTATTTTTGACTGTCTCTTTACCTTTGCCAGAAATCTTTTGGCAACCCCATGGGCTTTGATTAGGCCCTCTGCACTCATTTCCTTACAAGGCAACCATGCAAATGTCCCTACAGCCATTGCACACTCACATTATTCTTTAAATTTGTGACACTTCTGTTTTGGGAGCCTCTTGAATCCGATGCCATCGATAACATAACCGGATGAGCCAGGCAGATGAAGACACACAAAACACATTGCAAGGGGTAAGCGCAAAGTTACTCAGTGCTTTTATTTTAAAATAAGCAAATTAACCAGTCCAGTGCAAAATTCATAATACAGTAAATAAATAATACAATAAATGAAGTGTTCATAGTGGAGGTTAAAATGAATAAATAGAAGATTCATAAAAACAAAATTTAAAAAACTGTCTTTAACCCTTAACTACTTGGACCATTTCTCATTTCAAGTACTCGCACGGTGTACTTTATGTACCAGTGTTAAAAATAGCTCTTTATGTGCATGCTGTGAGGGAGCAATATAAAATTTAAAATTATATTAAATTGTACATCTTTTTAATGTAATTTAATACCATTTTACTGAATAGTATGACACAGTCTAGGACTATCTGAAAATAAGCCTGATGCACTTTTCCAGTGCTCATTCATCATCGTTCACACTTTCATCCACTGCAGAATTTGCACAAGTATCACATTTCACTTCAGTTGTTGAATGTTTTTTGCAGACAAAGTCGTTGCAAGAACATCTCATCATTGTCATACATACGTAACTACCCACGTGGTGTACCAAATGCACCATATGGAACTTGCGACTGTGTATCCACTCATAAAACCGGCCTGGGAAACTGTACTTGTACTGAATCAAACAGAGGATAGATGTTGGTAGGTTCAAGCAAAAGGATGTTGGACAAAAATAACTGTACAAAATTCACCAGTATGAGTAGTTAAGGGTTAAAAGTCAAAGCCCTGGTATCCCCTCGTAACTGACGTCTCCTCAACTTGCCCTTTTTGGACCTTGCAGTTCTAGGAGAAGCTCACCAAGAGGCACAGACAACCTTTTGTCCTGGCCTGGGTCCCCACCGCCATGGTATTCCACAGGGAGCCTCCGAACCCTGCTCCGTCTCTCAGCATCTCCTGCCGAATGGCTCCAACCAGAGAAAGCACACTGTCCTCCCACCATTGCCAACTCAATGGCTTGTCCCGGTGAGAGCACACTTCTAAGCATGATGGTCGCCCCTGCTACCTGGTCGCTCAACCGGAGTGACCCCTCAGCTCCCTCATGAGCGCTGGCCCCACACACTCCTCTCTGGGGCCCCATTCCCATTCGCCTTCTTCCTTTTTAACATGCACCGGCTGTCACACTCTTTCTCTCTCGCTTGCTTGCTATTTCCTGCTTTCTCTCTTGTTTGCCTTCAGCCCTTTAACCTTAGTTTCTCCCTTTATTTTTCTTTCTTTTCTTCCTCTCTCTTTATGTTTTCTCACTCTCCTTTTATTCACTGGGGAAGGTTGCAGGTGCGATTGCCTGAATGCCACCCTGGGTTGATAACAAGACAATCAGACCCCCTGCATGTGCTGGCAAGATAGAGCACAGTCAGCTGACCACCTCTTACAAACCCGGAGACGAACCGTCTTCTCAATCAATTGCTCGCACCTGCTTCTCTCCCCCGCTTGAGCACATCCATTATTTATACTGTATATCTAAAATACAATGGCAAACCACGGACCCCTCTTACCATATATTATTAAGCCACTAGTTGCACGGAAAGGCTCCATGCCTCAACCAGCCCATTGCACCTAGTGGCACAGATCCACAGTGTGGCCCTGCACTGAACAAAAAGAGCAATAACTAACTAAAGCACTAAAACCAACCCTTCCAAAAACAAACCCAAGCCCTCTCTTTAAAAAAAGAACATTAAAAGAATGAAACTTTAAAATGACAATAAAACAATCATTAAATAAATGTCCATTAGAAAGTTCAGTTTTTAAAACTTCCTCCTCTGGGTTGAGTCCTGTTGGTTCTTTAAAAAAATCAGGCACCTATCCCACTTGCTGTTTCTTCTTCTGTTCTTCAGTCTTCACCACCTTGGCTCATGCTACCACTGCCATCATATGTAACAATATTGGGCTGAAGAGACTCCCAAAACAGAAGTGGGAGCGTGGAGCCAACTTGCACTGTTACAAAATTATTTAAACTAATACCTTGCATATCAAATTTAATTGTCAATAATCAACTCAAACAAACCTAATTTAAAAAAAAAAAAAACCAAAAAGACTGCTCATTATCAGTAAAATGTACATAGTACAGAGCTAACTGAGAACAACACAACAGCCATTAGTATTATGCAAGCAAAACGTGAGGTTGCAAAATAAAACACTGCCACTGAGGGACACGTCTATGTCACATCTAGGAATTCTGCTACATTATTCTGTCTTTTTGGCTTTAACAGCTATGTACAGTTACCAGGGATGGCTTCTGACATGCACCCAAAACTGCTTTGACTGGCCCACAAGACCCTAAATTAATGTAAGTGGGATCCATAAATAAATGGATGATTGGACACTTTCATTAAACATCCAGAAAGTCTGCTTTTGAGCTGATTTTGTGACTTGGAAATGTGAAAGAAAGTGTCTCACAGAATAATACAAAGCCATGAAATCTTTAAAGGGTTGATTGGAATTTAATAGAGAAGCGTTCTCCTAGCATTTGATTGCATTTCTCACATTCCTACAATTAGCTTTCATTTCTGTAATCTTAATAGATGTGCCAAATTAAGACATGTGTGAGTGTCTGTTGTACCCTGGACTGTCCTATACAATGTGGATTCATTCCTCACTCTGCTGTTTATACATTCAAAGACTTGCTGTTACCCTGCTTAAAAATATGATTGTTATAAAAAAAGAAACTTTTTTAGATTAAAATGTTGTGAAATCTTTAATGAAGCACTCACTGATGCAGCTTAATTTTTGTGAAAACGTAATTGCAATTTTTCAGAAAAAGTGATATTGTTTGTTATCTTTATAATAAGAATGATTTTCTTTAACTATCTATCAACGTATCCATCCATTTGCTAATCATATTTAATTCATTTTTAAAGTAAGGGAGTGTGAAAGCTTACCCTATAGCCCACTCTGGACAGTATACCAGTGCATTGCAGAACACGTTTACATACACACTCATCCACAGCGGACTAAATCACCAATTTATCAATCTGTTTGATGCACACATCATAAACTGCAGAGCAGAATGACAAATACAGTATGTACTAAGAATTTTTAGAAGCTCATAATAAAGAAGAATGACAAATTTTGCAAAAGAGTATGCATAATCAGTGAAGTGTGAAGCCACTTTCTATATTATTTGCCTTTATAGGCTACCTCTGATATGGACCTTAAGTTGATGGAGAAATGTTTGAGGTGTTGAATGTGGAACGGAATGTATTTTAAGCCAATGGTAAAAATCAAACTTAAGCTACAGAACTTGATGTAATTCATGTAAGAAATGAGAGGAGACCATTCAGTCCATCAACCTTGTTTGTTTAGCTAATATCTAAGCTGTCCCAGTATCTCATCCAGATTCTTCTCAATGGTTGTCAAGCTTTCTGCTCCACCTAGTCCCGGTAGTTAGTTCCAGTTTCACCAACTCTTTGCGTAGAAGTGCTTCAAATGCGCTTCCTCTTAGTTTCCACTGGTGTCCTCAAGCTTGTGAATCACCATTTATTTGAAAAAAATTATCTGGATCTACTTTATCGAAGGCTTTCAAAATTCTGAAGACCTGGATTAGGTTCTCATGCAGTCTACTGAGGCTAAACAGGTGTAATTCTCTGAGTCTTTCAGAGTAGTCTTTGGTAACACCTGGTTGCTCTCCTCTGCACAGCTTCAAGTTCTGCTAAGTCTGGTGACCAGAATTGCACACAACATTCTAGCTGTGGTTTCACTAGTGCATTATATAGTCTGAACATCATGTCCTTCAAATTATATTCAACAGTTTGTACAATATAGCCTAACATTTTGTTTTCCCTTTTAATCACTTCAGCATATTGCTTGGGAGGATGAGAACGATGTATCAAAGTAAACACCTAAGTCTTTTTCAGAGGTTGCTTCCTATAGGACAGTGTCTCTCATTTTGTATTTATACTTGACGTTCCATTTGCCCACATATAGCTCATTGCACTTTTCGACATTAAACTGCATTTTCCAAGGTTTGCCAAGTTCTGAAAATTGATCAGGTCTTTTTGAATTATATTTACTGCCTCCTAAGTATCTGCTATCCCTCTAATTTTAGTATCATCTGCAAAGTTCACAAGTCAAAGATTCATTCATTCATTCATTCATTCATTCATTCATTCATTTATTTATTTATTTATTTATTTATTTAAGTCTCATTTCTTTTTTTTATTACATCACTGTTCCTTGCATCAGTACTCTATACCTTATGTATCCAAAAATGCATTCTTTCAAATAACATTGATAAAAACCTCCGCATATCAAAGGCACATCTCATACTTTAAAACATACAAAGAAAAAAGGCTTTCACATAAAATGTCATGCACTAACTCAAAATAAAACGTTCATTTACAATTGTAAATTTATTCTTTTAAAACAATCTGGAACACCACCTGCATCTCCCGCTAAAAAGTAACAGAATAATTATACAATCAAAAAGAATTTTAATTCAAGTCAAACATTTATTAATGATGTCCACATCATACCAATATGTGGATACGTTTTGATTTAATACAGTTATTATCTGACAGAAGTTTTTTTTTTCACTTGACTTTTGCCATATGAAAAATGAAAAAAATTTAAAATAGTTTTTAGTTACACTCAAAAAACAGATAGGATCGAAAAGAACTGAACCACAAAAATTTTGTATTATGCAATCAAGAGTTATTTGGTATAGAGCCATACACAAAAAGACACCAGATGAGTCTAGGAACAGGTTAGAAATTAGATTTATTATGCAAAATAAGATTAACAAGGGAGGAAAACAGAGAAGGAACAAACAGTATAGACTTTGTCTGGTACTCGTATCTCAGCCGAGGTATTTGTTTTATGTCTTTTTTATTCAATGTTCAGTTGCTGAGGTGTGTTAATATTAGTTTTGTTTATTGTCTGCTTTGTTTCCTATAGCTGTGCTGTATTCCACATGTTTTGTGGGTGGTCCCTCCAAGAGGCAGGTCTACCTGCCAATCATCATCAGGAGCTGCCCTCCACCCTATAAATTAGGAAGGTCTTCCACAGTTCATTTCCAATGGGTAATGGGGTTTGGAGTGTGCACTTTGTGCTTCTATTGTGCTTATATTGATTCATTGGATTTTTGACCATTTTGCTCTGGTTTCTTGACATTGCCATTAGATTGTGTATTGGGACTTGTTTGCCTTGGATTGCCCTTGGTGGACACTGCTTTTTGCCTTGTATATCCTATGGAGCCTCATGTATGTACAATAAATCTTTTATTTTATAAAGACCCTACATGGCTCTTTGTGTATATAGCTGGGGTTTTTGATGTGATTTCCCCCTCTAATGGACATTTTGGGAAATGTTCTTAGAATTCTTTTGCTTTTGGACTGCCAGTCATAACAGTGTCCTTCTTGGGCCTGTCTAAAAGGCTTTTCAGCTAACTAACCTCTTGAGCTCACACCAAGATTCTGGCCTTCTCCTTCCGCAATATGCTGGCATCCTCTTTCTCCCCACCAGTCGAGCCCTTGTTGCTACTTCTTCCCCAACTTCAAGCTCTCCAAATTGAGGAGGTGGAAGCCCTTATATGGCTTCTTGCAGAAGTACTTTCAGGAAGTATTTTTTTGGATCACAACCATAAAGCTTCTTACAAAAAGTACATTTCTCAAAAGCCACCTTGGGGGATTTGGAATACAGAAGGCAGATATTTCAGCTACCCACTAGCATCTTGGGGTATTCTTACTCCATTCTTGTGTACTTCCACAACTCATCTCAGCCAGTTTATGACACCCAATCCAGGATGTGTCTTCACCTACAGTTTTCACTGCTCCTCTGTTCTCTCTTGCAAGGATTATGTTCAAGGCCTCGGATTGACATAATTTTTCACAGAATAATCAGAATGTGCCAATACGTGTAAGGTACTATTCAGACATTGTATTTTGGAGTAATGCTGTAATGCTAATTTACATAGTGAGTGTGTATACTTGTGTTACATGCTTGGGGTACTCCTCACTTTATGCCTTTTGAGTTTAATTTCACCACCACCAGTAGCAAGTTGTAAAAAATGAAGTAATCTTTTTATAGGGAACATGTTTCCAAGACACTCCAAAGTGCAATCATTTGCAAAAACATTTTACAGTTTGAGCAGTGGCAGTTTCCATGACATGCTCTGGTCTCATCTGGATGATTTGGAAGTAGGGATTAGCCACTTTGACACATTGTTGGTGACACTTTGTCACTGTTTCTCCTTGTGCACTGAAAACCATTCATTCAGAATAAGGATTTGTTCTACCATGTTCAGTGATGCCCTATTTTATTTTAGTTTGTTAGCATATAATACAGTTAAATGAGATGCAAGGCATTTGTACTTGTTGTTTTATGTGCTGCAAAAATAATCTGATTTGCTGAGTTTGTTTGTACCCTTCAGTGTCCTGACATGTAATGCTTATTCATTGACTTTAGAGCAGGCATGTGTTTGAGGCAACCCTAAAATATATCAATTTATTATGATTTATTTAAGTAACAGATATAAGATACGATGTAGGCTTTAACCAGACATTGTTTTGCTCATATTTTATTTTTACCAATCAGCCTGGCGGCATATATTTCTGAAGAAAATGGGTTCACAAGTAGACATTAGAGACAATTCAGGGACAGTCCAAGCACAGAAAGATATTATTTTCACATTGTATGTTACCCTGTTTTTTATGTTTGTATCTCTTTATTAAATTCCATTTTAGTATGCGCCAAGACAGGAAAAACTTTTGACAGTGGCAGGCAAGCAAACCAAAGAAAAGGGCAATAACAGCTAGCTGGGAACAGAACTAATGACAAAGGCTCTATGGGCAAGCCCATAATGGCCTACTTTGCTTGTCTACCTCAATGTGAATAGAAGTGAATGCTTGCTTAGCTGCTCAGTGTTATGTTCAGCAATCAAGTTCTTCTTTCTTTACCCTTTACATTAATTGGTCTTGTGGTTCATACTGTTATGATTCAGTGGTTACACAATTATCTATCTGCTCCCCAAGGCTTATTCCCTTCTGGATAAATCTGACGGCACTAAAGTATTGCATTTCTTGATTTCTGCAGTGCCTTCAGTACCATTCAGCCATTCCTGTTAAAAGGTAAATCCAGAGATATGTGGTTGGATGAGCCTCTGGTGTCCTGGATAATGGACTATCAGGCTGGCAGGTACAAGGGCTATGTCCCTGTTGTAGCACCACAAAGTCTCATTTCCACTTCAAGGGAGGCCCACTGAGTTATCAAACTAATTAAAAGGGCAGGCTTAGTTACGGGATGCACTTTTAACCCACTGGAGGTGAGAACGGAAGGGACAATGGAGACAAAACTCCATTCTCTGCATTATGAACAAAGCTGAACATCCTCTGTCTGACATACTAACACTGAGCATTTTCAGCAGAAGTGTAGCAAGAAATACTACTGAGGCTCCACCAGCAATACACATTTATGATGCCTCACTGTGACTGCTCTTTTATCTTTAGTCAAGTCAGATGTTTTCTTCATTTTATAATTGTTGTTTGTTTGTGAATGGGTTTTTCTTGTTTATTATAATACCAGGGTGCGGCAGAAATAACTCCCACACTTCAAAGGGGGATTGAAAAAAAATGCTACGAGGTATCACCAAAAAGTTTTTATTTCCCAAATGTAGATATAAAAAAGTTTTTTTACTTTAGGTTTTAAAAATTATATCGTCCAAATGGTGGCCTTGATGGCTGATACACATTTGGAGCCGTTCTTGGAAGTTTTCCATCACCCTCACTAGCATGTCGGGCGAAATTCCTTCAATTTCTTCTTGAATAGCCTCCTTTAGTTGGTCCAAGGACCGAGGACGATGTTTGAAAACCTCCTGTTGCCTTTACTCTTTGAACCCACAGCAAAATCGTTTTCCAGTCTGGAACACTTTCATTAGCACGTAAACCGAACCACGTGCGAAACACCCTCTGCGTCGCAGCTATAGATTCGCCATTTTTGAAAAAAGCCTCCACTACAAAGCCTCTATGCTCACTCGACCACGGTATGGTGACGACTGAAACTTTATTATGTACCGTACCTAACGGAACGGACCGCACCCCTCTACCTGCTTTGGGGACCCCACGGTGATTTTTCGAAATGTGGGAGTTATTTTAGCTGCACCCTGAATTTTTTGAGCTTGAAATTTCTCCCTTATGACAAATAACAAGCTAGCTAGCTAGCAATCAATGAACTTCATATCAGTGAATTGTGCGCAGATCATTTTTGTTCTTATTTCTCTATTATATAAAAATATCCTGATATCCTGGGACAAGACAAGACTTTTTTCAAGAGATTTTTTCACGTCCCGCGAGACGAGACTTTGGCCATGAGATTTTTTCAAGTTACACCCTCCTCTCAACCATATTCAATCACGTACATGGTACTCTCGCCTCTCATTCGTGTGAATGCTTTTGACAGACACAGTTCCTGCTCTCTCAGCTCTTATAAATTTTAACGTTTTCCTTACTTTAAGTTCCCAATTAAAGAAGACGTATTATGTCCAAATCTTATTGAAGAATTTCATCATGAAGGGTTATCAACAGAAAAAATGAGTACACGGGAAACCCTAGCACAGAGAAATGATGAAGTCATATGAATTAATGCCAAAAATGTCGATAGGTTACACATCAAATTGGCTAAATGCGTATCAATAGACTATGCTGAAACAATTGGTGGTGATCATGCGAAAGAGGAAAACATCAACTTACAATTTCCCGAAGGATATCTACAACTGTTAACACTGTCCAGTCTTCCACTGCACGAATTACTGTAGAAAGAAGGATGTATCCAAGAAAGGTAATGTAGTACATCTTCTGCAGATCACATTAGACAACAAAGGAGATCTTGATATGCCATTCGTATTAAATGTTAACAGTTTCCCGTTAGGATAGCTAATGCAAAGACAATTAACAAGCCTCAGAGCCAAAAATTTAAAAAAGTCGCTTATTTATTAGAGAGAAAGAAACGAAATTCAATCACGGGGAGTTATGTGTTGCATTGTCATGATGAAAGTCCAAACACAGAATCAAAATTCAATGCGACATTGACGAAAATTTAATTCAAAAATTGTTTTTACTTAGTTTTACAATAAAAGTGTACATTTAAAAAAATGTTTGCATGTTAATTTCAAAGCCAAACAGAACAAACTCGTATTATGCAACGAATAACTCTTAATGCAACATGAAACATAATTTACTTTCAAATTATTACATTTTACTATTTTTTGATATGGTTAATTACTCACTGTAATGTAAAATAGTTCTATTATACATATGTAACAATTCCCATGAAAATAACAATCTGTTTAAATTGTACATCTGCATCCCCATATGCGAGCGGCAGAACCATACCGTCTTTTGGGTAATACTGCTACCACATGACAACGCTTCCTCATTACTGCCACTTGATACCTGAACGTAGAGTCATATGACAACATTACCCAGAGAGTGCTTAACATACTGGTGTATTGCCGTGAGTGTCCAAGGCTTTGGAGTCATGTACAAAAAACTATTATGGCGCTAGCTAGTGAAATCCTTTCAGGGTGTTAGAACGTTGCATATCTTTGACTTTGATTTTAGAAAAACATTTTGGGGCTCTGGCTTCCAGGTGTTTTGATTTTTTTTTGTTTTTTAACTATGCTTATTATTTTATCTTCACGTTTGAGGTTCTTACTGTCCTGGTCCATTTCATTTTTTTTCCTTCCCGCTGTTTTGGCCATGGGAAATCCATTGTAAAGTAACAGCTACTGAAACTACTCACAACTATAAGTTACGTTCAGTCTTCCAGTGTTCCCAATCGTCTTCCAGAGTCATATGCTCTTTCGCTAAACCGTGATTCCCCCTGTGAGGCTCTATTTATCTAATGCCCTGAGAGTCTCTGCCTGCCTTCTTGAACTTTTCTGGACTTGTAAAGTATAACACAAATGTTGCAGGGGTTTGTGGAATACAGAGCTCAGCTTAGTATCTGTGTGAAGTTTCACTGCTGATCACCCATTCAGCCCCCTTATCTTCAGGGTAATATGCTGGCAGCTACAGCTCAGTTTGCATCCATGACCACCTGTGTGTTGATGCTGTGATATCTCGGACAATTCACATATGCCTGCTCATCCACACTTTGGGCAGTGATCTTTATGTACAATACAATACAATACAGTTTATTTTTGTATAGCCCAAAATCACACAGGAAGTGCCACAATGGGCTTTAACAGGCCCTGCCTCTTGACAGCCCCCCAGCCTTGACTCTCTAAGAAGACAAGGAAAAACTCCCAAAAAAACCTTGTAGGGAAAAATGGAAGAAACCTCGGGAAAGGCAGTTCAAAGAGAGACCCCTTTCCAGGTAGGTTGGGCGTGCAGTGGGTGTCAAAAGAAGGGGTTCAATACAAGTATACAGAACAGAACAAATCCTTAATACAGCATAATAATAAAAATTTTAGAAGTACAGAGCAGAATTTAACAGTAGATGATATCACATAATAAGATTTTGATATTTTTAGAGTGCTGGAGACCTCATCCGTCAAGCTGCCTCCCCATTTGGCCATTCCACGGCTGAAACGTTGCTTGGCCAGCCAATCCGATGAAAGGCCCCCTCTTTCCTGTGATCCTCCACCAGGGATGACTTTACCATAGGCAGGCAAACAACTTGGCAGGTGGGCCGTGGCACCAATTGCCACATTTGAGTACTGAGAACAGAAACAGAATAGGTGAGGGTTAGTATTCAATTATAATTATCATGTTACTTATGTTTTAGTGCTAATGACTAACAACAGAGATGCAGTATGTACATCTGCATGTACATGTATATGTATATGTGTGTGCCAAATTGTATTAATGCAGCTTGATGTAACATTACCTCTTGTGTAGTCATGAGGAAATGTTTAAAAGTGTGTACTGCCTCATGCGTTGAACAATTGTTGGTTATGACACACCCAAATCATCTCTATTACAAACCTCCATTTGCCCTGTGGCCAAAATAGTAACATTATCAACACTTTCATCTCATGGTTTCTCCACATAGATGTATCGATTAAGTAATGCACAAGAGTTGTATCTGTCAAGGTGATATCTTGTTACAAGTTCATTGTTATCCAGCGTTTCCTAGGATGTGTGTGCTGATCTTCTGGCAGCTCTTAGCAAGCTAGCAAAGCTCAAGAACGAAATCCTAAGCCCTGTTGTAGGTAGAAGTCCATCCATCCATTATCCAACCCGTTATATCCTAACTACAGGGTCACAGGGGTCTGCTGGAGCCAATCCCAGCCAAGCGCCAGCCCACCACAGAGAATGCACACACACATATACACACACACACACCAAGCACACACTAGGGACAATTTAGGATCACCAATGCACCTAACCTACATGTCTTCGGACTGTGGGAGGAAACCGGAGCACCCGGAGGAAACCCACCCAGTCATGGGGAGAACATGCAAACTCCACGCAGGGAGGACCCGGGAAGTGAGCCCGGGTCTCCTAACTGTGAGGCAGCAGCGCTACCCACTGCACCACCCAAGGTAGAAGTCGATTCCTAAATTAGAAAAACTGCTAAAAGTCTTTTACTCCTATTCCTAAAAGTGGGACCAAATTTGTGTCTTATTTTTGAGACAAGTTAAGATTATTTTCTTTCTCTGAGATGCTTGGTAATTACAGGCACAGAGCTATTTATGTGATTGCAAAATAACAATCTCATTGTGATTTCACTCTGCATTTTCATTTGTTAGTTTCTCTGGATGTGGAAGAAATATAAAAATAGAGAATACTAAGCTTAAGGCCCTGAGACTGTACATATTAATAGTTAACATACTGCACATAGTAATAGAGTGTGAGCAGTTTTAACACTTTATTAACAAATTAACTACAATAGCTTTGTACTTGTAATGGCAGTCAATTTTGCATAGACTCTTGAACAATACTAAGATGATCTCTGCTTTTTTACCGCTGAATATGCATCCATGTACCATAAACTGCTCGAGCTGTTTAAAAATGTAGTTTGAAACAGCCACTGCACAGGAAAGCTTGGTTTTGTTTAATCATAGGAGAAGGAATAAACCACAAGTTCTGCACTCTTGGATGTGCTGCCAGTTCACGTTGCCAGTCTCTCACACTAACAGCTCTAACAGCATCATCTTGTAAGACAACTGATAAAAACTTGAATATTCTTTTCTTCGTTTGACTCCATTTTTGTCATAGCAACAGTTGTCCATGGCGTTCTGTAAGGTGCTACAGTAATAGTGCATTCTTCATTTTATATGCAGATTTCAAAAGCGTTCAGCTCTAAAATCTTCACATTACACAGCACTTTAGTATTCTTTTTCAACTTACTTGTGAAAAAATCATTCTTTTATGGCAATACAAATTTTCAAGCTGCTCAAACAGCAATATGCAGTCAGTGCTACCAATTTGCTTGCACCCTGGTAATTTCCAAACCCCCAAGTTGTCGTTTTTAAGGCATCATTTCCTGAATTGCTTCCACCTCAAACGTTAGTTAATTTTTTCTGTAGTAAAAACAGCCTTTTCCTTTATTCATCTTTTAATAAGGAGCTGAACACCTCATAAAGCAGCCGCTTCCATGTGACACCAATTGAGAAGTGCAAAGTTAATTATTATTTTTGATGTGGGCCGTTATTTTTCATGCTTTTAACTCATTTTCATTTCACCTTTGGACTTCTTTATCTATTTATTTTTTTAACCCAAAACACATAAAATCAATACTAAATTGGATTCTCTTATATTAATGAATTAGGGACTAAAGTGGTGTTTAGATAAATGAATGGAATTTATATATCTTGCTGCTTCTTCTCATAATTTTAACCACCAGACTGCCCTATATTACTTCATCATATATTCTTTCCAGAATTTTCTTAGGTCAGGCTGTGGACTTTATTGTTTTATAAAATGTCATTTAAATATTACATTTTACACTTGTTATGTAAAATTTTATGTCTTCTCTGGTATGCCATTTATTTTTCTTTTCTTTTTGGGTCAGCAGAGATAATGATAAATGAAGCAGCTCCTTGTTTCTTTTAAAAATCCATCTATCAAAATGGCCTCAATGGTTACAGATTTTTGCTCCAGACCAATTGTCCAATTACCCTTGCAGATAATGGAACTTGTTGTCTAAATGAACAGTATATCTTGTTTGTACTTTCATTCCCCCACATCAGGGGCCTTATTTGTAAAGCTTGTGTATGCACAAAAAGAGGCTCGAAATATGTATATGGAAACTTCCTACGCAAACATTATTAATGATATTAATGCACTTTTTTCGATTACTAAAAGAAAACTTCATGCGAAAGCTTGCATATATTTTCAGCAAATCTGACATATTCATATGCAGCATTTTGGAGAAACGGGAAAATCATAACAGTCGTTATTATAATGTGTAATGACATGACAAACATATTAAATCTCAAAAGTGTCAAATATGATGTACAGACTCTATTTCAGTTCTCTTTTAAGAAGGCCAATGCTGAGTACTTGCACTGAAAAACTTGCCAGTTTTTGTAGCCTACCTACTGTCACTTCTCAGGGAACTGAGAAACAGGTCAGGAGTATCTCAGCCAAGCTTCACTCCATCATGACCACTGAGTCGGAAGCCATTAACTGACTGAGGAAGCACTACATTCTGTTTTCATAAAACACAACACGTTTTTGTGAACATATAAAGGTAATTTGCAACATTGTCCAGGTCTCCTAATGTGATCGGATCACTTTACTGCACTCATATTGCAATAAGGGCATCTAGTGAGAATGGAGGTTCTTTTGTTAACTGTAAGCTTTTACATTCCATTAACTCACAAGTCATATGTAATGAAAAGATGAGGCTGACAAACAACATGTCTCGGTGTCCTACTGTTGGTCAACCTACCGTTCATTTATTTTGAGGCAAACCTGCTTTGGCAGACGTGACAGTACTTTACTCAGAGGCTGGATTGTTGGTAAGATATCTGAACCAATAGGTTTTCATATATTTTATACTGTTCATTGTATCAGCAGTCATGTCATTTATGATTACGTGTGTCAGGTGATAATGTCTACCTGCTCAGACACTGGCACCTTACTCCCCCAGGACTCAGAGGAGAAGAACTATACAGTGATCCCTCGCTATATCGCGCTTCGACTTTCGCGGCTTCACTCCATCGCGGATTTTAAATTTAAGCATATTTAAATATATATCACAGATTTTTCGCTGGTTCGCGGATTTCTGCGGACAATGGGTCTTTTCATTTATGGTACATGCTTCCTCAGTTTGTTTGCCTAGTTGATTCCATACAAGGGATGCTATTGGCGGATGGCTTAGAAGCTACCCAATCAGAGCATATATTACGTATTAACTAAAACTCCTCAATGATATACGATATGCTTCCCGCACGGTGCTTGATTGTTTGCTTTTCTCTGCTCCTGACGGAGGGGGTGTGAGCAGAGGGGCTGTTTGCACAGAGGCTGTTTGCTTAGAAGATACGGACGCTCCTCTAAAAAATGCCGCTTTATCGCGGTGCTTCGGCAAAAGCACGTATTGATTTTTTGATTGTTTTCTTTTCTCTCCCGCGCTCTCTCTCTCTCTCTGACATTCTCTGCTCCTGACACGCATTCCTTTGAAGAGAAGATATATTTGCATTCTTTTAATTATGAGAAAGAACTGCCATCTCTGTCTTGTCATGGAGCACAGTTTAAACTTTTGACTAAAGGGTGTTATTTCATGTCTAGAGGGCTCTAATAATGTTAACAGTGTGGGAGAGTTTATAAGGGCTTAAAATATATAAAAATAACCATACAAACATATGGTTTCTACTTTGCGGATTTTCATCTATCGCAGGGGGTTCTGGAACGCAACCCCCGCGATCGAGGAGGGATTACTGTAATACCAGACATGATCTTGCATGCTCAGTTAGCTTTGAGGCACATTAACGAAGCACAATTACAAGATGATTGTGATTTATAAAGGTATATTGCGTAAAATGTGTGTATGGCTGTCTTCAGTCAGTGTTCACTAGAAGTTCATAGTCGGACGGCCCTCAAGGTACCCCAAAATCCAGATAAAGTACAAAGTCTCTTGAAATCAAATGTTTATTGCAAGAAAAATCAGAAACCAGTAATTGTGGGTGAGATAAATGACAAAAATCCACAAAAAAAATCATGAAGGAATAAACAATCCAAAACAAAAAAAAAATGTAACAATTCAGTGAAACAAAATAGTCACATCCAACAAACAGGACGAATTCAATAAATTACTGAAAATATTCATGCATAGTAATTATAGACATGGGTTATAAAATGCACATAGTCCAAAGCCGCCAAAAAGAAAAATGGTAGAAAGAAAAAGGTTGAATAACTAGTCCAGTGGCTCTGTAGCAGCCAAAACCTAGCTCTCTGCAAGTGCTGAGACTCTCTCTAAAATCTAAGAGACTCGATGGCTTAAAAAAGTTGAAAAAATACCTTTAAGACATCCTAAAGTATGAAGAAAAAATTAACCTTTCCAATACGCACAACAACAACATCTATCCTCAACACTCACCTTCCTACTAAGAGGCCTTTTAAGTATTTCCTACCCACTCACCTAAAGACAATGGGCTCCTACCATTCAGAAAGAGGGGGGTACACCTCCTTATCCTCACTTTATTCCTAAACATGCACTATCTTACCTACATCTCACACATCCCCGGAGGTTACATCTAAACTATTACACAACAACAAGACACAAAATACATTAACAATTGGAGTAAAACTACTACCATCCCCACACTGAGACTGATTTCCCCCTTGCCCATTTCGTTCCTCCTGACTATTATGAAATCAGCTGCTTGCCGGCTTTTAGCAGCATAAAGAGAGTACGCGTCCTTGCGCGCGTAAAATGAAAACTGCCTGTCAACTGACCACTAACACGACTAGTCTG
This sequence comes from Polypterus bichir lapradei, assembly GCA_026402145.1. Taxonomy (NCBI): domain Eukaryota; kingdom Metazoa; phylum Chordata; class Cladistia; order Polypteriformes; family Polypteridae; genus Polypterus; species Polypterus bichir. The sequence continues at coordinate 1,339,320 of JANRMT010062820.1, forward strand.
CTCAAGAAGAGAACTGTGTCAAGTCGGTAAATGAAGGCATTATCTAAAATCAACAATCTGATATCCACCAAAATGATGCGCTAACATTAAGTGTCTTATGGGAATTCATTTAACTTTACAAATCTTTCAGCACTGCACCTGTCAGCTCTTTGCTGTATTATAGTTGGCTAAATAGCAGCTGCTGCTGGTTATTCCGGCTCCCCTCACAGACAAAAGTCCCGGTGACGGTTCTACTACCGCCACAATGGCAGGTTTTATAAATCAAATTTTTTTTAGCATACGCATTTTCCTGTATTTTTTTGACCTGCATATATTTTCTCGATCAAATCCACGCAAAGCTTGATAAAATGAGGCCCCAGGTCATTTTTTATTGTAGGTTTTTCCTTTTAATAGATATCATCCAAATAATGTGTATCACAGAGCATGTTAACAGTTCTCAGTCCTTCATTTTTTCTCCAGCTTTCCTTTCAGCTTTTTCAAATACTTTATTAGAATGAAAACTGCATAATGAGCACTCACAGCTATAAATATGCTGCTTGTTCCTTTCTTTTCTGCATCTCTTTTTTAATTGGTAGCTGATTAGGAAAGCAAGAAAAAATTAAAGCAGAACAATTTGAGGGTTGGAAAATTTAATACGCAAGTTAAGTAAAAATGATGCTTGAGCCATAACTGCTACAGCAGCAAAAATAATTTCTTCAAATGATGTAACCGGGCTGGAACAAAAACCTGCACTACTCTCCCGGACTGAATTTAAAAACCCTTGATATATCAAATCTTAATCGAATTCAAGTTCAAAGGGCCGAAGCCCATCTTGGCAACGGTGTACATAAGGTGTCCCCACATGGGGCACAGTTAATTGATTCTAAATTGTATAATGAATATTAATTCTTAACCTATATGATTACTGGCATAAGTTACCTCTTTCCATACTAGTTAAAATTAGCACTGCCGATTCTCCTATGTAGGTGTATAATTAATTGATATTTTTGCTCTTGGGAGATTTATATTAAAACACAAATGCAATATAGGCTAATTTTTCATTAAGAAATAAAAAGCTAACCCACAAATTAGGGTGGATATGGGCCTACCCAAGCCCAGTATTGGCACTGCATCTGTCACTGTTATACAAAAATGCCTAGGGGTTGCAGATTTGTGTTTCCCTGTAGTTGCCATGAATGAGCAACTACAATATTTGATCTTGTAAGCAGAATTAGAAGATCATGCAGCTGGTTGCTGACTGGGGCCTGGACTACACCTGGTGTGCCTTCAATGTGGAGCTTGCTTGTTTCCTATAGTCCAAAAACATTCAGTCGCTTTCTGCCGAAGTGTGGGTGTGTATGTCCCTTCCTTGTCTAGGTTTCCTTTTGCAACTCGAGGAAATGAATGTCTGAATGATCTTGTAAACCAGTTCTTGAGAGACTGATCATAGATGATGTGACCAAAATATGTTTGCCCATCAGGTTCCTCCACTTTTATAATTTGCAGACCAAATACTATGGCTTGCAATTAAAACATTATATGGCTACTTTGACCACTTGTAATTATTTTGTGATGATCCTAAATCAAAATGTAAATGTTTTATTTGTCAGAATTTGAGCTTTCAAAAATATTGTAACAGCGCTGACAAGCTTCATCGACCTGAGAATGAGTCAATACTGTGAACTGGGATTTCATCATGTAAATGAGCTGTAGAGGTTCCTAAAAAAAAAGGCAGACGTGGAAAGTAACAGAAGAATTCCAAGTAGTGCTACAATAGTGAACGGCTCTTTTAAGGATAGTGAGACACCTAAAAGAGCCATGTAATGAGTGAAAAAGCCGGCCTCCAGTGCTAAATTGGTGTTAGCTGTGGGATAAGGAGAAGACTTACATTTCAATTTGGTAAAGCATCTAGTGCTCATGAGACCCAAAATGGAGTCTTGAAGTTGAGATCTGGGATCTGGAATGCCATTTGCGTATTCAGTACAGGAAGGAAGACAACTGAGACTGTGTAACTTCTGCAGTTCCACCACGACTTCTACATCTCCTAAGTTCCATTGGCTGGGTGAAAGATCGCTGATGAAGCTTTGGACTCAAAAATCTAATAAAAAGTGTGGCAGATTGAGTTGCTGTTGACCCTGGATGAGCAGTCTTAAAGCAGAGACAGTGGTAAGACTGCTCAGGTAAAGCACAAGATTGATTGTAGAGGTGTTACAGAGCAACTGTTGAGAAATAATGTCATAAAGTGGAAATCCGGAATTGGAACGTCATTTGCAGCATCAGTTCAGTGAAGCAAGACAGGCAAGGCACAGGTATCTCTGCAGCTCCACGTGTAAAGGACAGATTATTATATAGAAATTCAGCGTTTTAACACCTCTGCTGCACTCCATGACAGCACAGCACTCAACATCCCTTCTGTGCCACCTGACAATTATGTGCACAAGACCCCTGCCGAGGTTTCCTTATCACTAGCCACACAACCTCAACAGAAATAAAGACAATCTCTGCTGTTTCGAAGAGTTTGTGTGGTGTTTCAAAAAGTTGGAAGTGGTCTCTGAGGACCTATGTAATGGTGCTGACAAGTTGTATCAACCTGAGGTTGAGTTGCTATCACTATCAACTGGCATTCCATCATGTAAATAAGGGGAATCGGAGCCAGCTGCAGGGGAGCGGCCATTTTAAGGATAGCAAACCACCTAAAAGAGCCATGTAAAGACCAAAGAATCCATTTTGATGTAGGCGCTGTAGTATATTTCTGAGTAGTCAAAACCAGAATTTAACATATCAACAATTTATTGTCAAATACTGTAGTCAACAATGGCAGACATTGCTTTTAGATTCAGAACATTCAATTGCTCTCGGAAGGACAACCCACATGAACACCTGAGAATGTATAAACTAGTTGTGAGTTTGCAGTCCCAACCCAGGATACCCCTATTTCTTATTTTTAATAATTCAGAATTTGGCTTTTCATATTATAATTGTAGAGGTAACGCATCTATAAGACAAAGCTTCCTAAAATGAATGAATGAATGAATTAACAATACAGAAACTTGTAAGATTCTGTAAATGTTCTGGCATCAAGAAACAATCATAGAGTTGACAATCCATAGGAGTAAAGAGATGAGACAGACTATATGGCACTAAAGGGCGAGTCAGGGCTGGCATAAGTAAAACAATAGTGCATTTTATGGCATATAATAATAGCAGCGTGCTTAACATTCCTACAAGCAAATTTTGCCTCAGTTTTATTTAATAATATTGAATTGGGTGTTTAGCAGGTGTACATTATTAACAGCTACTGCAATAGGAACATACAGCATTTTTTAGTATTAATAATACTAACAATTTTAATCTTCTAAACATTTAATGTTGAAATTTAGTTAAGATCTTTTTTTAAATGTACATTTTCTCTTCCTTAAGGTATCTTAGTAATCTTAATAGAAAAGGATGGTAAACACATTTTACAAATGAAATTTGAATTTGTGTTACTATGGAAACTTCACTTACCAAGGTATAAAAACTGATACATTTTATGATAGTACCTCATTTGGCACATTAACAAAGAAAGAAAAATGCACTTGAGTAAATGTAGAAACTGGGAGGCCTTTAGCCTGATGCTCCACGAGCTTTGACCTAACCTGGCAGCTGAGCCGCCAAACGCTTTCAGCCTCTAATTCTAATACTCTAGTAACCCTCATATATGCTGTGAATTTTATTAAAGTTATTCGTGACTACTAAATTTAGCAAAAATTCTAACTGTTTCATCATATGGCATGAGCACTTTGAAACACCATCAGTTGCGAAGAAGTGATAAACAATATGTTATTCTTTCTATTTACTGGAGAAGCTATTCAACACAGGAGATTAAAAAGAACTTTCAGAAAAGTAGACAGGTAGAATTATCAGTAGGAGCCCAGAAGACCAAACCGAACCATTGAAAGGTCTTGGTTAGTATCAAATAACCTATGAAAAGCACAGCTGATTTAATAGTTCTACTACTGCCAAGCGTATTAAACCAACAAAATGGTGAGAGCTGGCTTTTCTTTTTTTTTCAAAATACATGACAGTAACGTAGCTTGGAGAGGAGGAAGAATGGTAAGGCTATAAATTCAAACTAAAATTAGCACACAGTCATTTTAGGAACACATGACGATTTTTTGAGAAACGAAATAGATGCTTGTGAGGGAGGTCTTTTGTATTCTCAACTACACACCATGCACAAGCTAAACTAAATATTAGAGAGGTAAGCCTGATGGCATCTGATGTTGAGCACACAGAACCTTTGCATCCGATACAACTGCATTCAACCAGGAGACGTATCAATGGGTGTGCATTTGTGTTTTGAAGCTACCAGGAGCGTGTGCATAGTATTTGTTTTGAGTAAGTCACAGGTAGACTCCTCCAAGATCTAAAGAGATCATTTTTGTATTTATAATGGCTGTTACTTTCTTATAAATAATGTGTTTCTGCTTATGTCTTTAAGTTGTGTTCTTCTGGCATGCAGAACTTCATGGAATGCTTGCAGAGGACGTTTAAGACTAGTGATTTTCATAGTGTATGACTGTGACATGGATTATTATTTTTGCTAAGAGCCTTTGAGATGTAGATTGCCTTGTAAATTCACATTGAAGGGGTGTCTGCACCTTGGGATATGACCGAGAAGCTGCATTGAGTAAAGGAATGATGGCACTCTATAGTATGGAAAGTCTTTTAGGAATGGTCCTTATTGTCTTAACAGAAAGTGGAGATGGAACTCACAGTACTGCATGTTTAACATTTGGAAACAGAGCCACCTAGAGAGAGAGAGAGAAAGAGAGACTAATATAGACAGGAGAGGAGTGATGTGGTATTTTAGTGTATGGGGCACCAAGCATGCTGAACCTGACTGTATCTTTTACCTGTGTCTATGGCATATCAATTGAGTTTAATATATATGTTATTAATGTTTTCCATTAAAATGTTATGGAATTTCATGAAGTGTTTTGAGCAAAGTCTGTGTCTGTTTTTTTTTTCCTGAAGAATTCAGTTCTTGCCATTGTTTTCAGCTACAGGGTTCCTGAATAAGTTGAGTAATTTGACTGTTCTGCCATGAAGCCATTTTGTTTAGTTATGGGTGCTGCCATTTTAGACATTAACATTATCAATTACTATTGCACTCTACCCAGAATACTCTGGTTGCAATGACTGATGGTAATCATGTCAGAACTGGTAGTCAGGAACAGAAACCAGAAATGAAAGTTAAAAAAGAAAATTTTAAGTCAAGTAATAAACGTGACATAAAGATCGCCTGCAAAAAATAGTAATTTTTATTTAATCTTGCCCATCAAGGATCAGCTCGGTGAACTTTATACCAGCATGCCAGTGAAATGATTGCAATGTTGTCCCAGTACATTATGGGATTGATTTCCTTGGAAATGAGCACATAAAAACCACAACATAACAATGGCCATTGGCAAAGACTGATGTTAGAAAGTTATACATTTATTTGTTTCAGATCCAAAAATTAAGGTCAGCAATAGATTCTCAGCGTATAGAAACCCCTAAAAATGTATAACATAATTTTAAAGCACACAAAGAATCCAGGAAAATTGCATAAAATATACATTATGACACCAGAAATGTGAGACATCATTGGAGTGATGATATATGGGTCAGCCTGAGCATTTTTGGGGTAACTGAGATTTGGACAAAAGCAGTGATGGTGGATGATCCTTGCTAAAAAAAAACTTCTCCTGGTTAAGGAGCTTGGTTTTGGCTTTAAGGTCTTTGGTTTTAGATTACCACTTTCAATTTGAGGACAGATCGGTTAGACTTTGGTAGCGACATTAGCTTGGATTTTTGACTGCATCTCATTTCATTTAAAAAAAAACATCTCTTTGTCTGCTTCTGAATCAATCCAATATCATCTTTATATCTTATGTGCTTTGAAATGCAAATTCTACATTTTGTTTTTACACAAATATAAAAAGGTTTATGTATAAACTGAAGTAAATGAGCACAGACTAGTGGAATGAAGTGAACATTTTTAAAAATTCTGACCATTAACACTTAGAATGGCCTCAGGCGTAAGATAAATGAAAGCACCATACACTCTGACTCTTTTTGTCTGATATCTTTGTAATTTTATATGTAGACATAGTGGACTGTTGTGTTATTGAGAAAGTAATGGGTTTTATTTTCAGGCACAGTCTGTGGCACACCAAAAGCAGGATTTCTCCTCAGCTTTGAGATATGCAGTCCATTCCTCTGCATATGGCACATTTGGATTAATGATTCAATTTATATTTTATTTTTTATTTTATTCTATTCAAACACAATAAATGTGGTTTATCGCTCTTTTGTTGTTGCTGGTATTCATGGTGAAAAATCACTGTACGCGTATGGCCAATGTTTTACGCAATGTACCGCAAGGTGTTCAGTGCATTGAACTTAATATGTCATCATATTGATCTCACATATCAAAAATAATTTTGACATCAATTAAAATCCAATACTGATGTTTTTCTGTGCCTGTAATATCTTACAGTGCAATAAAAAGTACCCATCTGATCAAAGTACTGAATGCGGATGTTCTAACTATTGAAGATATCCATTGCATAAAATCTCCTAGGACACGGCCTAAAAACAATAAAAGAACAACTTAAGTACTGTATATTTATGTTTTTATGAATTTTTTGTTTCCAATTAACTTCATTTAAACCTTTGCACTCCGATATTTGTTTTACTTATAAGTGCAGCAACTCAAAGACATTTTGGACTTAAATGATATAACAATTACATTTCAATTTTAGTTTTAATAAATTGGTTAATTTTAGTACAAATATAGTTATTTATTTAAATGAAAACTTTCCCAGGACGCTCCCACCCTCCATCATTTTTCATCCCTCCAAAGTTCGGAGGGAACAGAAAGTGATTGCCATTCTTGGATTTGTGATTCTTTAGAAAATCGGGGGTTTACTGGTTTAATAGAAAACACAAATCAGCTCATTTGATTTACTCTTTTGTCATGGTTCATTTATGCTTGCATAGCCAAACTCCTCGTGGAAATAACATCAGTATACAGCAGTTAGTTACTGCTGCTAGTGGTATATACTTCTTTTGAGACAATGTGACATTGTCTGTGCCAACTAGAACTTAAAAAGGTTACTCACTTCTTCTTCATCATCTTCTTCTTCTTCATATACCATGTCCTAAACTGTTTACAGGGAGCTGTTAAACAAATGTGAATGAAACCTGAACTAATTTTTTGTATTTCTTCCTCAAAGACTAAACATTGTGATAGTATGCCCAATTTTGTGTGAATAAAAGCAATATTTTGACAGAGGAAAATCGCTTAGAATTCACTGTCTAATAATCGTAGAAACATGCTGCAAAGCAATTATGGTTTGTAGATCAGCTCATATAATTTGACAGCTATAACAGATGTTGTTGATTTAAAAATTGTAAAACTAATTACTAAACATTATGCACAATGAACTAGGGTGAAGCGTCTGTGCACAATTTCAGTTACAGACTGTAATAAATTGCCCTAAATACTTATTTGAGATGGAGAATAGTGCAGTCAAAAGCAGAAGCAATTTTGTCCTGATCAGATGTATTTTTCCTCTAATTGTAACCTGTTGTTTTACAAAAGTAGAACACTCCACGTTTGTGAATGAGAGACAATAGAAATAAATATGTCTGAAAGGGGATGGAAGTTGTGAATGGCCACAATTAGAAATTATTAGGCATTGCCTGGGGGCTAAAATAAAATACTGTAACTCCACAGTAAGATTTAAAAGAACACAGGCAATGAAAATAATGTAAAAAAAAGATGTTGAAATAATTATCTGGAGCACAGCAGAGCCTTGCTTAGCCCTTCTGTGGAGGCTCAGTTAGAATTGCGTCCCATTCACTGACTGACAGTGTGGCCTTTACACATTCACACCAAGACATGCTTATGAGAATAATTAGCTGCCCTAAAGTCACCCAGAATGCCATGTGGTGGACCTGGTGGCCATTTTCTGTGTTAAACCGAATATAGCAAGGGCATACTTTGAGGAAGATTAAGTGGACTTGAAAATGTGGGAATGGATTCAATCTTGTAATCTGGTTAGAAGTCTGCAAAGCGTAAAATGAAGAAATGTTTCTTTTGTTGCATTTAAAATGTGTGAACGGTTGCCTTATGACACTTGACAATTCTTGATTTTCTTTATAAGTAAAAAGCCTCATGTTAAATGAGTCTAACGTTATACAGTAAGTGCATAACATACTATTCTGAAAGCTACTGGATCCATTCAGATATGGGGGCTTACCCCACAAATTTGTCACAATGGTGAGCCTCACTTGTCTTCTCTTAATAGTATGTTGTGAATGGTTTCTTCTATTGCACTTTATTTTCAGGAAAAATGTAGAGCACACAAAACAATGCCTACCTTGCTGAATTCAACAAGAGAGGATTGCAGAAGGCTAATTTATATTTTGTGAGGGAAAATATAATCAGATGTGTATCTTTCTGCTAAAGAAACATAAATTTACTGTCACCTATTGGCACTAACCTAAGCACTACAGTGTAAAATAAAATTCGATTTAGATTTTGGTTTACTATATTAAAGGTAGTTTTCTTCACCAAACCTCTGAGGGGACATAGCATGGTGTGCCCTGTGGCACTGTGCTGTATTCTCTTCACCACAACAACAATGCCGTCCTGATCCAACAGTTACTAATTCTGGACTATCAAGAAATGTTTGTTTCACAGGAATAAACAGAGCCTGCATTCTATGCCTCTATAGACACTTACATTCTTACTGAAGAATTTCAAACTAAAAAGTCAGCCATGATAAGCTACATCTGCAAGATTTTGACTCAAAGCTGCAAAAGGTTTTTAATAAAACTGTAATACAGACTATTAAGTTTAAATAAATATCACCACAGCTGCTGCTAAGCGCCTTCATATCCTCCATACTGACCAGCTTAAAGCTACATTAAATTGTGGACTTTAGCAAGTCACTCTTGTCATTTTTAAGAGCACTTTACAAATGTCTATAATTTACATGAAACAAAAATAACTTGAGATGTCACACCTAACTGAGGTCATGGAGAAATTGAAGTAATATGTAATAAAGCAAAATTCTTTAAAGTATAAGTGGCTGTAATGGCCAGGTTGAGGATGTAATTGTGGCAGGTAATCAAAGCACATCCGACAGGCAAATATTTCAGTTTGCTCATTAGTCCTTGACTTGCGAAATCCAGAGCAGTTTAAAGGTTGTCTGTCCATTTCTGTTTTAATATGGTATACTAGATAATTGGGTACTGTAGTCCAAACACTTTCTGGGGACATGGATGACCACCTTGTTTGCCTGGGTTTGTTACTTGAAGCTCATCTGGGCAACAATGCTCCTGGATAACCTCAGCTGGTCAGATTGCCCTAGTCTGTTAGCCATCAGTGTCCTGCTTGAATTGCCCTGGTTCACTAGGGGTAGGACAAGCTGCTTAGAATGGAATGAAGGATGCATGCAGACATCACAAAATGTTGAGCGGATGACTTTAGCATTGTGTCAGTGTGATGACTAGGAGGTTCAATGCTTTGACCCATATGGATTTGTCTGGTATGCCGATTCCGATTTACTTATCACCATAACTTGATTGCATCTACAGATTTTCACCTTGGATCTGCAACTTTGAGTGGCATACTTTTACACATTGTCCAAAATTCAAATAATGTCATAATGTTAACTTTGAGGAACTGTTGAGTAAAGCTCAGTACTGTATAGAGTGGTCCAGATCTAATTATGCAATTATCATTACAGTATACCTTGTTAAGTTTATTACATAGAAAATCACCCGAAAAACTCTGGACCGTCGAGAAGTGTGCGAACTGACGACATTGTCTTCACGCCGAACTGGAATTGTCCCCGCATAAATCAAAGTCATCCAGATGATCTGGATCTGCATAATTAGATCTGGCCCACCCTGTATAGTATAATTTTGATACTTCATTTGAAATCAGAGTGGGTCGTCCACTTTTGTTCACTTGGTTTTTGACAGTTGTGTGCAGAATGTACAGAATTGCTGTATGTTAAATACTCTCTCGAGGAGAATTGGGTGCTTAGAATTTTGAACTACTGAAGTGCTGAGTACAGTGCACTTAGAGTTATATGTGTAGTTAAAACACAGAAACAGTCCACTAGGTACACAAAAAGACATGTCCTATAAATTACAAATTTTGGTGACATCAAGAATAGCAAGATATGAAAGCTATTATGAATTATTTCCCCTTTTCTCATTAAGTAAGATCTGTAGCATCATTATGGTTTACAATGCTGAGACTAGAGGTTTGCTTAAGGAGCAGCAGACCTGATAAGAGTTTTCGAAAGCCAATTAGAGGCTGGTGATAAGTGTGCATTATTTTTATTTATAGTAGGGGGCATTCTGCCTAGGGAATAAATTAAGATACGGGCACAAAGGTCTGTGTTTAGTTGAGGGTAGATTCTATATGTAGGCAGAGTAAACCATATGGCTGGGAGACGGTGCATATGTTGAAACTGAGAGTTCACTCTTTCAAAAGGTTAAATAATTTTATAGTCTCATATATTTTTATGGAGGCATAAAAAGGTCTTTATATTTTTCATATTAACACAAACCCAGACTTTGAATTAAATGATTAGCTTCTAGGCAAATGTTTAACAAAAAAAATAAAGCATTATAAATAAAGTTTAGCACTGAAGACGAGCAGAACATGAGGAAGTGACAATTGTCTATTCAAGGCAATATAATGTCATATCTTCATTTGTGATGTATTTTTGTTATTTTTTTCTTTCTATTATGATTTCTATTTTTAACATCAGTTTATTTATTTGATGGGTGCTCTTATTATGGTGCTAAACAAAGCAAGATGCTAATCCACATGATCTGGTACTTTTTCACCCATTATTTTTAATACATTATTCTTGTAAAAGATAGTAACACTCATTAGAAAACAGTCACGGTTTGGGTAACAGTTAAACAAAAGAAATCTTTTACAGGCTAGTTGTTAGGAATTCTAGTTTTTAAACCTTAGCTTTGTTATTTTGGACTACTACTCTTGTTTTTTTGTTTTGATCTGCTATGTGTTAGATCTTACTAGTGTTTCAGATGTCTGTCTATTCTTACACAACTCTCTTGGTTAGCCCTTTGAAGGAACTTCATCCTCTGCTACAGAATATAAATATTTCAAGTCCTTGATGACTTGAAGCTGTTAGTCACCTTGGTATGTAATATTTAGCGCCTGCTCCCTGCTCTGCTTTCAGAAGTGTGGCTCAAAATTTGGACTTCCCAGTTATCCAAGGTCACAAAAATAACCTTAACGTCCATTTACCTTTAAATGTCATGTAAGTAGTTTAGTTAGCCAATTATCGGTTTTCACAATAGAAACAGAACTTGCTTCCCTATACACATCCTTCTGTATAAAAGCGGTCGGGATTGTCCTTCCGTCCCGTGAGTGCTACACAGGCGCGGAGTTTCACACATGCCCCGTCCGTTTTGCAATGCACGATGGGATTTGTAGTTTCGTTTTTCCAGGTAAAAGATGATTTTCTACATTCCGGCTGTGCGAGTAGCACGGAGTTTCACACATGCCCCGTCCATTTTGCAATGCACGATGGGATTTGTAGTTTCGTTTTTCCAGGTACAAGATGATTTTCTACTCCAGACTGTGCGATATCTTCTTCTTCTTTCTTACTATATAAAAGCGGTCGGGATTGTCCTTCCGTCCCGTGAGTGGAAAGCGTAGCGGTATTCCGCTTATCACAGACTTACTACTTGCAGCTTGCAGTACGAAGCGACATGATGTGAGCAGAGTTCTGGTGCTCCCATCGTTCCCTTGCTTTTGTGCGCGATGCGCTGGAAAAATAGACAAAATGATGTCTCTGGAAATAATTAATGTTGATGGAGTACAAATGCCTCACCGCGTAGTAAATATCAGGGGGGTTCAAAAGGGTGCGACCTCAATATAGAAAAAAAGTTTAAGTTTCATCACAAAAATAACAGAAACTACGAGTATTAAAGTAATACCGCTCAAATGCAATATAACCAAATTAATGAGTTTGTATAAAATATCAAATTGATCTACATATTGAATTGCCTTAAGAAGTGGTCAACTTACAAGTCGGTCACCTTAAAAGGCGGGTCAGCCTAGTTAGAAAGAGAATTGTCGAGCTTTATTAAACATTTATTAGTCCTTTGCCACTCGCTCCAAAGACAGGATTATCCTCAGGTTCCACAAATTATTACTGGTCTTGGATAAATCTACTTTACACCTCAGCTCTTTTATATTAATTGGACTGCTTAAATTTTTAATTTCAAATCACTTTCTAAAGTCTGAGATTGTTTTATAGTTTTTTTGTTGTTATTAATGTCATTATTTTTATTTTTGATTTCTCTTTTTGTTTTTATTTTTTTTAATTTGTTATACCAGGCCGCATTGCAAATGAGGGTTTTCCTCAAACTACTATGATTTTTAATACATGTTTGGAATGAAATAAAATTTGAAAATTCCTCTCATTTCAAACAACCACTAATAGTACTAGTGAATTTCTCTGAGTAGTATTTTGTAGACAATATTTAGTCAAGACGTTAAATTTTCATGTTATATTGTAGTATTTCACAAACAGGTATGAAAAGTTTGATTATGCTGTACTTGTATTGAGCCTTAATTCTCTCTGTTTCTTTTAGTCACCAGCACACAGCTACTCCAGTTGTGACTCAGGCAAGAACGAGAGTGTAGGGGGTGGAGCAGAAGACCTGTCTCTGACTCGTGGCGATGATGACGATGAAGACTCCGAGAAGGCAATGGAAGTCGAGGGAGTAGAGGCGGAACGGCTTAAAGCGTTTAATGTGAGTCATCAGGATAAATTTGCTTTCAGATGTGAAATTTAAGAAAAAAAAATTGTTCTACCTCAGAAAAGTATAATCATTAACCATAATGACTACAATGACTAGCAAAGGAAGTCACGCTGAACATGTAAAAGACAAAAAAAAAACACATTTAAAAGAACAGATCAATAGAATTTAAAAAAGAACATTCATGTAAGCAGTGACAAAACATTTTCCAGTGATTTAAGACTTATTCGGTATAATAGTTTCACTATGGTGTAGTGAATATGCTGAATATACAGGAGATTTTACTTTTTATCTTCATTATAACTTAGCTAACATTACATGTAAGTAGCTACTTTTAGAAATTTAAATACAGTCATAAATATGTAGAAGATGTTTTTTTCTGTAGTATATGGCATTCCCTGTCACGTGCTTTCTAAGACTATGAATTTAATTTATTAAAATAAACCAAACAGTACAGACAATATATTTTGATACATGTATAGAATAAAATTTGGCTATTATATTTTAATATAATCCCTTTCTTTCCCTCCCTAAAAACTTCACACTTTGTTGCACAAGCTTTCTGTCATCTACAGGGAAAGCTTTTACTAAGCTGTTACATGTCCTGAATGGTTTTTGCTTACTTCACTTGTTCTTCTGTGTCTAATTCTTAACAGACAAATCTGAATGACCAGTAAAGTTTTCTCCATTTCATGTTAAGATTATTCCAGAAACAATGGTGGAGCTGTGGCTCTGTGGCTGGTACAGTATCTGGAATGTTGCCGGTTCAAATCATGTTAATGCCAGAAGGAATCCTAGGAGCAAGGCCCTTAACGTGAAAATTGCTCCAGGGTACCTGTACAGTTCCATGTCCGGCCCTGTGCTGACCTCACAAGGTCATGCGAGAAGATGATTTCCCATTAGGAAATAAAAAGGTATAACAAATAAAAAAATAAAAATGATACACCTTCAGCCTTTTACTGACAGTGCAACTTAGACATGACACTGACATTCATACACCTTGACTTTACAATACAAGCTTAGTACAAGCAGGTCCTCCAACGTACAGGAAAACTTGGGGGTTGGTGGCAGGATTGGCACTCCAGCCCCAGTAAAACCCCTCACACTGCTCCAGTGGGGTGCTGAGGTGTCACCCGCTGCACTCGGGTCCCAATCCAGGTGGTTCATTGTGAGGTGGGTGCGACAATACGCTATCAGCACATGCTCCCAACCTCTCCCCTCTCCGTAGTACAATCAACTAGAGAGACACTGATAGTCCTAATTAACAGCATAGTACGCATGATCTCCTTAGCACCATATTTTTGAAATGTTTTACACAATAAATTGTCTTTACTTTTTCTGATTCATTCAGAATAATCATTAGTAAAGAAAGAAAAACAACATCCTTAGAGCAGTCTTGTGCTCTGAAGCTTGATATTGAAGAGTATTATGTAACAGTATAATTGACACCATTTAACTTACTGCTACAGTTTCAGATGATGGTAATGTTAAAAAGTTACGGTCCTTAAGGAGTTTCCATGGGTCTATGAATGAGATTTGTACTGAAGGAAGGATTTTTGTATTTCTTTGAAGGAGTATTTTGTGCAAAAATCAATCAAATATTATAGGCTTTATACAGCAAGGGTAAAACTGACACACTGCCAATGTTTAGTAAATGCTCACATTTTACTAAAAGTATCTGGAAGTCAGACAAGAAAATGCCAAACATATTTAATCTCAACTGAAAGATGATTCAATAAACAGCGAAACTGAACTTCATATGAATGGGCGAGTAAGCACTGAACAGGCACCATAGGAATTCTGAAACATTAGTAAGCGAGCCTATGATCAGATGTGCTTAATAGATGAGCTGGACTCAGATCACAAGGCATACAACTAAAAAGATTAGTGTTTTGTGCAAATGTTTCTGAAACCCTAAAATCTAGTACTTTCCATTTTTATAGTTTTATTGCAAAACTAGCTCTGCTACCCTTCTAAGATGGGTTGAAATCTAAGTAATCAACCTAGACCTCAGCATTAACATTGGCAGTGCACCATCTATTGGAGTGAATTTTGTAATGCATGTAGTAATAAAAAGCATTGCATTTTTCATTCCAACAGGTGGCACATCAGAAACTTTTGTAGTAATAAAATGCTTTAGTACAAATGTTTGTGATGTGCCATTTTTGGAATGAAAAATGTAATGCATTTTATTTCTGCAGAGACATTGCAACTGGACCGACACACATATACAGACACACAGAGAGCTATTCTTTTAGTCGTTTTAGGTGGATTAATTAATACTGCTAAAAGTATCTATATGTACTAAACTAAACAAGGTGTTTTTTAAAGGAAATACATTACATGCTTGTTCTAACTTTAGGAAGCATCAGGTGTCAAAAATAAGTTTCTTTTTTGTCATTCTAAGATATCTCCACGTTAAAAATGAATAAAACTTCATATATGGAGTGTTTGACTGGCTCAACATGTCATGCTCATGAGCAGCACAGTCTCCACTCCAGTTTCTCAGTCTTAAGTGCATTTCGTTGCCTACTCTATTACCAGTTAAAGTCTCTTTCATCAACATGTAAAGTCTCTGCAGTGACTGCAAACAAAACTGTTTTACACTTGTATGAGAAATATGATATCATTGAAGTTGATCACTATACTGAGAATGGATACAGCCTTCACCTTATCATCACTAATTCTCATCTTAACATTTTATAAATGCTGTTCTTAACTTACCACCAATGTATTCATCCATTTAAACTCATCAGTGCATAATATATAATATATGTTTATAAATTTTTATCAACTTTAAAATGTTGTTAAATAGTTAACTCTGCTGAGAAATATATAACATTATTCTAGTGCATTTTGTTGTTTTGCATAATTAATATAACTTTTTAGCAATTGTGATGATAATACAGTTTGCTTTTCATAGAGGAGGATTGTTGTAACCATTTAAAATATTCTGAACTTCCCTCTATATGACTACTCATATACAGTACTTTTTTTATGAAAGGTCCCATGGGAATTTTTAACGTGTTATTTGAAACAAAAAACAAATAATCCAAGTTCATCAGTCAAATGTTTTCACAAGCTAAATAGCAGCCCAACAGAATCCTTGGGGGTTTGGCAGAGTGCATATATTTGTTATTTTCCAGTTTAATTATTTTTCAGCTCTGGAGTATTGCCAAACTAATACTTTCCTTTTCAGTGAAAATACATACAGCAGTTTGTTCTGAAATTATTTTTGATACAAGCAGCAGGAACTAAGTATGTAGAGAAATTGCAAGCCATGATTAAAAATCACAAGTTTTGCACAAATGGATTTTTCTAGCTGTGTCAAAGCTTAGGTTTTAATACTAAATGATGGTTAAATGAATATCATCTCTGTGAATGTGAACAGGTCTATTTATTCATGACTGTTGTACTGAGTGTGAGTTTTTTCTTCCTTTATACTTTTAATTATTCTCAAAGGGTACTAAAAAGACATTTTATCCAAATTTGTATTCATATTGTAATGTGAATAGGCTATATTACATGGATAAGAATTTGCTGTATTCACTATGCAACTGTAGCTGTATTTTTCATATCATAATGCTTTTCAGGTTATAATAATGCTTATCGGGTAAAGTCTATGATAAACACATTTCAGTTGGTCTTTCATTAAGAAACATGGCGTAATACTTTTAAACTGTTGCCGTTTTTGGTAGACTTTGTGACAGATATGGGGCGCTGTTGACCCCTGAACCCTCAGACAACACGTTCAGACACCAGGTTAAAAAGTCCCAATAATGAATTTATTATTTCAATAATGTGCACAAAGCACCTCCACCATACTCAATAATACAATAATAATAATAATAAATCACAATAATCAATCACAATAAATCCTCCTCTCCTCCCAGCAGCTCCGTCACCCTTCCTCCCAACTCGGCCCTCTGCTGGGATCTCCCACAGTCCATTTATACTCCTTGACCCAGAAGTGCCTCTGTCCCTCAGTCCACATGATTTTATAGCACTTCCGGGTCAGATGGAATCTTCTTCTTTTCTTCAGCCCGGAAGTACTTCATTCCTTCCGTCCCCATGATTAGGGAGTACTTCCGGACTATAATAAAAATTTTCATGTCTCTCTGCAACGCCCCCTGGTGGAACCCATGGTATCCAGCAGGGCTGTGAAGTTGATCTGAATTGACCAGGATGTCCCGCGGGAATTCGGACCACCTCCATGTGGCAGGGAGAGCTCCATCTGGTGGCTTGGGGGTATTGGCCGGGATAAACTGCTGGCCATATATCACAACTTTTATAAAGGCAATAAACATTCAGTACAGTATACCCTAAGTCATAGATAGTATTTCCACTTTCCTAGTTGTATACACACATTTTATGTATGTATTTAAAAGGCTAACGGTCCAGAGATCTGAACGGGCCATAGACAGGTGGTGTCAGTCAGTCATTATCCAACCCGCTATATCCTAACACAGTGTCACAGGGGTCTGCTGGAGCCAATCCCAGCCAACACGGCAGGAAACAAACCCCAGCCAGGGTGCCAGCCCACTGCAGGACACACACATACACACCAGGGACAGTTTAGGATCACCAGTGCACCTAACCTGCATGTCTTTGGACTGTGGGAGGAAACCATAACACCAGTAGGAAACCCACGCAGACATGGGGAGAACATGCAAACTCCACGCAGGGAGGACCCAGGAAGCGAACCCAGGCCTCCTTACTGTAAGGCAGCAGTGCTACCACTGCACCACCGTGCCGCCTGACTGGTGGTGTGTAAGACCAAATCCCCAAGCTATCTGGAAAAGAATATGGTGGAAAGTCATTGATTTTTTACTGTACATTCTCAGTTAAACCACCATTTAAATTACGCAGAATAGCAGTGTATATTTTAAAACAATAGTATGATGACTTTTGATAGAAATATTACACTTTCTAGTAGTGTCGCAAAGAACGATAATAGGGTTGTATAACTGACAAATATGTATCTTATGTATGACCAACCAGGCTCAGATTTTTACTACACAGCAAAATCACAATATTAAATGAACCCTTATAATACTAAAGTAACTCTTTCCCTGTTTAAAAGCAGTATTAAGTGACAATTTAACAGTTTTGGCTCCGTACAATGGCACTCCTACAAACTGAAAAGCACAGCAAAACTTCATAATGAATATAATTTGAAAAATACAGATATAGTTGTGCAGTTGACTTGTGCATGTATATAAAAACTGTATGTATGTTTATATCTCTAACTGTAAAATATATACAGATGTAGCCATTTAAAATGTAGTAATTAATGTGTGAGCTACTATGTTACATGCTTGACTAGCCAGATTGACCAACAGGTGGAGCTTGTGATGCATCAATTGCTAGTGCTACAATTGCTTCATTTAATCTCTTTACTATGCACATTTAAATCTACTTATTGTGGAATTTTACAACTACTCTGCTGTTTGCTGTGATTATTTTGGAAAAGTTGTTCCACCCTTTGCATGTTCTCCCCGTGTCTGCGTGGGTTTCCTCCGGGCGCTCCGGTTTCCTCCCACAGTCCAAAGACATGCAGGTTAGGTGGATTGGCGATTCTAAATTGGCCGTAGTGTGTGCTTGGTGTGTGGGTGTGTTTGTGTGTGTCCTGCGGTGGGTTGGCACCCTGCCCAGGATTGGTTCCTGCCTTGTGCCCTGTGTTGGCTGGGATTGGCTCCAGCAGACCCCCGTGACCCTGTTCGGATTCAGCGGGTTGGATAATGGATGGATGGATGGATGTTCCACCCTTATTTTGACTATATTACGTTTATATACTTAATAAGAAGTTCGTTTTTTAGACTCTTCTCTAAATACTTGTACTTATTATGAAAGTGAAAATGTATAATATTTAGAAATAACTTAAAAGAAAATACTGTATGAGACAAAGAAATTCACATCTAGAAAAAATTAAATAGTGTGAATAATATGTTTATGTAATGCTTTTACAGAAATTCTTATTACCACTTTGTAAACATCTGCATAAACCTTTTTGTTCACTTTAGACTTTAGAGGTTTAGTAAGCAACAGCGGTGATGACGTAGTGGTAACTATCACAAATACTAAATGGGGTTTGAATCTAGTGCAGTGTGTTAATTTTTCCATAACAAGTAAGTTATATTTTAATAAAAAAGCAGGAAAATAATTAATTTATTAAAGTGTTTTTTTTTTATAACAAAAACACTACATTTAAATTTATTTAGCCTTAAAATGAAATTTTATTGAGTATATTAACAATACAAACAGATGTTAAAAGACAGTCAAAACTGAACTTTAACAACAAATTTGATATTTTGTAACAACATACATATATTAATAACATTTATTCATTTCAATCTGCTTGCATTTTGAAATTGTATTTTATGTGGGCTTTTTGTTACTGTTTGGTCAAAAACTCTCTTAAAATTGTAAAACTATCACCTTCGTTTTTCTGTTTTCACCTATAGTAAAATATTTCATAGGTGGAAAGGTCAATGGTTAATTGTTCTTCCAGCACAGTGCACATTATGCTACATTTCTAATATCAATGAGAGCATTTTGAAGTCCGTCAGAATTAAAAAAATAAAATTAAGACACTGTGAGTGAAACTGTGACCTGTTCAGTATAAAGCAGTTAGAAATTAAAAAAGAACCCGTATGTTTACTGGTTGTAGTTCAAATGCTCCATACCTCATTTCAAGCTTTCACTGCTCCACCTGGTGACTTTACAGACTAATGCATTCACATTACAGGAATCTCTGAAATCATGTGATCTTGTGCAGTTTGCTTTTGACTATTCACCGCAAAAGCCCCCTCATTCTTTGCACATTTTGAATGGCTATTTCTGTACATGTATATTAATTTATGTAGGTAAGTGTTTGTACAGTATCATATTTAAACTTTAAAGTTGGTTGTGTAATCCTTTGCAGTAGTATTTAAACAAAAAGAATAAATCAAGGAAACAAACCATTTGACCACTTATTGCAAAAGTGGTTGAGTTAACTCCTAATTCTATGATTATTTTCAAAATTATATATAATCTCAGAGTAACCCTGTTTTTTTATGTATGACATTCTTTCCTAAACCTATGAATAAAAATATCTCAAGGAAAGGTTATGTTATAATCAGGAAAAATAAATGAAATGCTCTGTAGTTAGTCTTCTCTTGAGGTGCTCATGCTTTGACATAACAAACCCTTCCTGTTTCAAAACTTCATGATTTTCTTTTGAGGTCTTCTAAATACCACCACACTCTTACTTTAAAGAACTCTAGATGAGCTCTTATTTTGTCTCTGGTATTCCTCAAGTCTCTTAAACTGCTTCTTCTTATTTTATTTCATTTTTGTCAGGTGCTAAATGTATGCAATATGTTTAAAATAATGAATGTTTCAGCGGAAGTAACCAGTATAACAAAAAGTCATTGAAAACAAAGACAGGCTATGCATGGAAAATTTGTTTGCTTTGTGTGTGTGTTTATGTGTGTGTGTGTGTTGATGTGTGTGCGTGTGTGTGTGTACATTATTAACATCCGTTTTATTAGTTGCTCTCAGGATAATTCCCAGTTTCCAACAACAAAATGTATCCATTCCAACTATTTTCTTAACACACTTTATCTATTTTTGTTGTGATTCAGGCCTACATAACACCAAAAAATGTCTGAATACCTCCAAGACAATGATATTATAAATCTGGCTTCACAAAACAGTGAAGAAGTGAGGCCTCAAAAAGGCCCACAGAACAGATCTCACCCAAGGCAAGCTTGATCTATGGAAATGGGAGGCTGAAGGCCCACAAGGAATCTCTATAAAATTAAGATTTTATTAACAGAGGGCCTTATTCTAAAATGTATTTGTTTCCATTCTGCCACTCTCACATATTATTCTATATGTTTAAGTCTGCTATTGATTTAACCATACAAACGTTGTTATGCCAAAGCAAAAGGAAAGCCCTCCTAATCTTTCTTAATATATTATTAAAAAAAAGCAGAAACTTGGCAATCCTTGTTTTGTATGTATATGGCTATGACATATTTAAATAGGCTCTGGGCTAACTGCTTAGTTTCAGAAGTCACATACTTAGTTGACGTGAATTCTTCTTTATTTTATTTTTGTGTGAGTGTGCAGTGCTTGGATCTTGAATTTATAAAATTGCTACTCATATGTATTCACATTCTGAAAGGCATATAGATAGATAGATAGATAGATAGATAGATAGATAGATAGATAGATAGATAGAAGTCATTTCCTGTTATAGCGAATACCGAAGTAACACAATTTTCAGAATAATGAATACTTTTTGTTGGCCCGGACAAACGTTCTTGCAACATCATGTTTAATGGATTTTGTTTTAAAGAATTGTAAATTTCAGTACAACAAACATTTCATCAACCAAAAATGGCCACCAAAAATAAAAAATGCGATGCAAAAAATACTTGATACTGTGCCTACACTGTTGCTTCAGCACTCAAGCATGCAAGATATGCATTGCAACACCCGCAGCTCGGAAACGTCACTGTGGCAGACAAGGAAAGTGCAAGGAAGAACAGGTCAAAGCTTGGTGTTAATTGTTCTAAACATTATGCATATTCAAAATATTTTTATGGTCCCATGAATTTTGTTACAACCGGATTCCACCTTTATATATCGCAATATATATTGGAAATGTCCTGAAAATAAACTGATTTCCTCCAAAAACCTTGATAGCCTCTCTGATAAAACTCACAGTTGTTCCACCTGTCACATGGAAGGGTATTATTTATTAGATGGATCGGAAGATGAACCCTGAAATGTAAATACGGCAAAATCAAATGATCTTTGACACCAAAAACCGAAACACTGTGCGTAGTCATTAAATGATTAGAAAGAATTCTTATTCTATTGAAAGCAACCTAACGGTGAAATTACGCAGTGCAGCTTCCAGAACCTGACCCTAGAAACTAAGCAATGCATTATGGTAATGGTTCTACAAAATGGCGGTGCCCATGAAAAAAATACACAATCCTGTCATGGTAAAACAAAAACATAACATTAGTAATAATATTTACATAGCTTCAAAAACTTTATGTGGCCAAAATAATTATACCAAAATGATTTCTGATACTCCAAAACTCTAAATTTAAAAACGGATATTCCAGAAACAAGTTATGCAAAATAGAAAATTGTTCTTAACTTCATCTGCATTGGTACAACAGTTTATTAATACAGTTGCTTAAAAATCCAATAATTAAAACTTAGTACTTTTAAAACATGAGTTAAAGAAATGCTTAAACATATGACATCTGACAAAGCACAGTAAGGTCCATTGACAGGAAACAGAGAAAATATAATGTAACTGTGATTCTGGTGAGAAAGGAGAAATTGTGCATACAAAGTCAATTGTTTCATGAGAAAATGAGAAAAGCAATAAAATTCTAAATCTGAAAAGACCGAAGCAGACCTTTTTCACCTGAGTATTAAGAACTCTGTTTGGTGTAGTTGATGCCATTAAGCAAGGTAGTGGCACCATCATCCCATTTATATAGTTTTGTGCATCATCACCGTAAAAATGTGTTAAGACTAAAGAAAATAACATAGTTGAATTTTTGTGGAATAAATTGTTGCCAGCAGGCTTATCGACCTCATACCTATATAGAAAATAGTTATTGTGTACCACACACCTAAAGAAAATGTTTGTTTCATGACAATGTAACATTTACTTCATAAAATATTGTCATCATCACATTGTCATTATCACATAAATGGAACTGGCTTAATATGAAATGAACAAGGAAGGCCAAAACAACCCTTTAAGAAAAAGTGCACACAAAAACATGCCCTCCAAATCAGACCACAAGTGAAAAGCTTAGATTCCTGAAAAACTATTTCTAGCATTTCATAAATACTTAAGCAATCAATTAATTTCTGTTTTATAATTATTTTCAGAGGAGCTCAGTTTAAAATTATAACTTAATTCGTATCGGTAAAGACAATTCAATAATGTATGCAATGATTCAGGTGGACTGAATTTATTGAATATTGGCAGTGCTGATCAGACCTTTGGATGGACACACTTTATCACCATATGGGCACAGTGCAAACATCAGGGTTGCTTTGAATTTATAAATAATTTTACTATCTGTTTATTACAGTGCTAATATTATAACAAAACATTGTATTCTTTTTAAAAAGCCAGGGTAGAACCTGTATGTGAAGGCATGTTATGAATTTTTTCCATGTGTTAAAAATATAATTTTCTCATCAATATTTTTAAAAAATCTAAAAATGATTAACCAAGCAAGTCATGATATGAACAGTCTAGTGCGACTCTGTTTAACTGAAACAAGCAAATGATGGTGATCTTTACTTTTATTCTGAGCTTTGATGAATGCAAACTGTAATTTATGGTTACACAGGGTGGCACAGTAGCGCTGTGGTAGAGCTGCTGCCTAGCAGTAAGGAGACCAGGGTTTGTGTTCCGGACCCTCTCTGTGTGGAGTTTGCATGTTCTCCCAGTTTCTACATGTCCACAGACATGCTGGTTTGGTGAATTGGCAATTCTAAATTGGCCCTAGTGTGTGCTTAGGTTGTGTGTATGTGTGTGTGTGTGTATGTGTGTGTGTGAGTTCGCACTAACGATGGACTGATGCCCTGTCCAGGGTTTGCTCCTGCCTTGTACCCTTTGCTAGCTGGGATAGGCTCCAGCAGACCCCCGTGGCCCTGTTCAGGATAAGTGTGTTAGACAATGATTGACTTTCTGACAGTGTGCACCAAGTTAAGTACAATCAACTCATTTGAAAATGTGCCGTAAATAAAAGGAAAACTTAACATTGTTGCTTTTTTCTATCAGACTGATTAAAGTGCTCCATTCCTGTTTTCTTCTTTTGGTGAAAGTGTTTTTTAATTGTTTCTATAGTGTCCTACTGAATTTATTATTGCCTCTAATTTCAAAAAATGACTATGACTATGTTAATATATATGTATACAGTATATATATTTTTTTATGGGTGAGCACTTGTTTTAAGTATAAGATTCCTCAAGAAATTTACTTGGGTAGTTAGACATCATGACAGCCATCACACCCGAGAATCGAGTACAATTGTAGCCTGATAATCTGATTGGTTTGCATTATGTTTAGTTGTGGAATGAAATACCAAATAACAACTAAATGTCTGGTCAACACAATGATTAGAAACGGAATCCCTAACACAATCCAAAGTTTGTTCTTGTCTGTTCAACGTCATTGACACATCTATTTCTATTATTTCTGTGAATATTTACTTCTATTAATCTTATTTGCTGACAGAATATGCCCTTTTGTACGGTACTAATGTGTTCAATTCTGTGTTAATCGCCTTGGTCATTTTATGCATCTGTGTTTCGCCTCCCTGCCTTTAAGTATGGTTCATTAATCCCTATAAATGCAGCCTTTATTACAACAGCAGAGTTTTGGGGTACTTCAGCAGAGTTTTTTGGCTTTTCCCTTCGTAGTGACAGCTTCTGCCTTATTAAATCGATTAAAGTGGCAGTAGATGAAAGCAGCCCTCCAATTCCTTCTCCTCTGTCTTCCTCTTGCCAACAGATGTTTGTCAGGCTGTTTGTAGATGAAAACTTGGACCGCATGGTCCCAATATCTAAGCAGCCCAAAGAAAAGATCCAGGCTATCATTGACTCATGTAGGCGACAATTCCCTGAGTATCAGGAACGCGCCCGGAAACGTATTCGCACTTACCTGAAGTCCTGCAGGAGGATGAAAAGAAATGGTTTTGACGCGGTGAGTTTTTGCATATAAACCCAGCCCTAGCCTGCATCCAAATCCTGCCATGCACCAATGACTTCCTTTTTTTTTTTTTGATTATCCTGATGGTCTTCAATGTTATTGATGTATGTATTTATTTATTTATTTTTCAACATATACCCTTCCATTCATGCCATTTTGTCCTGCCACTGGAATGAGGATTCAGTTCAATGCCACTGCTTTTTGGTGCATGCTGAGTTTGATCTGGGCAAACTTTAAATATGATACATGTAGTTTTTTTTTTTTAATTTTTAAGTTTTTTTTTCCCATATATTAATAGCATGGATGTTGTGGGGTATAATAAGGTGGGCGGTCTTATAATTTTATTAGAAAATACACTAATAACTGAGGAAACTTTCTGCGTCAGTTGTGGAATAGTTTCCTTCTGGTTTCTTTTATGGTTCACTTATGTGACAGTACAGTGATGCGCCAGACCTTTGCTACTGTATCTACTGTAAAAATGAAAGCTGTATTTAGCAAGATCATTAACATTTCATCTGAAATTCTTCAGAGGGCAAACTATGTTTTCATTGCTTTTATCACACATCAAGTGAATGATATCCTAGGTCATCTCTGTGTGATTCATTTCGTGAGATCAGAGACACTAAAGGAAACTGTCTGCAGAGCCCATTGTGCTTTGAAACTCGACAACTTGTGCTACTCAGTGTCTTTATTTTTGAAAGAATTTGAAAGCCTTTGATTCTCCTGCTATCTACAGTGTGTCAGAATCTGGTGGCACAGACCTACTTTTAAGCATCGTCTCACGTGCTTGTTGCTATGTCCAGAAAAAAAGTTTGTGCACAATACCTATATTCATAGGAATTTACACACAAAATGCTTATAGGAGAGGTGCTGCTACCAATAGAAACTGAGCAATGCATTCATGTTATATTTGGCTTTTAAAGACTTGTTTTCTGTCCTTGGTTTACTTCTACGGTTGATAGGGTGACTGGAGGGGCTGAACAATGTTGTGTTCTGTCCTGGATGATCCGGGAATAAGCTCTGTTAACCTTTTCACTGGAAACTATGCAAAGCTAGTGCTATGAGCTTTTAATGGGTGGAAATCCAATCACGAAATAAAAACTAAAGAGACCCAGCTTGTAAGGATGTGGTTTTTTTTCTCTTAAAAAAACGTAAAGCTTCTCTCTGTTTAGGAAAGAATAAACCTGAGTGTAAAGGCCTGATGCTTGAAGTGATTTCTTTTATCTGTTTTGTCAAAATGTAATTGTTTTATTGGGTTTGATGTTTATCTCTTTATTTGCTTCTCACAATTTAAAGCTAATCACTACTTTTTATTGGCACGTTGGTTCTTTGCATTCTGGGCTTCACTTCCTAAGTAAGCAATTTGGTGTGTTTGCGTAGTCCGCATGTGAGCACCAAAAGTGTGGGCTAGAAAGACAGTATTCTGAATTCAGAACAGTGAGGAAAATGTGTATTGTCTCTTGATAATTTAACAGCCTTGCAAGACCCATTTTCAGATACTAAGCACATTTGACAAAGACTTACATGCGCCTCCAGTGACCTCCATGCCAATGCAACCCTTGGCTTCTTTGAAATTCTGCCAGTAATAGTTTTAATTATCACTAATTGGAGTTGTTTTTATGTTATTTCTAAAATAATTAAGTCTCTCATGCTTGCTATATGCTCTATGTGTGTGTAAATTATGTACTGTATATATTACACCCAAAATGTGAGAATCTTTAAATATAATGCATTGGAAATATTTAGGTGTATTTCTGTGTGTGTGTGTGTGTGTGTGTGTATATGTATATACATACATATACAACATGTCTATAATCACCTTCTTGCAACTGAGAGGGCGTAGCAGATGTTTGCTGACTGGCTGACCAATCACAACCGTTACCTGGTAGATTGTGATCAGACCTACAGATGTATATATACACTACCGGTCAAATGTTTTGCAGCATCTTAGTTTTTTTTTGCTTTTTATGGAAATGTTTAATGTCTTAATGTTTCATGAAATCAAAGCACAGAACAAATAAACAATGGCAAATAAAAAAATAAGTCAAGGAATCATTAAGTGTACAAAATTATATTCAGATTTTTGATTCATCAAAGTAGCCTGCACCTTTTGCTGACTTAACAGCCAAATTGTGGTAAGCCTATTGAATCACCAACTCTGAATCAATAAAATCACTCCAGACAATCACACTTCCTCCTCCATATTTGACAGTTGGTGTCCCACAATACAGAACCATCCTTTCACCAACTCAACAGCATACAAACACCTTGTGTGATGAACTTTAGAAGATTTCATATTTTGAATCTGGTGACCCTCAGAAACTTGTCTTCTGATTGGGTTGTGACTTTGGGTCTGCCAGATCTCTTCCTATCAGAGTTTCTCCCGGTTCTCAATTGCCTTTGGATTGTGTAGGACACCACTGGACTCAATGACACTTTGATTTTTATTGCAGCTTCTCTAAATGAAAGGCCTGCACTTTTAAGGTTAATAATGCTCTGTGTTATTTCATTTGTTAATTGCGATTTACTTGCCATTATCACTCGAATATTGTCCAAGTAGTATTTTAGAGTGTGTAGTAACACAGTCTGTTCCAACTCTGCAGTAAGACACGCAGAAGATTTTTAAGTAATCAACAGAAGTTGGGACACCTGTGCAAATTGTGTGTGTCCCTTTATTTTTAGAAATACCTGTGGGGTTGACTGGAAACATAAAGTGTATACAATTAAACCTGCAGTACAATAAGCAGTGTGTACAGCTTTGAATGTTTGAAGGTTACTAATTTGGATGGTGCTTTGACACCGACAGTGAAAAATTTGATAGTTTGTCGTATAACATTAATGTAACATTTCAGCAAAAATGACTTTTTGTGTAAGAAAAAAGTGAAGAAAAAAATAAGTAAATTGCTAGTTATTTGCTTCACTGGTGGCAGAGATTTGAAAACAGTTAACAGAAACCGTATTCTTGTTAAAGTCAAGGGACAAATAATAACGTGAATATGCAAGAAAACGGGTGATCCAGAAATCTTAGTCCATATTAGTTAGTTATAAATGTTGTGATCATGTTTGGGTACATATGTTTCCTATTTTCGGTAAATGTTTTTTGTCTTTGTTAGGAATTTCTAGCAATCTTTTGGTAACATCACTGCGGTGACATTTTTCTATTGAATTTTCTCATGTGTGACACAATATTGAGCTTGCTTTTTGTGGCAGAGACCTAGGGCTGGGCCATATAACATCATATTAATATTGTAATAATTTAACACATTTAGATTGACAATGGTAAATAAATGGACATTTTTTAACAACCCAGATTCACAAATGCCACTTTATTCTTTTTAAGTAGTGTTTAGTTGTCATGACTCTTAGATATCTAACTAAGCATGTATATTACATAATATGCTGAACAATTATATTTTAGATATGTAAAACTCTTAAAGTGGTACACACCTTATCCCAGTCTGCTCACAAGTAGTTTAAGGTCAGCAGAACTGTGGCTTGGCCCGTTCTCCTCTACCCCTGAGTTCCAGACGTCCAGTTTCTCATGGAAAGCTGCTACTTGGGGCTTTTCTTTTGAATTTTCCTGTTGTCAACTGTCTGTATGGTAATTAATATGTTTAAATTGTCATCATTGCTTTTATTGAGATTCACTGCTGTTTTTACACTGTATTTAATTTCCTTTGTAAATGTAGGTATATAAATGCATTTTGGTTTAGCAATTTATGGTTGTTGCATTATGAATTTTGCTATAGATATATAAGCATTCTGACCTTGTTATTATGGAATAAATTGAATTTGGTTAAGGTAAAATGTATACAAGTATCTGCCCACTTCTCAGTATTCTCTGCTATTGCAAAATGTTGATGCTAAATGTTTTAGGTCTTTAACTAGAATCTAAATTTAAATAAAGAGCACCTTAGTGAAGAAGTATTTTTTGTTGAATGACCAAAGCTAACCAAGGCCAACTGGCACCATGTGAAAAAGTAATTTCAATATTACAGTTAATAATTAATTTACCTTTAGCTGCAATTATTTCAAAAATACTTATTAAAGTTCAGCATCAGATTTTTGTAATGCTGTGGGGGAAATTTGGAGTACTATTCCTGGAAGAACCACTTTAATTTAGAACTTATGTTAAGGTTTCTCAGCATGAGGTCCTTCCACAGGATGTCTATAGGGTTTAAGTCTGGACTTTGACTAGGCCAGGTCACAATAACGTTTTTTCTTCTTTCCAACCATTCTCATGTAGACTTATTTTAAAGTTTTGAATCATTTTCTAGCTGTGTGTTCCAACTAGGCTTCAGCTTCTGTGACTGTCCTCAAGAAGTGACTCCTGTAGAGCAGAATTCATGGTTCCTTTAATGTCAAGTAGCCCAGATCCTGTGGCAGCAAGGTGTCCCACACCATCATGCTGTCACCACCATGTCTGACTGTTGGCCTGATGTTATTACTGTGGTATGTTACGCTTGCTTTATAACAGATATGATGGCAACCATGATATTCAGAAAGTCCCACTTTTGTCTCATGTGTCCATAGAACATTCTGTGAAAAGTCTTGGGGATCATTCAGGTGATTTTTGGCATACGCCAGATGAATATTTATATTATTTTTGTTAACAAAGATTTCCACATTAATGCTCTACAATGAAACACATTTTTACTCAATTTTATATGCTGGGATTATAACTCCCACTATATTATGGTGGAGACCCAGAGCCTTAGAATTGTCTTTGTAGCCCTTTACAGATTAAGTAATGTTGACCACTTTTTTTTCCATGATCCTCTTAGGAATTTTTGACTCTGCCATTATGTTCTTGGCGATTGTTTGTGTTAGCAGCTTGACAGTAAGGGTCAAAATAAGTGACATTTTTATTAAGCAGGTCTGTCTATAATCAAGCCTGCTTGTGTCAAATCACTGATTCTAATTAGCCCTTTAACTGGGTTGATTTAACTAAGGGGAAATAACTTTTTAACACTGTTCCAGGTAGTGTTGAGTAACTGTATTGATTATACAGTTATACATAAATGTTATGAAAAAATGTGTCTTTTGTTTTCTTGGCTAAGCTTTACCTAATATTAGATTTGTTCAAAGACCTGAAAACATTCAGTGTCAGAAATTTGCAGTAACAGAGTCAATGCGAATGGCACAGTATATGTAATTATAATTATGTACTTTCTGAACTTTCACATATTTTTTTTTATATGAAGTCAATTTATCTGTTTATGTATACTGTATATTTGGAGTTCATTAAAATATGTGTTAGTTTTTGAGACATCCTAGATAGATAGATAGATAGATAGATAGATAGATAGATCAGGGGAAATTTGCCAGATGTTTTGTGTATATATACTTAAATGTTCCCACATTGTCACTTAATAGTATTCTGTAGTTTATTCCATATTTTCAATTACCTTCAGTTTACTTGGA
Organism: Polypterus bichir lapradei; assembly: GCA_026402145.1. Classification (NCBI taxonomy): domain Eukaryota; kingdom Metazoa; phylum Chordata; class Cladistia; order Polypteriformes; family Polypteridae; genus Polypterus; species Polypterus bichir. Next base: position 1,369,330 of record JANRMT010062820.1, read on the forward strand.
TCTCGAAGATAAGCAGATCATTATTTTAATAAACAACTGAGAGTACTTTTTTAACAAATTTAAAGCAAGAGTGCTTTCAAAAATAAACTCAAATTCACAGCTTTTTTTAAAAAGAAAACCATTTCAGTTATTCAAACATTGCATTTTTACTAGTTTTAGTAACTTTTATGGACACAGTAATCTGTGAGTCCAGTTGTCCTTTCACACCTACTACAAATAATCAAATACAGAGCCGACTCAAGCTGCCTGGTAATGAAGATGCATATGAATGGTTATAATAATCCATTCACCCATTTTCTTAATCTAGGGCAGGGATGCAGGCCAACTACTTTGTACGATATCTGATTTGATGTGAACGGCACCTGAAAATGGGTTGATAGATCACTCTGAAGGGGAAATTGCAGTAACCAACACATATTAGTAGCATTCTAATACACAAAAAGGCTGTTCCGAATATACTTAGTTCTTAAAACTATAACAAATTGATATACAGTATACTGTACATATATGAATTATACTCAAAGAATGTAGTCTAGCCAGAGGGCGCATTTTAACACCTAATGGCAGGTAGAAGAACGACTTCTGATGGTTCCCTGCGGCACTTCTAGACTCAGCCGTTTGTTGAAGGTGCTCCTCAGGTTGATCAAGATTTCATCCATAATGTTGGAGTCACCATTCATGATATCCTACAGGTTAGCCAGCATCCTTCTCTCAGGTTCAGTTTTCAGAAAATTGAAGCTAGTTGCCCAGGGCAAACCTTACTAAGTAACTGAAATGAATGATATGGCATCTGTTGTTCTTGTGCTACTGCTGGCATACTTCTATGTAAAAGAGCACATGCACACACCCAGACTGAATGTATGTAAATCTTGTGTAAAGTTTAGTGAATGTCCAATGAGACGATGAAGATCAGCTCAGTAACATCCTACTTTAGTTCTAATTAAATCCATTAAGCAGATGAAAAATAAGTAGAGAGACACATAGTAAAAAATGCGGGATTAAAGATACTGACACGAGTAATACTAGTTAAAAGGGTAGACGATTGTGTTGATCCAGGGTGAAGCTCAAGCAGCCTCATGTTTTGTTTTATTGTTCAAGGTATAAATGTTTTGTTTACCCTTGCATTATTCTTTTTTATCCTATTTTTCCTACTTCTTTTCCATTGGGAGTTAGTGATCATACGATATTACTTGAGTGTTTTACTTTTGATATCTGCTTTATTGTCATCCCCTGCTCCCACTTTTTCTTTCTGGCCTTTTTAATTAATGCTATTAGATCTTGCAGAGAAGGACGCAGGGGTTAAATTTCTACTGCCAGGTGGGATTTTCTTTATAAATTTAATGCTGAAGGGCCCTAATGTCTTTGAATTTTATGTTTAACAATGTGTAGGTCAAGGTGTTTCATTGTGAAATAAAGAGAGTGTGGAGGTTACTTTTTTTGGGAAAGCGACTCCACAGTATTAAAAAATTTGAGGACTACAGTTATGAGAAAGGCACGGATAACAACAAGATAACAAGAAAGAAAACTTCACTGGGAAACCATTGTTACAAGTAAATAAAGCTTTTAAGAAGCAAATCCATACCAGGCTTTTTTCATGCTGAACAGACTTTTTATTTTCTTTTTGTTTTTGCAAATTGCTTTATGCTGAAAAAAGAAGTTGTACAGTTGGATCTGTGAAAGGTTATTTTCGTTTTTGGTTTCATTTTGCTTTCTCTTTTTATCACCAGACTGAAAAGAGCTGCGCTGAACACCTTTTTTTTGTGCATCCTAGTAAAATTAGCTCATTAGGGAAATGAGTTTACAACTTATATGAATAAGCAGTTTTATTTATTCATTGTGTCTGTTACCCATCAGAGCAATCAGAACATTCCCTTAGCGCTCACTAGCTATAAATATAAATTAAATCTTGGTATTATAAAATTTCTGGTGCTACGGTCGTGGCTCATTCCTGCCGTGTGCCTGCCGTGTGCCTGTGACCATAATGTTAGCTATTGCAGATTTTAAAATAAATGGATGGTATTATAACAATTACACCACACTGTGAGATGTTTTTAATAAGTGAATCAAGTCCATCCTTTACCTGAACCCACTCAATCCCCTTCAGGGCTGCAAGGCTTTAAAATCTGTTCTATCAACATAACGTGCAAGGCAGGACTCATTCTTGGCCAGGATTCCAGTCCACCCCAGGGAACATTCACTCACAGAGAGAACTCCTTTGACATAATGGTAAAGCAGGCTGCTGGGTTAACGCAAAGACCCCAAGTTCACATCCTGCTGCTGCCCTCTCAGGAAGGATGGGCAGCTGAGAAGACAGAGGGGACTGAAAGCAGAGGGAGGGGGCAAGCACAGCAGAGACTGCTATTACGTAGGAAGCCGCTCACAGTCAAAAACCTGACTGGCCATTGGGTACAGCACAGTGGCAGAAAAAGACAACCCAGAGGCCTGACATGCGTCTTCTCCCGCTGTCTCAGAGGAGATGTGTGGTTTACAAGGGAGGCGGCACCCTGAATAAATTCATGAGACACTTGCACTGAAAGTAAAATGCTAGATTAATTATTTAGAATGAAAAAAGAATTAGTATATATTTTATACTAATTAATTATTGTCTTATATTACACTGTCTCTCTAGGGCACAGGTGTCGAACTCCAGTCCTGGAGGGCCGCGGTGGCTGCAGGTTTTGATTCTAACCATCTTCTTAATTAGTGACCAGATTTTTCTGCTAATTAACTTCTTTTGCTTTAGTCTTAATTAACTTGATTCAGATCCCTTAGTTGTCTCTTTTTCCTTAATTAGCAGCCAAACAATAATGAGACACAAAACAAGCCGCCACATGAGCAGCTCACCTGTGCCCATTACACAATATCTGAAGATAAAGAAAGGTGATGGTCTCTGTAAGGTTGAACTCTCAGGTCACCAAATGATTTTGACAGTGTTCTTAGAAAAAACAGAAAATCAACAGTTTGGGAAATGTCTGCTGTGACAGAATGAGAGCAGCCACTAGCCGTGGAATTAAGTAACGGGTTTAATTAACAGCAAGAATCAGTTTCTCATTAAGAGACTGGTTGGAGTGAAATTGGTTGGAGTTTGAAGCCCCAATTTAGCTGGTCATCTGTTGGCTCATTTCACGTCTCATTTCAAAGAATAAACAAATCAATTCAGAGGACTAAATCCTTAAAAACAAGGCTATTAAAATGAAGGGAAAAGAAATCAATTAGCAGTGAAAACTGGTCATTGTTTAGGAAAATGGGTTAGAATGAAAACCTGCAGCCACTGCGGCCCACCAGGCCTGGAGTTCGACACCCCTGCTCTAGGGAGTGACAATGCATATTGTTATAATCAGTGTTTTTCTTTTGTGGGTTCCCCTGAACTGATTTTATTAAAAGTATTCTTCTATAAGGGGGTTTGAGAATCTGATAAAAAAAAAAAAAACTTTTATTTTTGCCTACAAGATGTTTTGGGAAATCTGGAATTATTTTATTGTTATGCATGACGCCATGTTTATGTTATATTTGGGTAAAGCTATTTCATGAGTCTCATAATCAAGACACGGCACCAAGTTAGTGGGGAGCACGATTGTGGAGGTCACGGTAACTGACTCAATTAACGCAATAGCTTGGAAGGTTGACACTGGTGGACATTTCACTTCTGAGTTTGCTGATAAATACAGTATCTGTGTTAGCATGGACATTATTTTTTGATTTACTTCCTGGCTTTAAAACTTTGCTCTTGTTGTTAGGTGCCTTGAATTTTGGTAAGTGATTAAAGCTTGATGACAGATGACTTTTGCATTTGACTTTGGCTCATTTCATCTTTTGATCACAATCATTAAAACTCCTTACTGTCTCACTCTGAGTTGGTACAATTGGATCTGTTTTCTTCTTTGATCATTTTATAGACCATGTGCACTAACATTTTCCAAAGATAAAGTTTATATTTCAACAGATAAGAATGCAGGATGTGGCAGGAAACTAATTAGACTGCTGCCACATGCTAGTTAAATCAGAAGCAGTTTATTTCCATAAGGATGAATAGTTAATTTCTGTATGATTTTTGCCATTTAGATTTAAAATTATGAGTTTTAGCAATATGAGAGGGAGAATAAAATTAGAATTATGCCATATAAAAGCCTTAAATCTCTGCATCAATGAATTTGAATAGGCATCATGTTGACTTGTAGGTTGAATATGGTAGACAGTCGAAACTCTTGAGGCTTAAAAGTTGATTTCTCTTCTCACTTACTTGTTTTTGGGGTTATAGGGAATTTTTGGTATTTTACTTTCACTTCTATTAACAGAGTAAGTGCAACTTCTATAATATTAGCAATGTGGTCTCAAGGCAGACTCATTTTGTGGGTATAGCCTATTTAACTATGGCTACTCTAAGGTAGTGTAGAGATTTAGAAATGATTGTATTGTGCACTTGTCATGTGTATGTTACCTTGGATAGAAACCATCACTAGTAGTAGTATAAATAATCAAAAATGTGGAAAACATGAATTTACCTTTACACATCTTATAGGCTTTTTTAATAACAAAGTCAAGATGAATGATTTCCTTTGCTATGTTTGTGCGTTACCCACCTTTGGTGAAAATTAAAGGATTTTTACCGGTTATAGCTGGAGATGTTCAAAGCTATAATACTGACATTGGATTTTTACCAATTATAGCTGGAGATGTTCAAAGCTGTAATACTGACATCGGAGTAATACCTAGTTGTACCAGAGGATTAGGGTCAATCAGAGTGAGTGCAGCCCAGAAGTCCCAGCTCGACCCGAGCTCAGGTAACAAGAACAATGTGCCAGCATTGATGAACATACTGAAACATTTACAAAGAACTTCACTGCAAACAGCGCACTAGTCAGACATCAAAAGAAGAGGCTGCAGCTCTGGCACATCTAGTAACACAGCAAATGGGGTTAAAACAAGATGCCGAAATTATGAAATGCCCACATTAAGGTATTAAAGTGAAAAAACAACAATTTTACCTTTCTTTGTATTTTTGGGCCTGTTATTTCTTGAGAACTAGACAGTCATTAGATTGTCATTCTTTTATATATGTATGTATTTATATATATATATATATGTATATATATATATATATATATATATATATATATATATATATTTATAAATATATATAAAATACGTTCGTAAAACAGAAACAGGTAAAGCTTTGAAAAAAGAAATTCCATTGCCAGTGACGTAATGGCTCTTCACTGCCATTTTAGATGTGAATTCATTCCAGAATGAATCCTTGCTGGTCAGAGGTCTGGATCAATGTGACAAGTGGCATTGATTTTTGTACTAGAGGAAGCGGAAGAGGTGGGGATGACAACCTGAGACTTGAAGTGACTTCAGTAGTCCCCCGGACAATTCTACTTCATTCTAGGATAAACAAAAATTTCATTACAGCTTGTGTTAAGCCCAAGACCTTCCCTGTAAGTAACCTTGTAACATACCCAATTCTCATTTGATTATTTCAGTATTTTTTATCAAACTTTTGAAAAGTGGAGTTATCTTTTAAGAATTAGTTCATTGTTAATAACAGTACCTTTTAGATAGAAAATTTCTTTGTTTATTGCTGCAACATTATGGAAAGAATGGTTAATTGATTACGTATTTGTTTTTGACATACTTCTTAGTTTTTTCTCAGTTGCTAACAGACATGTTCGTTGTTCAAATATTCTATGTGATATTGTGATCAAAAGCAATTTTTTAAACTGGACCATAGATGGATGCCCTAACTACTATGTGAAATAGGTACTACTGACACACATTTTATACCAAAGTATTCAATGACCTTTCTGAGTCTAGTTTTACCAGCACAGGATTACTTAGTGTTACATCCTGTCCGGTAGCATCAGAGAGAAGGCTTTTGCAGGGCCACACAACTCACTCACACCATGCAAGTTCTGAGTTGCCAATCAACCTTAATCTTGACATTTTTTAGAATGGAGAAGCTAAGCCTGAAAAACATGAAGAAAAAGCCAATCAAATAAAGTGAAAGAATGCAAACTTCACGTTGATATTAACTAAGCCTGGAATCTAATGTAGACCTTTGGCGGTATCTGCCAGCTATACACCCCATCACTGTGCTACACATTTTTCTATTATTTAATCACTACTGATGATTAACTTAATTTTATGTTTCAATATGCAAAAGTGAGCTCAAGTAGTTCTCAGAAAAATATCCTATGTTCAGTAAATGATGCTTGTTTTACATTGTAAGAAGTTTAAAAAACAAGAGGAGACCATTCAGTCCGTCAAGCTATTAGCTACTGTAAATTCTAAATTTTAACTCATCCAGATACTTGTTGAAAGTTTTTAGTCAAGGTTTTCACTTCAATGTACTATTAGAAAGTCAAGAAATATAACCAACTCCCAACTCAATGAATAATAAAAAGTTAAGTTTTTGAAAACTTTGTAAAATATTTTCTTATTTTTAAATTGTCCCCTAATGGGCTTAAAAACGCTACATGTTTATTCTGCACTTGCTCACTGTGCATAAGAAGGAGCTTTGAGGCTCTTCTTCACTTCTTGCCTTAGGCAGCCAAAAATGATGTTTCAGCCATATAAAGTACACCATATGGGGTTGTAGCATTTAACGCCTCAACTTTAAATTGTGACTTCCTGACCTACTAGCTGTTTTCTGTAACTAACAGATGAAGCACAACAGAACCTTTCTTTGACTAAATATGTTCTGCTTATTTCATAATGTTGGGTGCCTCTCCTGAGGAAGGTGTCTGATTTGTGCATTTCGCTGATGAGTTTGCCCACCATGACCCGGACCTGTTTAATCAGGCATGGACACAATAGGGTGGATATGTTCTTTCAATGGACTAAAGAAAATTGTATTTTGTTTTTAATTAGTTGGGGACATTGGTCCAAGTTTTAAGTGTATTTTCATACATGGTGATTTTCTTGAGATGTTAACAGAGTTGGCCATGGTTCCTTGGTGAGTAAGTGAAAGAGAATGAACTGCCATTAGTTTAGTTTTAGTGTACAATAAAATGTATGTATCAGGCCACAATGCCTACACTTGTATTTTATAGAATATACTCTTCTATAAAGAATAAAATAAAAGATTGTTTCCCTTTTATGCGGCTTGTACTAAGCTTTTCCATGGGGGCTTGCATATTTCAACACCATGTGACTCACTTGGTAATTTTTTTCACATTTAATGTGTGTCACCATTTTCTGCCATCAGTACTGCAGCACTGCAAGTGGCACTTGCACAGCAACTGATGCTCGCATGGTAGATTAGCATTGTGAATCACAAGTAATTAATGTCATGTTTTATGCAGAATGGGTTGATTGAGGCACAGGATAGCATTCCAGATTGCAGATATCCCTTTTGCATTTTCTACATGTTTTAAACTCATTTTAGTTCATGTGTGCACATACACTTACAGTCTGTACGAGTGATTCATCAGAGTGTTGGTGTTAAGATTTAGGCATTTGAGGCCCATCCTAAATTGGACCCAAGGGCAGGAAGATAACTGGATGGACAGATGAAGACTAGGTGGAGTGCTAGAGAGTGATAGAAGAAAGAATCATGGATCAGGTAAAAAAAATAGTTATGTGTAATCCTCATTTTGATCAGGACGGAATAAATGCTGTAATCTTTATTTTGAGGTTATTGTCGGAAGATCTTAAGGGGAAAGCTGGGAAGCCATGTAATTGACACTCTGTGACAAAAAAAGGCTAAACCTGGAAGGAATGGTCCGGCTTGCATTTAACACATGAGGATAATCGGCATTGTGAGGTGCTAGTAATTTATTTTATATGTGTGTTAAACACAGCTGCCCATGTTTGTTGACCTATCACTATGCAGCTACAAAGCCATCATTTAATTTACAACATGATGGCAGGCCTGATCACCAGCAGTTAAGAGATGGGTTACAGAGGAGAGATTTGACTTTTAACACACTGTTTCTAGGACAGCAGTCTCTCCCTTAATGTCAGCAAAACCATGGATTTCGTCATAGACACAGACCACATACTGTATCGCTGCATTGGAGGAGATAGATAGTGTGAAGATGGTCAGCAGTTTTAAACATGTCTTGACAAAGGATCTACTTCATCAGATTTCTAACATAAACCTGGATGCTTCCATCTGTTCTCACCAACCCGTGCATGCACAATGGAGCAGGCTCTAACTGGCAGCACCTGTTCACCTCATGACATAAGATTAATATTACTGGCACACAGCTCCTTTCCATCCAAGACATTTACAACACACCCTGCATTAGTAAAGCAAACAGTATTATTAAGGACCTCTGCAGTCATTCACAGTCACTTTTATCTTATCCTCATAATAGAAAACAGTTCACGATCATCAGCAGTCTTATAGATTTAGGAACAGTTTTTATCCAAAAGTCTTATGGTTACTCAACAGCCACTACACCCCAAACCACAGACACAGCAATGCCCAACACAATTCCAGATTCAAATAAACGATTTTTAATTTGAGAAAATGCCTTCTTCATACAAGTATCAGCAATATAAACCAATTTCTCCTTCTTCCTCCAAAAGAGCATTGTCCACCGCCTCCTGACTCTGATTCAATTAAAGTTAGGCAGCAAGCTTTCTTTTAAACTATGCCTGGGAACCACCTCTGGTCACCTGTCCAAGTCATAGCATACAGCAGCGCCCTCTGGTGGTATCCAAAGACCCCAACAGGGCTGTGTTTCCAGATTCCAACTCTCATGTCACCCTGCAGGTGTTTTAATTATCTCCATCTTTGAGGAACACTGCCATCTGTTGTGTGGGGGAATGAACTGCTCCTGGTAAACCCTTTCATCCGGTCCATCCATTATGGCCTTTTGGCCAGGTACGAATCCTTCCTTTATCCCAACCAGGATGCCTGTCTTGCCTTCTTGGAACTACAATGTATATAAAAATATATACATACATATAGTTTTTTTATTGTCTGTTACTGGAATTGTACTATACTGTAGTCACCACTGTGTGAAAGACATGCAAGTAATTATATTGTACACACATTAAACTTTATCTTGAATATATTACAACCACTAGAGCATCACTTATCACACGTAACATTAAAAGGAAACAAGTGGACAGATAGACTGTACTTCTACTTCACTATAGCCAGAATGATAAGGTAATGAGTTTATCATTTGTGTGAATGGCTTAGTGGGGTTAAAAGGTTACGCTTTATGAAATCAGCCTGATATATCATGGCAAATGTTAGCTTATGGATATGACTGGCAGCTATGGTAGCAGCAAAAAGCTCTCATGACCATTGGGAAGATTGTGGCTCATTTAAAAGACATCAAAGCTCTTACAGTAACACTTTCCACCATTTACAGGGATGTTTTACCCACCAAGGACTGCCAGGTAGTACACTGAAATAACAATTTGCTGAGGTGGAACTCAGTTCACAGTGTCCATTGCAGTGCTTATCACTGCCCCATGCCATTGCTACTGCATTAGATTAGGTAAAGCTTATTAATTCCATGGGGAAACTCACATGCACACAGCAGCAGAAACATAAAAACAAGGATACAGACTCACAACACACATAATGCAACCAGTCAATCCATTGATATGTAAAAATAAATAAATAAATAAATGTTCATTGTTCTGATATTTCAAAATGGTCTTTTAAAATAAACTTAACAAGAGCCATGGGAGGAAGCATTGAAATGCCAGATAGCAGTGGGCAGAAAAGATCCCCCCCAAAATGGCACTTCTGAGCATACCATGGTGGAATGAGGAGCCTGTGGCTAAAAGTGCTACAAGAGAGCCCTTCCTGGATGGGATCGAGGGGATTTTTGTTGATGGCATCCAATTTTGCCACTATCCTCTTTTCTACAACAGCTTCCAGTGTGCCCACAGTTCACCTTGTGATGGAGCAGGATTTCCTGATAAGTTTATTCAGGCATTGTGCTTCTGGAGCTCAAGTTGTTTGCCCAGGTGACCACAGTATAGAACATCACATTAACTACTATGGACTGATAGAACATTTTCAGCAGTTTGCTGCACACATCAAAAGACCTGAATCTCCTAGGCTTGTGCAGTCTGCTCTGGCCCTTCTTATACAACGCCAATGAGTTTTCAGAGCAGTCCAGTATGTTGTTTATGTGGACCTCTGGTACTCGTAGCTAAGCGCCAGTTCTATATCCTCACCCTGGATGGTGAGAGTTCTCATAGGCTCCTTGGCACACCTAAAGTCTGCCACCAGCTCTTTTATCTTGCTGATGTTGTGTTGAAAGTTGTTGTCTCTGCACCACAAGACAAAGTCCTTCTCAACCTTCCTGTACTCTGACTCGTCTCCATTATTATTGCTGCCTATGATAGATAATCCATATGAAAATTTCTGCAGATTGCAGCGCTGGTATTATGCTGGAAATCTGTTGTGTAGAGGGTGAGCAGGAAGAGAGACAGGGTAGCTCCCTGAGGTGATCCAGTATTACATACCACCATTTCTGACACACGGTCCTTCAGCCTCACAGACTGTTGTCTGCTGATCAGGTAGTCCATGATACAGGAGATTGTTGGGGCATCGAGATGCAAAGTCTTGAGCTTTTCTCCAAGTCACTGAGGCAGAATGGTGTTAAAAGCACTTGAAATGTCAAAAAAATGATCCTGATTGTGGTGCCAGCTTTGTCCAAGTGGGAGTAGGCTCTGTGAAAGATATACATGAGAACATCTTCCACATCTGTATGTGTCTGATTGGCAAACTGCAGAGGATCCAGATGTTCTGAGACCAGGGGTCAGAAACGTTTTAGGACCAGCCTCTTAAAGGTTTTCATGATGAATGAAGTAAGAGTAACTGGTCTGAATTCCTTGGGATCACTAGAATGACCTTTCTTTGGCACTGGGACTACATTGGATGCTTTCCACAGCTACAACAACAACAACAACAACATTTATTTATATAGCACATATTCATACAAACAGTAGCTCAAAGTGCTTTACATAATAAAGAATAGAAAAATAAAAAACACAATATGAAAACAAAATAAATCAGCATTAATTAACATCGAATAAGAGTAAGGTCCAATGGCCAGGGGGGACAGAAAAAACAAAATAAAAACTCCAGACGGCTGGAGAAAAAAAAATAAAATCTGTAGGGATTCCAGACCATGAGACCGCCCAGTCCCCTCTGGGCAGCTGAGGAACCTTCTGCAATTTCAGGGAAAGGGAGACTAGGTGTGGGCGGCACAGTGGCGCAGTGGGTAGTGCTGCTGCCTCGCAGTTAGGAGACATGGGTTTTCTTCCCAGGTCCTCCCTGCGTGGAGTTTGCATGTTCTCCCTGTGTCTGCGTGGGTGCATTGGCGACCCTAAATTGTCCCTAGTGTGTTCTTGGTGTGTGGGTTTGTGTGTGTGCACACCCTGCGGTGGTCTGTTGCCCAGCCCAGGGTTTGTTTCCTGCCTTGCACCCTGTGTTGGCTGGGATTTGCTCCAGCAGACCCCCGTGACCCTGTAGTTAGAAAATAGCGGGTTGGATAATGGATGGATAGATCGATGGAGACTAGGTGTTGTAGGACAACACAGAACTGGTTAACAAATGTTTTCAGCACCCTGGGGCTGATTCTATCTGGCCCCGAAGCTTTGTTTATGCAGAGTTTTCTCAGCTCTCTCTCCTCATGTCATCAGCAGACACACAAAGTCCAGAGAGTGGAGAGGAGCGAGAGACCACAGGTATGACTTCATTGTTGGGGAAATTTGTACAGGTTGTAGATGGCAGTTGGGATTCTAGAAGTTCCTCAGCTACAACAATTTTGTTTTATTTTCCAATGTGAGGCCCCGTTAATAAAATACAAAGCTTTGAAATGAACAGTTATATTCCCATTTTATCCTGCATTGTTGAGATGCATTTGTGTGATTATAACTGGGGACTGGCTGAACGTTTATTCTTGGCCATATGTCAGTTTTGTGTAGGTAACTGATTCATTCACTCAGTCAATCAGTCAACCCACTTAGTCTTGAACAGGGTGGCAGGGGTCTGCTTGAGCCCATCCCAGGTAACACAGGGCACAAGACAAAAACAAACCCTGGACAGGGTGCCAGTTTGTCACAGGGCAAGCAAACACAGTCCAGCCACACACTAGGGCCAATTTAGGATCCCCTGAACTGCATGTTTTTGGACTGTGAGAAGAGACAGGAGCACCCATGCAGACATGGGGCAAATATGCAAACTCCATGCAGGGAGGACCCAGGTCACAAACCCTGGCGTTCTTACTGCGAGGCAGCAGCGCTACCACTGCGCCACTGTGCCACCCGTGACTGATTCATTTTCCTCCAAACATCATTTAACACAAGGTGATGTCTTGTTCTTGTTGTTTTATGATCCTGAACAGCTATCAAACTAGGTGGAGGTCGCTGTAGCATAGAATTTGTAGTGTCATTTCCAGCTATAATATTTTCATGGCCAAAATACATTCATTTTCAAAAAACGCAGAATGTGTTATTGTACTTTTTGTTGTTCCCATACAAGTATCACTGATATTCGTATATTGATCTGTAGAAGGAATTTCATATTGATTTTGCAAAAGACTTAATTTGCATTATATTAGATTTGAATTAGTGGTGGATTTGAAAAATCCCTAAATTTCCATTGAAACTCCAAGTTTGTGTTTGGTATAGATGAAAAGGTTGACAAAGATATCTTAATTCACTGATCACTTATATTTATTTGCAGAACATACAGTATATATAAAAGCTAAGAAGTAACAGATATTAAAATAGTAGTTTGAGGTCCACACTTCCAGGACCCCAATGGTGTCTGGCTTGTCTTACTCCATTTCTACAGTTTGGCTGTGGTTCTGCCATTAGTTGACAGACAGATATTGTTGTTTTTCATTTATGTTAATTAGTTTCTACTTTGTTTTGACAAATTTGAACAAATCTGCATCCTCATATGTGTTTGTTCTGTATTTAGTGAGTAGTGTAATCTCTTCTTGCATTTTGCCTTGTAGTTTGTACTGTTGTATTGTATTTCTGAAGTGGCAATGCTTGATTGGCCTTTAACTCTGTGAAGATAGCTGCTTGTGTCCTGTTTTGTGTTATGTATTTACCACAGTTTTGGACACCCATTTCACACCTTACCTACTGGGAAGGGGATGTCTCTCTCTGAATTGCCTTTCTAAGATTTTTTCGATTATATCCCTACAAGGGTTTTTTTGGGAAATTGTTCTTTTCTTCTTAGGGAGTCAAGGCTGGGGGGGACTGTCAAAAAAAAAAAAAAAAAAAAAAAAAAAAACAGGGCCCTTTAAATCCCATTCAGGCATTCCTTGTGTGATTTTGGACTACATAAGAAAGAAATTGTTGTTGTTGTCCCAAAAGAGGGTGAACTTCCCCTGTAAATAGACCAGTAAGAGGAGAAGTGAATATCCAATGTAATTCAGCCTGTTCTAGCCCTGAGGCACTCATCAAAACAAAAGTGAAATAAGTCTTGAATATGTGCTTGTTGTACCTACCCATTATGTGGATCTTAAAATGAGCAGGAGGACTATTCATTTATTCTTGTGAATTTCCCCTTGGGATTAATAAAGTATCTATCTTGATATTCATGTTTGCATGTTTACCTTTTTTGAACTCATAACAGAACTCAAATAATGGACACAGGGGTGAAAAGTATACTTAAATAGTGCAAATAACATTTTGACATAGGCGCATGCTGAATGATCGCTCCTGGTGTAATTTGTTTTATTAAAAGGTGTGTGGGGGGTCGGGGGGTGCCCATCTTCCACTGTAAAATTCTGTGTTTCCTTTTAACATAAGTATGTAACATTGGCTGTGTGGTACATATTCCATGAATTAATGATTACAGACTTATACTAAAAGTCATAAACTGTGCAATGTCGTTAATGACTGACTGACGAGCAGGCAGACAGACAGGCAGAGATGAAAAGATTCTCTTGGGTCGATAGCAGGTCAGATGGGTCAATCTTTAGTTCTCTCTGATTTGTCAGCAGTGCTGACTGCCTCATTCAATCAGCCACATGGGTAAGATGCAATTAAGTCAAGGGTCTAGGTAAGGATGCTTCAGATTAATTGTAACGAAATCTGCCTCCAAAAATATAAGCTCATTTGAAAACAATCAGGTTTCAATGTGATAGATATTGAGATATTATCAGTCCTCCATTTGCTCACTTAACAGCATTGATAAAACGTGCCCTGTGGTGCGACGAAGGGGAGAATATGTACGTGAATTCTTTAATGAGAGTGAAATCCACAGGGCTAAAGCATATGAAACATGCCTGAGGCTCGCAGCTGTCAGTTATTTGTCATGTGTAATCCTGGTAACTCTTCTAACAGAGTAACTGAGTGGTGTTCGCCTCAAGGCAACAGGGAAGCATTGTACTCAGAGGAGATCTGTTGATTTTGCATAGCATGTTAAATAATATTCTGTGGGTACTGGTTTATAAAATTGTTTTCAATAAGAACATCGCTCCTAGCACCACAAATCACTATCTTAGGTACACAGCGAGGATTGGCAGATGGAACTGACACTTTCAAATATTTGGATGTATGCTTTGGCTGTATGGTTTGGGATTTCCATCTGTGGCTCCCTTTAACTCTTTAAATTGTCTGAAATTGTGCCATCTAATTATAAGATCTCAGGTGAAGTTGGGCTGAAGTCTATTTTTGAATTAAGGAAATTAATCAAGGAATAATAGAAGCATTTGTGAGCAGACCCCAAACCTATATAATACCAATGAGGCCAAATTATGATAAAAGAAAGGATTTATTATAACAAACAATAAAAAACAACAGAGTGCAGGGCTATTATAAATCAGTGTAAAGCGAACATAACAGAGCCTAAATTCCCTCTGTGCTTACCTAAAAACAATGTCACATTATGCGATTTCTAGTGGTTGAGTATGTCCGCATGTTGCTGATCTCGTCGCTGAGCCATATCGGTTTAAATAACTGAAAAACACTGGGAATGTCTACTCTATCAGCAGAGTGCCGTCTGTCCAGTGCAATCATGCTCGCCCTGTTTTGTGACAGCCAGTAACGTGTAGCCTGATGGAAACAGTGCTATACAAAGAGTTAAAAGGCACAGGGAGTTCAACTTCAGTCTCAGCCCTTTTTTTTTTCTCTTTTTCTATTCTGTTGTGGACTGTAAAACACGAGACATCAGACAGATGAGCATCTCTTTTGTTTGTCATATTAAAAACCCCTGTATTCCTTGCTCCCCATCACTGCATTATTTAAATTGTACTTCCAAGTGAGCATTCATTGGTTGTGAGCTCTCATGCACACACAACCCACCCCTAAAACGTAAGACAAAATGAAACCTGCATGATGTTATTGGAGTGTGTCACGTTATGTGACGGGTTTCTTGGGAATATGTCACCAACTGCCTCTAAGATTATGTAAATGAAGTCTGCAATTGAAAATCAATGAAAAAGTTGCATAATGTGACATAGCCTTAATGGAGATATAGAAACTATAAATTATCTCCTTGGTATGCTGACTGGTCCACTTCCCCAGTGTATTTCTTAGGCACACACACTTTGTCTTTGCCCCTCATTCTGGCATCTCTTCCGCCAACCATATGAACGAGAACCCTCCCAGTTCGAAGACCACCTCTCTTGCCATTGGAAAAGGCTTTAAGGCCACAGGCAAGAATGTTTTCTGAGGAAGACCTGATATCTGCTTCTGAGATGAAAAATGTCTCGGCACTCCCCCCAGTAGCCCCAGTTGTCCATGCACCTGTGGTTCCCAGCTCCCTTTTAAAGGGCTGGGACAACCGCAGCTTACTTGTCCACCATAGTGCTATGAATTGGACCAGCTTATTTTTTTTCTTTAACTAAATCTTTATTTGCTACCTTATTGTGAAGAGACTTTAAACATCAAGGAAAACTGTTAAATTTGTGTTTTGCATTATTTAACTACAAGTAAATATTGTTTTATTATTATTATTTTTAAGTTTGCTGTGCCACCATTTTATTTTTTTTAAGCTTTGTCACTCCCAGAAGGTATAGTATGCCACGTCACTGATGCTACATTTCATAGTCCTCCGCTGCATTAAATGCAGCATCTAAGATCACAGATCCAAAACTTAAACCAGCTTCAGTGTGTTCTGTCAGTGGTGTATGTCATTTGATCACACTGGGCAGTGTCACACCGTATGACAAGACAGGGCAGAGATGGAAGGACATTACAGATGTGGTGGAATTTTATATCGGTAAAGACATGGTGCCAGTTTATACGGTAGAAAAACCTGGGTTTGTTAGAATGCTAAATGTAGTGGACCCCAAGTATAGAATACCGAGCCGTAAATATCTTGCGGAGGTGGCATTGCCTCGTTTGTACAATGAAACATGGGGGGAAATCACCATGCACTTGGAAAAAGCATTATTTTACTCTGCAAGGCTCAGTAATTTGGCTAGGAAGTCCTTATCGATCCCTGCAACCGTGCCCCTTCTGAGAGGGTCTTTAGTGCAGGTGGCAACATTGTAACATGCCAGAGGGGCATGCCTGAAGCCAGAGTCTGTAGATATCTAGACGTGTTTTCTTGGCAAAAAAATTGAAACATTAAGTAAATCGGAGACAAAAAACAACAGGTAATTCATTTTATCGCTGTTTCACATATTGTATAGCATTATTTTGTTTAAATCAAAGACAGCCTCAGACATTTGCTAGTCATTTGGTGCTGTTCTTGTTTTTCTTCTGCACTTTAATGATTGAAGAGTGTTTAACATTGTGTTATTGTTGCACTGCTACACAATATTGGGGGAAAAACACACCGAAGACCTTTCTAATTTATTTATAATTTATGTTGTTATTGCCTGCTCACGGTGCCTTATTTTATGTAAATGTATTTCAGTTTATTTGTTAAATTATTTTTCTGCATTTTATGTTTTATTTTATATTTATTATTTAATATTTATTTTATATTTAATTTTGATAGCACCCCTGAAGTGTAGCTGTTTGTTATTGTTGTTTCCATATAGTTTCAAAATAAAGGAAACTATTTTTGAGTTCTGTAAAAAAAAAAATGATTAAAATCGAAAATTGTCCATAACACTGAAAAAATCGAGATTTTATTTTTTGCCCATATCGCCCAGCCCTAAGAATAATTTATTGATTTAATTGAAGCATTGCACTTTGTCACTTCAGTAAACTTTTGCTGCACTTTTGAGAAAAGAAAGTCTCGTCTGTCTTCTCGCTTGCCCTGGTCCATCTCAGTTCATGATTACAAAATGTCCTGGCAGTGGTTGCTGCCAATGGCTATGGGCACTGGGGTATCACAGGGCTTTTGTAAGCAGTCACAACATATATATGTGTAAGTGAGTTTACTGTATGTATATGTTACTCTTAGAAGTGCTTTCATTGTTACAATTTAATTACAAATGTAAATTAAATGGATCTCCATGCATGCGCTTTTTTAAGTTTACCTTGAATAAGGCTTTTTATTTTGTAATTCATCTTCAATAGAATTCTGTCTGTTCTGTCTTTGAGTTTTTTATGAACAAACTAAATGGTTGCTAAGGCAGACCCTGAGGCCTTGTTTCCTTGATGTCTGATAATTACCATTTCCATCCCGCCCTTTATAGAGCCACTGGATGTGAAACGCAGTAGCTGCTATGCACTCAATGCATCCTGTTATCAGCAGACTGATGAAGAAAATAAAAATATGACTGCCTTTTAATCCATCAGACAGTCATGACACTGATTTTTCAGTATTGTTAATGTCAGGCAGCTTTTAATATGAGTGATCATTAGCATGAAATAAAATAAAACACTCTAACCTCATGCAGATAGGAGACACATAATTCACTAATGAAATTTAAATCTCTAAAGCCAGGAATTTCAGGAGTTAGTGTTGAGAAAGCCAGACTAAGATTCATGACATGTTTCTGTGTAGCCCTAAGATGAACACTTCTTTATGATCATCCATTCAGTGTGAACTGTGGGAAGTGCAATTATCACCCAGCAATCTAACTTTCTGCACTTAAAGATACCTCATGGCATTTTGCAGGATTGTAGTTCTAAATATAGTTCATAAAACCACAGTGATTTGTTAAATAAAATTGCATGCAGTGTGGAGGGAAAAGAACCAAAAGGTACACCAAAGATTATTAAGCTAAGTGCCACTTAAAGAGTTAATCGATTAATAAATAATGTGAAACAGAAGTACATTAAAAACTTCAGTGTGTATGTGTTTGCCCTCAGTTAGTGGTATTTTGAGTAGAACTATTTTTATGGCACAATAAATCAATCTGGTTTCTGACATTTGGCATACAATGCTGTGATAGGATGTCACCCTGTCCATAATTATTTTCCTGTCTTGCACCCAGTGCTGTGTGGATCGGCTTCAGTTCGTCATAACCTGGAGCTGAATGACCAATTTTAAGAATCACACTACAGGACTTCAAGTTGCTGGATCTTGTTGCATTTCTAATGTCAGATTACATAACTAGGAATCACAGGGGATGACAGGTTACACTACTCCCTCACAACTTCTCAGCTCTTTCGGATGTCCTAGTTTAGCAAGAGTATGACTAAGTTAACACATTTTCATAGCCAACCAATGCAGAGCACACAAAAATAAATATAATCTATAATATTGAATTCCCATTGGATATTAAAAGCCCATTTCCTTCATTTCTTGAGGCCTCCATTTTCTTCTCTTTTTCTTTTCCACACAGTTTTGGTTGGGCTGTTCTCAGTTTACATCTTAAATGATGGGACACAATGAGTTCACATGTCACAGGCTGTTGCTATAAATAATATGGCTGCTGCTTTGAAAAGCAGCCATCACAATATTAGTGATGGCTACTGTAGTGACCCTGCCTTATAAAAATGGGTGTAGGTCTTCAAAAAGACACCAAAGAACAGAGTTATCTTTTTTACAGGCCTGAACTCCAAGGTAGGCCTTACACCAGACAGCCTAGCCCAAACTCCAAAGGAAAGCTTTCTGCAAGAAAGGTCCAAGGACTCTAAAGGATCTTGAGAGATTCTAAATTTCGGAGGAATGGACTCAGTTCACTATATATGTTTTCTTCCATCTCCTTGATCCTTAAAACAAAATGCTCAGGGCCATGTGCATTTTGAGAAAAAAAAATGTATATTTTTGAAGGTCTATTTATTAATTTAAATAAGTTTATCTTTCATAATTTGAGAGTACAATCAAAATAATGAACAATAAAGACCATTGTTGCTAAGGGTACTACAAATTCTGGAGCAAGCTTCATCTGTAAATTAAATAGTGCCTTTCACTCTATCTATCTATTATATAGTGCCTTTCACTCTATCTATCTATCTATCTATCTATCTATCTATCTATCTATCTATCTATTATATAGTGCCTTTCACTCTATCTATTATATAGTGCCTTTCACTCTATCTATCTATCTATCTATTATATAGTGCCTTTCCTATCTATCTATCTATCTATCTATCTATCTATCTATCTATCTATCTATTATATAGTGCCTTTCACTCTATCTATCTATCTATCTATCTATCTATTATATAGTGCCTTTCCTATCTATCTATCTATCTATCTATCTATTATATAGTGCCTTTTACTCTATCTATCTATCTATCTATCTATCTATCTATCTGTCTATCTATCTATCTATCTATCTTGCTTTTCCTTGACACATAATGAGTAATTTCTGGGGCTGTGAAACAACAAAGCTAACTACTGCTTCCCCATGTATTCCAATATCACATACATGCTATGGTAAAATAATTAAATATGTTAATGTGGCGACAAATAAACATCTTTTTCTGCCAACGCATCTACCCCGGTCTTTATTTATTTGCATTACCCTGAATTGAAAGGTTTTTGGGACATCGTTTTATTCAATGGTTATGTACTTTCTGAGTGTTGTTTCCTTGTTCAATCTGTGTTCATATGATTTTTCTTTAAAGACTCCGCTTGCCTTTTAGAATTTAAAGAGCTAAAGTTAGGTCAATTGGCAAATCTCCATTGGTTTCATATAATGTTGTATTCCATTTTTGTTTGTTTAGTCCAGGGCTGGTTCTTTCTTTGCTCATGTTGCTGACAGAATAGCTTCTGATTTTTCCATAACCTTGTACAGGAAAAGATTTTCATAAAGTTGCGGAATGGGTGGATGATTTTGCCTCCTTAACCTTACTGGCCTTAAAAAATGTGTAACTGAGTATGCATTTTATTTATGACTATGATGGAAAAGAACTGAAATGCACATCAGAAAGGATTTTCAAAAGTAACAAATTTATTTATGGGCTCCAGCAAAGACAAGAAAGACAATTAATGATTAGACAGATCCAAGCTGAGTGAGAAAGGTCACCTGCAATGTCTGGACTCAGAGTCTTCAGAAGGAGCTTCACAATCTGCTGCAGTAAACAACAATCAAGCAGACGTTACGTTGACCTTGTCTCATGCCAGCCGGCTCCAATGGCAGATGTTGGCCATTTCATTTCCTCAGTGTTCGCCCACCATTTAAGTTATAGTTAACAGGAAATGGCTTGGCCCGCCTGTCTACATTCTGATCCAACTTACATAAATGGCGCTGCAAGCATGGGCTCTTTTTAATTATACACTGGCTGCCAGTTGTAAGTTAAACCTGGAAATATAAGGAGTTTTTTGTTGCTTGGTCATTAGTTCTGTCACGTGACAGGTTTTCTAGCGGACTTGGCATTTGTCACAGAAACAGTTAATTCCATTTATTACTCTTTTTTTCTGAGCAGTTGTGTGCAGATCTCTAGAAATGCAGGAAGGTAGTTATTTTTTCTTATAGCCAGAGGAGCTTAGTAAGTTCTCTGCTGCCAAATTACTTACACTGGGAAACAATTATTTTATTTGAAAAAATTACTTTCTTGACCTGCTGAAATAGTCCTGAAGTATTTTTTTTGCGACCCAGTCATTGGGATGATGACAGAATGATTCTTGTTGAGCATATACTGTACTGTATTTTGCTTGATGTGCAGAAATAATTGGCAGCCATTATTTTCCCTTTCAATCATGTGATAAATTTGACACTCCTGAAAACACTTGTTTCACTTACAGTACTACTCCATATTTGCTCAGAAGTCTGAGATTCCTCTTTGTGAAATCATGGCTGCCCCCTACAGAACTGACTGTTAAAATTATTTGTATTATTTCACTGAACCATAGTATGCCCCTTCAACAGTGGGTCAGTACAGGCGCTTTAAATAGTGGGCTGCAGGCCACCCAGACAATGCAGCAGATGGACACTTAACCCGGATTCCTTCTATGTATATAAACTCTTTAATTCAGTTTAATCAGACATACACCACAATGAGGTTTAGGTAGAAAAACATATTTTAAATTAATAACAATTCATATAATTATTAAGCAATCATGCAGGTGCTTGATGTATTGATGTACTGATTAAAGAGCATTTCATTTCTAAATTTTAAATTGTGTGGCTAGTGGTGCTAAAATGTTTGGATGTTCTGTCATGTGTTTCTGTTATTTCGTTATTTTTGTATTACCTCACCTTTTAATTATTGTCAAATTGGCTTGAAGAAAGTGCAGAATGTAGTGTTAATTTACTCCAGATGGCATGGTGGAGCAGTCGCTTCACATTTCCTAGGACCAAGATCTGATCCCGACTTTTTGTGCAGTTTGCTCTATTCAGGCACGTTGCAGTTGAATGAAATGACGTCTGGCAGCCACGGTTGCCAATGTAGGCTGCAGCACTTCTTAAGACAAAAGCAGACAAAGCAGGTTAGGAAACTGGTTGGACAAAACAAGTCAAGTCAAATTTTATTTGTTACATTCAATTATTCACAGTACAATATGTAGTGAAATGCTTTCTTGCTGAACTCCAGCACTGTGTATTAGAAGAAGAACACAATAAATTCTCAGCTCTATAACTATCAGTAAATATCAATATGTTCAATTAAACCATTATATTAATATTAGTCAAAGTCAAAGCGAACTTTATGGTCATCTCAACCATATACAAGTATACAGATAGACGAAATTGCAAAGCTCAGGGTCCACAGTGTAACATCATTAAGTGCAAATAAACAAATTAAAATAAAATTAAAATTAGAATTAAAATTTAAATTTAAAGTTAAAATTAATTTTAAAATTAAAACACAAACAAGACAAGACATTGTGCAAAGACAAGACAAGGAAGTAGCAGCAATATTGACGTATAGTAAGCAGTATGAATATTGATGCAATGTATGGTATTATGTAATCTAGATACATCAATATAATCAATAAATATGTAATATAATAATGATAGATATAGATAATATGTAAATATGTGATATACATATTATATTATTATATATCTATATATATAATTCACTAAGGCAAGACACCCATTGAAAGCACGCCGGAAGGAGCGTGGATTCACTAAGCCGCCGACAAGTAAGACGCCCATGGCGCACGCAGGAAGGAGCCACGTCCACCAACTCTAAGACCATTGGATACGACGACAACTCGCAGAACCACGCCCACCAACTCGGACGCAATGATACAGGAAAACCGGCGTCATTTATGTTCGTCTGTCGTTGAGTCCACATGCAACTCTGAGCCACGTTGACTGTTCATAGAGGCATGTTTCTCGCGGAAGTGAATCACTATATGCAGCGTATAAAACAGTTTGCGAGGGGTATCCCATGGGATCCTGAAAACAATCCTTTAAAACTATGGTTAAAACACAATGAAGGAAGCAGTGTTTAAAAACCAATAAGCCCTGTGCCTCTGTTTTATTACCGTCTCACCTGCTTCACCAATGCAGGCCCTGCAACGGTCGAGACGCTCTCTCAGCAGCTTACCTTCTCTGTGCCTGACCGGTTCACACAGAGGCAGCGCAAGAGAAAGCCGCGCACACACACAGGCAGCGCCAGAGACAGACAGAGGCACACACACAGGCAGCTGGTGGGCGGCTCTCCGTGAGTTTCTCTTGCGAGCGGGCACATGACCAGGCGGTGTGTATGCTTCATGAACGAGGGTGGACGTGGCATGTGACCGGGCACATGACCAGGCAGTGTGTATGCTTCGAGTGCGAGGGTGGACGCGACAGAATCATCTAGGAAAAATCATGTCGCAGATGTGAATCGCTGTATGCAGCGTGTAGAACAGTTTGCAAGGGGTGTCCCATGGTCTTACAGTTGGTGGGCGGGTCTCTGTTGGTTGCTCTTGTGAGCGGGCACATGACCAGGCAGTGTGTATGCTTCGAGAGCGTGGGTGGACGCGACAGCACCATCTAAGAAGAATCATATTTGTCACGGATGTGAATCGCTGTATGCGGCGTGTAAAACAGTTTGTCGCGAATGTGAATCGCTGTATGCAGCGTGTAAAACGCTGTATTGTATGTTGCCCTCTCCAGAGTTACATCTTTTCATTCACCTACAGTCGTATCCTCAAAACCAACCCCATTTGGACAACTGTGTCTTTCAGGAGGTGTTCACCCATAATTATGCGGCGTATGCTACGCCGCGGGTTGGCTAGTATTATATATTTGATATATCATAAAAATATATCACAAACTAAATAAAAGAATTAACGATAAGTTCTAGGCACTGACTGGACTATGAAAAGAAGCGCCTCCTCAGGTTCTCCAAACTGGTCTTCAGGCAGTGGTAGCATTCGTCGACTGCAGCACAGAGAAGAGGCCATTGTTGGGTTGGATGGTATCTCTGATGATTTTATTTTCTTTGCCAGGGTCCGGCATTGCTTGGTATAGATGTCTTGAAAGTTAGAGAACACACACTCAGCTGACCACGCCACTCTCTGCTGTGTCCTGTTTCCAAACCGGGGGTAATACTTCCTGTCAGGATACTTTCAGCGGTGGATTTCTAGTAATTCTTTAGTATCTGGGAGGATACCTATGGTCATAAAGACATTGCTGTGCCTTCTCTACCAAGGTGTCGATATGTTTGTATCAGGTCAGGAGCCCTGTGATGTGGACACTGAGGTATCTGAAACTGTCCACCGGAGTGCTGTTAATTCTGAAGGAGGTGGTTGTGCCTCTGCTGTTTCCTCTCCTTTTCTTGCTGACATTCAGGAAAAGACTCTTGTCCTGACACCTGTATGACAGGCTATCCACTTCATCCGGGTAAGCCTGCTCATTGTTGTTAGAGATCAGGTTTACCACAACTGAGCCATCAGTAAACGAGACAGTGATGTAGAGAAGTAATAACATGTTTTACGAGTGACATTCTCTGAATGATAACTTTGTTAAGTGTAGTCAGCTGTTGGTGAGTTATGGGACCTGAAGAGGCCATGATGTGTATTACTTTTTCTTCCAGTTTCTTGTAGCAGACTGAATTCTAAATTGTGATGCCTTGTCATCTGGCAGATGTACAGTAATGTGAAATCGCTTCGAGTGCTCTGCAGATTATGCGGTTCAGAATATTTTTATCATTTTTTCTTTTTGAAAAGTCTGGGAGATGAACACCATATTACAATCAACGTTCAGTGTTTTGTATGTTTTTTTACCTGCCTCTTTTCTTTTGTTTGGAATATCCTAGTATATCATCAAATTTGATGTAATATGCGCTGTGTGAAGCCCCGGATACTGAATTTATCTTGGTTGAATATTAAATGTTAAATAGTTATAACTCAGAAAGATGCTGGCATTGAGGCAGTCTAAAGCCTCTATAAAGTTGGATAATGTAACAAGGGTTCAATTGTGTTGGGTGTCTGCAAAGTATGGGCAGCCTGACACTTGACGAATTGTCATCTAGAATAAATGGAGCTTTACAGTATGTTGTGAAACCTTTTAATCTAAACTAGACTATTGGTTGTGAACAATATTTAGGGCCTCAGTTTGAATAGTGGTTTACACCATTTCTGAAAATTAATGAAAAGTGTCATGAATTTAGGGTGCAAAAGAGTCTTTTCCAGTGACTCTGTAAGTATTAATTGCTGCATATAGAGCTTGGGGGGGGGTCTGTAAAATTTTTAATTTTTCTTTTCATATCTATCCTTCTTTACCTTGGTAAGTCAGTCTTCATTTTGAGTTTGCCATTATAGTGTTTTGCTATTTGAAATGGACAGGAGTGAAAAAATCATTTCATTGCATGCTCACTTTATGTTTAGTTTGTGGTACATTAGTGTATATTTTTGCATGAGTGTAATGAGAAAATGACTGCACTGATTATTAACCATCTTAAATTGTTGTTTTCCACCCTAGTCCCGACCTATTCCTTCACACCTCACTTCAGCGGCAGCAGAGAACATTTTGGCCTCAGCTTGCGAGAGTGAAAGCAGAAATGCCGCAAAGAGGATGCGTCTCGAAAGACCACAGGTATCTGTCTGATCCTGGTTTCTCACTGGTAAAATGTTTTCCGTGTTGTAGCTTTTGTTCCGACTCTAACCGTACTTAAATTGGTAATGCTGAGATATGCAATTAACCCTTAAGTCATATATTGAGTATTCCATAAGAAACTCAGATACAGGTTTCATGTACAGTTTGTTACTTAAATATTTCTCAAAAGCATACAGAAATATACTGCTGATTCTTCTACTTCAGGCTAAGTGGAGATCATCTAAGAAAGCAAAACTACTCTCCCCCTTTTCGTACAATTGGAAGAGTTATGCTGGTATTTGTTATACTGTACATCATTTGTATATCATAACTTGATAAAGAAGAGAACCTTCTCCTACACCTCTGGAGTGTTTCTGGCATTTGGGTAATTTTTGTATTGACACAAAGAATGAGCTTGAATGAATGAGATTGTCACAATGGTTCCTAAAATGATTTTCCAAATTCTGCACATTCTTATCTAGATGGAAAATCAGAAAATGTAATGTAAAAAATGTAATAATGGACCAAGTCTTTATAAACCTTCTTTGTAAACAGTGTGAACCAAACACAAGAATGAAATGTAACACTGCAGGTTTTAACATTGTGCTCTGTCATTAATACATATAGTATGTTGTCTTATAAAAGCATTAAATAAGCAATTTCAAAAACTGCAGAGTGTTAGGCACACACTGGTTAGCCATGGACACTAAATCAGCATGACCTGTAAAGAGCAGCTACCAAAAGAGATGAGCAATACCTTGTCACCAAGCAGGACAGAAGCCATGATATACAATTATATAACAAAGAAAAATGTATTAATGTCTGCAAATCCAAACACAAGGTTAAAACAAGTTGAGCCCAGAAGACATAAGGGAGCAAAAGGCATCAAAATGCTAGAAAAAAGGAAGGAACCAGGCCAAAAGGCTAAACCAAGGAAGTGGGGAGTAAACTCGACTTGTGGCTTATCTCGGTGACATGACACACAATGACAGAGTGAACGGGTCTAGCCAGGCTTCCTTTTTGGTTCCCTTTTTCTCTCCCATACAGTATGATTAGTATTGTTGAGCAACAGATACAGGTGTCAGAAGTCTGAAGTAAAAACAGAAGTTGGATTGGTCCCATCCTAATATGTGTGGAAAACATGACGCTGTTGTCATATTAGTGCACTTCAATCTCCCTGTAAGTTTTGCTGCTTGACAATAACGAGTTGTGGATTTTGGTCCAGCATCAGGACACAAGGAGGTGCAATATCAATAGCATTAGCTTTGTCTTCAGTTCTATTATTCGTTCCTCATTCCTTATCTCAAATCAGATCTATTTATATTTTTTACCATGATTCTCAGTGTCATATTACAGAATATGTCTAAAATAAGTTCTGCTTGTGTTTATTACTTCTACAGTCAGTCGTTTTCTAACCTGCTTAATTCTGGGGATCTATTGGAGTCTATCCCAGCAAGCATTAGGGCGCAAAGCAGTAGCAAACCCTGGACAGGCTGCCAGTCCATCATAGCGTACACCGCACACTAAGGGCCAATTTAGGATCACCAATTCACATAACCTGCATGTTTTTGGACTGTGGGAGGAAACCCACACAGATACGAGGAGACCATGCAAACTCCATGCAGGGAGAACCTGAGACCCAGGTCTCCTTGGTGCGAGGCAGCAGTGCTACCACTCTGCCAACCCTATTACTTCTGCAGTTGTAGTTATATATTTACTTCTTTGATCTTAAACACTGATTATGCCAAATGCCCACTTGTCTGAACTTTGTTTTAGGGAAGACTCCCCAACTCCAAAAATAGTGGTTTAGAATAAAGAATTTAAAAATCTGTCCAGACTCACTTTAGTTGTTCTATATATAAATTCATCTGGCCCCTTTTTTCTGCTCTTTTTAGGTGCGCTTGCATCTAATGTGAAAAACACCTTCTGACATCGTCATGTCTGTCTCGTCTGTCTGTCTGAAACAACTTGGCTCAATGGGGACTGATTTTTTTTATTGAAATATTACATGTATTTTCAAGGATATTTGTTGGTTTTTTGAGATATCTCAGAGAGTGTATAGTGTGCAAATATTTGTAAATTTGGAAAACTTAAATTGCAAAGCATTGGTGAATTTTCTAACTTGTCTATCTTAAAACAGAGAAACTTTCTGAACAACTTCAATTATGGATTAGTCTACTGTTTTAAATTATCATGAGAGAGGCAACTTCAACTTCTGTATATTTTCATCTTTTAATCATCTGACTGTCTCTCTTCAGTGCAAACAGTAAAACACCAGCAGAGTTGCATGAGTGGCAGTGGCTGCCTGGTGCTCTCTGTAGGAGCAGCACAAGTGACTTGAGCGAACCGCATTCACACCAGGTCACTTCTCCTGCTGCTTAAAATCAGAGCGAGTAAACGAAACAAATCTCTGTGACCATAAAACTAAAACAAGTAAAAAACAGAACTTCCCTGAAATTGAATGTATCATAAAATATGGCTGGATTTTGCATATAGTTAATATTCAAGTACTTAGTATTTATGTTACACATAAATCAACCTCACTGCTGCATAATCGGCAGAAGATGATGATTTTTCTTACACTGTAGTTTATTGCCAAACTGACACAACCACATGATATCCTTCACAGTCCAAAGCAGCCAACAGTTTTAGCAGTAAGCTTCAACATAGTAACTTTCTGGTGGGTAGCTCTTAATGTTTTTATTGCAAAAATTCTAACTACTGTTAGTAATAGATTTTCCACAACTAATAATACTGCAAGAAAATGTGTTTTTTACTTCACTTGATTCAGAATCTACTGCCTATAAAAGCCATTTGAGACACCACAAAGCTGTTTGTGCTCAGCTTTAAAATAGATGATGTTGTAAAAACTTGTTAAAAAATATGTATGTAATTAACATCATATTATCAATCTTAGTTTTGAATATCACTATTGCAAGAAATGTGATAAGTTACTGCATTGTAAAGTAAACAAAAAATAAAGTAAAAAAAATGATCACATTTTCAAAACAGTTGTTCCTGAGCTGTTAAATTAGGAGGCTTTGTCTGAGATATGGATTCAACTTAGTGCTCTTTGAAAGTTTACTATTCCATGGTTTTGATATTTCTTGGCGAACAATTGTGGTATAGCGGGTCCGCAGTTCTAAATGAAACGGAAGTTTTTAAAATAAATAATCGCCGCACTCCCAGTTTAAGGAGGAGGCGTGGTCGTCTGGCCGGCGTGGTTCAAGGGCACGATGTGGGCGGGGCATTTCCACACTGAAGTGTACTGGTGTGGGTTCACCCGTGTCCGTAATTGATGCCGGGAGCTGCTAATCGCCACACCTGTGCCACATCCCCATTATAAATATCGGGTGCGAGAGTATGGAGGGGAGAAAGAAGGAAAGAGAACCGAGGTTAGTGGAAAGAAAAGGAAGGCTGGAAGCCGCAAGAGCCAGTGCAGGAGTGAGCGAGCGATTAGATTCGCTGATAAGTGCAGGCAGCTGGGAGGAAAGACACTCAGAAGTAGTGTTAGGCTGACACTCGGTGGGGGCAGTACGAAGTGGTCACTGCAGCTGAGCGATCTCGGGAGCTGGAGTGTCCCAGAAGGTGATTAGCTTGCCACAGAAGGCAGTGGGAGTGAGGAAGGCTTGGGAGAGTGAGCCCCAGTGTGTGCGCCCTGGTTGTTGGGGGAACCCAAGTCTCGGTCCAGTGGGAGCTGTATGGAACCAGGGGACGGAAGGCTGCTGGACCAGTTAGAGAAGGTCAGCTGCAGCTTCAGGTAGGGCAACTCCTCTGTTGCAAAGTCTGATGGGAGAAGCAGGGGAGCCACCAAGTAGAAGGAAGAAGGCACCGGGTTTTTAAAAAGGGACTGTTTCCAGCCTGTTGTTTTTAACCTCGTTTTAAAGGATTTATTTATTTGGATTATTTTAACGTCTACTTTTATTCACCCTGTTTTTATGGATTATTTATTTATGTACTGTTTTTGAAGCACTGCACTTTGGACACAGTTTTGTTTGTCTGAGTATTGCACCTTTTGCACTATCCCCTTGCTCAGTTTGATTTGTACCCATCAGATCAGTTCATCCAGTTACATTACGACAGTGTTGGGTTCGAGGGCTCCCAAATCTGGAAGAGGGAGTATGGAGCAGGACCCTCACTGTCACAACAACCTTTACAAGTCTATTCTGACTATGATCAGTTTGCTGCTTTTGTACTCTGAAAAGTTCATCTTTTGTGTTGGAGTTTATTTCTAAATCCGTTTGTGAAGTAAATTTGCAATTCCAAGTCAACTTCATAAAACGTCATATCAGTAGAAAGCTAGGGATGAGCGGTTTGGGGAAGAAGGTGGGCAGCTGCATTTAGAAAAAATGATGAGTGCTGGGCATCTGTGGTGTACAGTTTCAGATCATTTTGTGTTTTTCTAAAACAATCCCAAAAGGGAGTAAGAAGTGTTAAAACTGACAAAAAAGATGACATAAAACCAAAACCATAAGCAAACGTAAAGATTATATAATGTAGCAGCACAAAAAAAAATCAACAACTTTTATAAATCTATCAGCATTGCATAACTGGTGAAATGCTCTAATTAAATTAGCTCAAGCAAACCTTGCATGATCGCTGAGTGTTTCCTATTGCCTTTCAACACAAAACAGGTTGTCATTACCAGAATTGAACTGCATATGATTTGGCAAACACATTTGGCAATCGAGAGCATAGACAAAGGAGATTACAATACATCCAAATATGTCAAGAGTTTGTTTGAAGTAGCCAAATTTACTAATTGCATAATCACAAACATTCTGTAAGGGCAGTATAGGCACCCTCAAAGGCCACAAAATAAGTTTAATAAAAGTGTTCTTCTCAGGGAGTTGACTCACAAATTGGCACTGTAGCTTGGACTAGGAATACTTGTAGACAGTGAGGTTTCACAAACTAGGATGTAAATTTTACTTAAAAAGGGGTTTCCCTAAACAATCAAATGATCCTGGGATTTTCCTGGGAAATACTTTCATTTTAATTCAATACTGTGCTTCTGTTCCAAGTATTTCTTTCTTTGGGAGATTTTGCACTTTTTGTGAACTCTGTAATTTTTCTCTTTGTTCGCTTCTTGTATTTCTTGTAATTTTGCCCCAGCCATTCATCTACAATAAGGTGCTTATGTCCTTCAGGTGTGAATTAACCAGCCCTACATATACAGTACCATTTAATTGTCTCAGTCTTTGCTTGTACTCGTCACTTCCTTCTTTGTATTTTCCATTGTTTTCCAGTTTTGTGTTCATCTTTGATTTTAAAAATTTTTTTTTGTTTTTTCATCTAATTGCTTTTGTATCGGTACTCCGGTTTTCTCCCACAGTCCAAAGACATGCAGGTTAGGTGCATTGGCGATTCTAAATTGTCCCTAGTATGTGCCCTGCCCGGGGTTTGTTTCCTGCCTTGCGCCCTGTGTTAGCTGGGATTGGCTCCAGCAGACCCCCATGACCCTGTAGTTAGGATATAGCGGGTTGGATAATGGATGGATGGATGCTTTTGTATCGAGGATTTTGAATTTTGGATTTTAGACCCATTTGGTCTTAGAGAGTTTATATTTGTTGTGAGATGGTTTCATTTTTTTTTGTTTTAGACTACCAGGAGTATTTTTCTGTAGTTATTATTTATTTTTGGCTTCTGTTTAACATTTTGAAATTTATTTTGTAATGTGTATATTTATAGCATGTTTTAACACCATTTTGTGACTTAATTGCTATGACGCTAGCTGGTTGTTGTGGGAGTGGCCACACAGATCACGACCTCAATGCTGATTACAAAGAACGATTAAAAGGGTAATTTTTTTGCCATTTTCTCTCTGAGCTTGTTGATGTATCCCTTAAGACTATTTAGCGTTTTCTAAATTTCTGGTCTCCATTTTGTTAACAACTTCAGCTAGTACCACTTTGACTTTGATTTTTGCTTACAATCTTAGCATGTTTTTGCCAATGTCTTATTTCCTTTGCTTAAAAGCTGTTACCTTTTTTCTTCTGAGACAATACAAAATTCTTTTTATATTAAGTTCTTGGAATTCTTTTTTGGTTTCTTTTGAAAATTGAATAGCTTTGACTATTTTTGTTTTCTCAGAGATTTCTGGAATTAATTAATTAATCAGACTTAAATTAATTTTATCATTAAGGTTTGACATTTTTGCTCAGGGGTTTGATGGTCCTCCTCTACCTTATGTGTAGGCCAAGGCCTGTTTGAAGATTTCCGATCTTATTTGATCTTATATTGTATGTAGTATGTTATCATAGCAGTGTCCACTTCTGGACTCCAAAAGTCTTTTATTTATGCATTAGACATACGATCCGAAATATCACTAAAAAAAATAATAATGTCTAGGCGTAGTGAAAAATAAACATGACACAATGAAATGACAATGACAGGTACCAACAAATCAGGTGCTGATGACAGCCAGTACAACTTGAAACTGTGAGCTAGCTGACAGGCAAACCGCTACCTGAAAACTAAAAATAAAGTAACTCAACTTTGAATCTTGAAATGGAACAGGCTGCCTTGTATTCTTCATGCTAATTTACAGGTATGTGTCCCGATAAGCTGATTATTATTTTTGTTCATTTTCCCCATTATATTTCTGTCTGTATTTTTTCAGAGGTGTTACTGTGGGTGTGCATACAGTAGAATCTACATTATACAGACTGCAGTAGTTTGAAAATCCATTTCACAGTTCACAGTGATTAAAATGTATTATGATGATTATTACTATTAGAAATATAGCATTTGGTTCAAAGACTGTTTACGGTAACTTCAGAATGTATTCCGACCCCTTCACTTTTCACACAATTGGTTATGTTGCAAATTCATGTTTCTGTCATCAAGCAGCACTCAATACTCCAGAATGACAAAGCAGAAATAAGATTTTAGAAATTTTTGCAAATGTATTCACACTATAAACTGAACTATCACATTGACACCATTACTTAGATGTTTTACTCAGACTCCATTGAAGCACCTTTGACAGCAATTAAAGGGTCTTCTTGGATCTGATACGACAAGCTTCACACACATAGATTTGGGGATTCTCTGCCATTCTTCTCTGCAGATCCTGTCAAGCTCTGTCAGGTTGGATGAAGATCATCAGTGGATAGTTATTTTCAGGTTTCTTCAGAGTTGTTTGATTGGGTTCAAGTCCAGGCTCTAACTGGGATACCCAAGGACATTCACAGAGTTGACCTTAAGCCACTCGTGTCACCTTAGCTTTGTCCTTTTGGAAGGTGAACCTTCAGCACAATATGAGATCCGGATCTCTCTGGAGCAGTTCTTTTTTCCTTTCTAAGTATGTACTTTTCTTTGTTCATCTTTCACTCAACCCTGTCTAGTCTTCCAGTCATTGCTGCTTAAAAAGCACTCCACAGCATCAAGCTGCCACAATCAAGCTTTACCATTGGAATGGTATTGAACTCTAGACATGACCTTTAAAATTGAGACTACACAGTTCAATTTTGGTTTCATCAGACCAGAGAGTCTTGTTTCTCACATTCTGAGAGTCCTTTAGGTGCCTTTTTGCAAACTCCTGATGGGCTTTCATGTGTCATTTGGCCACTCGTCGATAGAGCACAGTTTAGTGGAATGTTCCAGTGGTGTTTGTTCTTGTAAAGGCCTCTTCCATCTTCACACATGTTCTTAGCCAGAGTGACCACATCAGATTCTTGGTCACCTCTTTTATCTAGGCTCTCCTCCCCCATCCCCCAATTGCTCAGTTTGGCCAGGCAGCCAACTCTAGTAACAGTTGTGGCTGTCCTTCAATGGTACACAGTTTTTTTTTGTGGCCTTCCCCAGATCTGTCCCTTGACACAATTCATTTGACCTCATGGCTTGGTTTTTGCTGAAATATGCGGCCTTATATAGACAGGCGATTACCTTTCCTAATTATGTGCAGTTAAATAAATTTACCAAAGGTGGATCATAAACAAGTTGTAGAAGCATCCCAACAATGATCAATAAAATGGAGTGCACCTGAGCCAGATTCGAGGGCCTGAACACTTGTGGCAATGTGATCATTTTTTTTTATTTTTAATAAATTTGCAAGAAATCCTAAATTCCTGTTTTTGCTTTGCTATTCTGGGGTATTGAGTGTTCTTTGATGGAGGAAAAATTACTTTAAACAATTTAAGTGTACGGCTACAACATAAAAAAATTAAAAAAAGTAAAGGGAGCTGAATACTTTTTGAAAGCTCTGTATGACATTTTTCATTCATTTGTCAATTTTAGGGTCTTTTGAGAATATTTGGACATATTTGGGTAGACCTCAGGCTCTAACCCTTCAAGGTATTAAAGTTCTTTACTGTGCACACTTACACTCACTTACACATGAGAGGAGAAAGCAATTAAAAAGTCAAGATAAGGACCATTCTTGAGGTCATTATACAGTAGCTGGTTGTATTCATTGAGAAAGAGTCTCAGACTGAGCACCAGGCTGAGAGCCCAAGCTGAAGGCCGAGGCCCCAAGCAGGCACAGGCTGCAGGGTTGGTTCTGATGCCAGTAGTCTGTTTTAATAAAATAAATATGTACATACCCCATAAAAGCAAGATGTTTTTGCCATTGGGAAGGAGGGTTGCCACTGTATCCTTTTAATAATTCTGTTCAACTACAATTTCATAAATGTCTTGAGGTATATATATACTTTACACACACACACACACACACACACACATACTATATATGAGCTTTGTGTTTGAGAAGCAGTGATATCCTTATTCTTGAAAGTGTTTGCATTTTATATGATTAGCCTAAGCAGGCAAACAGCAATGGCGTAAGTGTGCTGGTCAGATGCTAAAGAAACCAGAATTGAGCTGACAGTGTGTTATTCTAAAAGAAGGAACAGATCTGAGGGAATTAAACCAGAGGGCAATGAAAAATACATCTGTTGAAATCACATATTTGATTCTGTCAGAAATTTCTTACACTCATGAAAAATCAAGACAGTTCTGATTTGTAGAAGACTGTGCAAAAAAAAATCTAAAAGGCAACTTTTCTGGATGAGAAACAAGTCTGCTGCTTCTTTATTATTTATGGTACTTGCAACAAAGAATCCTGTGTTTTTTACATAATGAAGAAGAGTCATATTTGTATTATTCAGTCAGTTAAAACTCAAGAATCCATGATGTGTTTGATTTAGTTTCAAATGAACAAATGGGATTACCCTTCAGCTCACTTTAAAGTGTTTTTAGAAAACAGCCTGAAAGAGTTTTCCACCAACTTTTGAAAGAGTGCAGAGTGCAAGAAAATGTCTGCTCTGTAAATGGTAGTTTAAATATAAAATTAAATAGTCTATCATATTATTAAAAAATGTAGTTGCAGGTTTGTGTGGTGTCTAGTGCTGCTGACTCACAGCTTAAGAGATCTTCACTCATTCCTGACTTGGCCATGATCTTTGTGAGGATCACACTTTATTTCAGTCTGCAATCCCAACTCACTGGAAAACAGGACTCCTCGTCCCTATCTGCAAAAGGGAAGGGTGATCACTTGGATTGCGGCAACTATAGGGGAATAACACTGCTGTTGGTGCCAGGTAAGATCCTTGCTAGGGTCATCTTCGATAGGATCTGTGATCACTTGCTCACCTACCAGCAACCAGAGCAGTCTGCCATGATGCCTAAGAAGTCTACCATCAACTGCATTCTAGCACTGAGGGTTCTCATGGAGCGCAAACACAAATATCAGCAGAGTTTCCTTGCATCCTTTGCCAATTTTCATAAAGTGTTCGACTCAGTTGATTGAGCTGCCCTGTGGGACATCCTGAGACTTTGCGGGATCCCTTCAAAGTTGCTGGACTTCATGGCCAATCTGTTTACTGGTACTGTGAGTGCTGTTCAGAGTGGAGGCAGGACCTCTGTGTTTTTCCCAGTTGATTCTGGGGTTCGTCAGGGGTGTATTCTTTCTCCTACTCTGTTCAGTGCTTGCATGGATTGGGTGTTGGGCAAGGTCATGGGGTCCAGCGGCTGAGAGGCATCTGTTGGTGAAGAAAGATTCACTGATGTTGACTTTGCTGACGATGCTGTGATCTTCAAAGAGTCAATGGAGACTTTAATCGAGGCTTTTGAGAGACTGAGCGAGGATTCTTGAGTGTCTCGGCTTGTGTGTGTCCTGGATAAAAATGAAAATCCAGGCCTTTCATGATCTCTTGGGCGCAGCCATCAGCAGTGTGTCTGTTTGCGGAGAGAGTGTTGACCTTGTTGAGAAGTTTACTTACCTTGGCAGTGACATTCATGTCTCTGGTGACTCTTCCTATGAAGTCAGTAGATGGATTGGGAGAGCAAGGGGGGTCATGAGGTCACTGCAAAAGAGTGTGTGGCGCCCCTGATATTTCTGCAAAAGGACGAAGGTCCAAGTCTTTAGAGTCCTGATGCTTCCTGTTTTGCTATATGGTTGTGAGACATGGACGCTATCCAGTGACCTGAGGTGAACACTGAACTCCTTTGGTTCTGTGTGTCTTCGGAGAATCCTTGGGTACCGCTGGTTTGACTTTGTGTTGAACGAGCAGTTGCTTATGGAGTCCTAAATGAGGCACATTACCTGCATTGTGAGAGAGTGTCAGTTACGGGACTACGGCCATGTGGCACAATTCCCCGAGGATGATCCAGCTCGCAGGATCCTCACTGTTGAGGATCCGAGTGGCTGGACCAGGCCAAGGGGACACCCACATAACACCTGGCTGCAACAGATAGAGGGTCATTTCCAGAGGGTGGGACTGGACCGCGTGTCTGTTTGGAGGAGGTTGCCAACCAGGATACTGAGGTGTTTCGTCGTGTTGTGAGTGTGGCAGTGCACTGTTTCAGTGCATGCTTACCAACCCGATCTGACCTGAATTGTTTCTTCAGAGTATTCCACCTTTCTCCCCCCACTCAAAAGTGTGAATGCTAAAATAGCAAATAATTTGAAACTGGCCCAGTACATGAGTGATTGTGGGTGTGGCTGAGAGTTCCTGCTGCCTTCAGTGTTGTTTGTAGAGGCTCTACTGTAGCTCCATGAGGCCAAATACTCTGTAGATAGGTTTGACTTGGACAAGCCCACTTTCAAGAAGAGACACCCTTGCAGTCAGAAGCCCAATTAGTAACTTGGACAGGAAGAGTTTTCTTTTGGCTCATTTGGCTTAGGCGGTTGCTTACAGAACTCAATGCAGATAGGTGACCCACTTTGGCATTCAACAAGTCTAGTGGGAATGTACTGTGAATGGATCACCATCCCAGCAAAGAGAACCTGGTTCCATTGGTGCCATAGCCCAGATTCACCAAGGCGGAGGATGCCGCGTCACAAAAACACATTGCCATGATAAGTGGAGTATAACAGGTTTGAGTTAGAATTAGCCCAATGCCAAAAAAATTCTAGTTGTCAGAAACCCAATCAATCAGTTAAGCATGAGCAGTTACCCATCATTTTGACTGGTGAAGTGGTTTTATTTCCACAATCGCCATGGGGTGAAGGACTATATTTACAAGCCAGTAGCCCATTTGGGATGCACTGTAAGGAGAGCACAAGCTAAGCAAAAAAAACTAGGTTACAATTGATTAAATTTGACTCACAAAATAGATTAAGTTGGTATATTTGCTGAATTCTTCAGTTACAAGAGTATTTGGAGTTATCATTTGTGGCGTTGTACCTTCCCACTTTATTCTGTTCATATTTGCTTCCAGTAGCAAATTTGGAAGAAATGTTAGGTTGCTGTTAATTTGCTGCTGAATTCATGCAAAAAGTATTTCAAGATTTGGTCTCATCTTTTAATGAAAGCAAATGAAATGCATGAGATGCAAATCACATGTTCCCAATAGTAATACTGCCACAAAATTCCATTTCTGGTTGAGTTGATTTTTTTTTTAATTTGTGTAATTACGTGAAATGAGAGATAAGGGTAATGTTATAACTCAGGGAGCTCAGGTAGCAAAAGTAATCTTCGGGTTCACCCATTGGTAGCTACTACTTAGAAGGGCTATAAGATAAGATAAGAAGATAAGAAGACTTGATTGTCATTGTATCACTGAAGGAGAGCAAACAACAAGATTACAGTGGCATGCCCTGAGTTTTCTTTAAACACCATATGTAATAAATATTTAACTAAACAAACTTTTCAGTGGTAAAATATATATAATTTGGTTGAGGAAAGAAACAGTAATGAAGAAATGTTTGGTGCACCAACCCAGTCATCCCCATTTAATCAAATGAAAATAAAAATTGGTGCTCAGGGTGCAGAAATGGAACGTAAATACTCCAAAAAATCAAACAAAAGAGCCATCGGACTTTGTAAAGGATTTGTCTTCAATCAATAGGTAGGAGCTCTGTCCTGCAGTGTGTTATTTTCACGGTTTGACGCCTCCTTCCGGTTGCCTTGGGATATATATAGGTTGGGGACTGGAAGAGGCAAATGCCCTCACCAAACATCTTCTTGGTACTGTGGCAGGAACACAGGAGGACATAGTGCCAGTGCCCCCTCTCAACCTGGACTGGTAAAAGTTACTTCAGATGATTCTGGAGAGTGATCCACTGATGCGCATGCGTGACTTTATGTATAATAAAAACAAAGCTCACAAGAGTTGCAGCATAATCAGTGGCTAACACCCTACGGTCGATTCAACTTAAAATATATTGCCCATATAATACAATACAATATCGCACATAAGGAAAGTTAATTAGTGTGACACAGCATTCAGTAGTTTAACAGCCCTGAGAAAGAAGCTGTTTTTCAGTCTTGCAAGTGCGTACATGGATACTCCTGTATTCTTTCCCAGAAGGGAGCAGTTTAAAGATGATGTTCTGAGTGGGTGGGGCTTTCAATGATGTTGGAGAACATGCTGTGACACTTTGACTGCTGGCAACTGTGTAACAATGTTTTTTGGGAAGTTCTGATGACCCATGCAGAGACTTCTTTTCTTCCTTCGTGCAACCAGCATACCATGCTGTGATGCAATGTGTCAGTACACTTTCCATCATGCATCGATTGAAGTTCAGAAGAAGATCCTAGTGGAGCCTCATTCTCTTCAGTCTTCTAAGTTCTGTGCCTTCTTGATGGTAATTGTGGCGTGTTTGGCCCAAGAGAAGTCCTCTGTAAGTTTTGGGCCCCAGAAATTTGAAACTGGAGACCCACTCCACAAATTCAACATTTATGAGCAGGGAACAAGTGTCAGTTCTTTTTTTCTTCTTGAAGTTCACCTCAGTCTCTCTAGGTGTTAAGGATGGGATTGTTGGCAGAGCACCGGATTGTCAAGTTCCTTACCTCATCTTTGTATGCCAGCTCATTGTTATTGGTAATCAAAACAATTGCCATTGTGTCATCTGCAGACCTCACAGTGGTGTTTGTTGGGTGAGGAGGCAGACAGTCATGGATGTAGAGATCATGGAGTAAAGGGCTCAGTACGCAATCCTGTGGGGCACCACTGTTCAGGATGAGAGTGGATGATGTACACTTTCCAAACCTGTCATTCTGGGGGCAGAATGTCCAGCTACAGATTGTTGGGCTTAATCCCAGTCTATGAAATTTGGACTGCGGTGCATTGGGAATGCCTGTATTAAAGGAACAAAAAGTGCCCTGACATTCATGTTTGGCATACCCTGATATTCCAAGGCAGTGTGGAGAGAAAGGCTGATAGCATCTTCATTTGATCTGTTGGTCCTGTAAGCAAACTGATACTTGAACTTTCCGATAGAGGTAGATGGAATTTGCTGGGCTCATATATATTTTTTCAGGTGGCCAAATGCAAAGCTGTGGAAAATGTAGACAGATACATAAATTCTCTGAAATCTTCTACATCGCTTTCTTGTGAATCCAAGTGCTTAGTCCTGGTAGGCACATGTGAAGAATCACTCTTTGACAATCAGTAGATTGATAATTGAATGACGCATGACATACAGTTTGTCATTAACAAAAATGAAACTCATTTGTTAAGGAGTCTTTACAAAATGTTTTACAGAAGATTACTTGTCCTTTCAACTAACAACATTGTGTTTTGGATGACACGCCATATATGGTCAAATAGAAGAAATCATTGTACAATAGTTCTTTCCCAGACAAGTGGAAATGTGTTTATTAAGCTGAGTACATCTGCTTTTAGCAATTTAAGGCACAGAGGTAAAAGGCTATTAGGTCTCTGACAACGCAATTATGTCCCAGACATATATGGTGAAAGCTGACCTGACAATTGCCTCTGTTCAGTTGTCATAGCAGCAGCCTCAAAAGGCTAGACGTGATGTTTGTATCTCCTGTTGACAGAAAATGAAGCTTTAGTGCTTTTGTCCAATGTTGAATAACTTAACTTACTAAAAAGAGTTCATTTCTAGAGTCTGACGATTTCCTGTGCAAGTCATTTCTATGAGCTTGTTTTTTGATGTGGCATAAACTCACAGTTCTGTGTTAACGTCCATTTGCCCTGCAGTTACCTGGTAACTCTGTGCGCCTTTTCTTGAACCTCTTGCAAACAGAGTGTTGTTGACACTGATAAGAAGCACCTGTTTCCGTTCTTTGGTGTGAAAAAACTATGGTGGGCTGCAGGATGTGAATCGGTTCAGACAAATAGGATTTGGCTGCTTTCAGGAGTGAATGTGGCTATCCAGTATTAAAGCCTTAATTGACAGCACCCTGGTCTCTCAGCTATTCACAGTCACTATGGCGTTTTGCACAGCTCACTTAATTACTTTTGGCACCAACCACATTCAAATCTGACATGCAAAACTTCAATTACGGAGGAGAAATACTATATTGCTTAATGATCTAATGGACACTTATGTGGACACCGCTCAGCTCAGGGAAAAGTAATGTATTATGTAGTCAGTGGACTGTCATGTTAACATGGACTCCTCCACCATAAAGGTCACTCACAGTAGTATCAAGTTAAAATAATCTGCCTGCTTCCAAATGCTTGGTCTGGCATGAATGACAATTGAACTTGGGTAGCAACTATAAAATTATATTAATAAAAGTTGGAATTTCATAAATGTGTTCTGTTCTGAATTCTTACTGCACATACTGTAAATGAGCTCCGGTGACACAGTCCTGACAAGCTGAATTTGTTACCAATTTAATGATATGTAACAGAAACTATTCAAAATGGATTTGCAGTCCATCTTTATTTTATATTGTGCCTGTCGAGGTACACCACACTACTAAGTGTTTTATAGGGATAGTGCAACATATATTTTATGGAGATCAAATAAAAATGATAGCATATTCAGGTGAAATGACTTGGTCAGGGCCACATTCTGAGAAAATAAGCAGTGGGGCCTTTACCCATCATGTCCAAATCATTAACCACATGTCATCTTTATATATGCACATTGGATTATGTTGCTGTGAAACTGACACTACATCATCGTGCACTTTGACAATGTACAGAGGGGACCAGGAAGGTCAGGGATTATAATGATAATTTTGCATAGCAGACCTTATTGTCCCCACCCATTGTACAGTTAAAATGTGGCTTCTTATTAGGATAAGGACAAAACATAGAGAAAGACCAAACCGACATATGTATCTTAATTGAGCCAGT
The DNA here is from genome assembly GCA_026402145.1 of Polypterus bichir lapradei. Lineage (NCBI taxonomy): Eukaryota > Metazoa > Chordata > Cladistia > Polypteriformes > Polypteridae > Polypterus > Polypterus bichir. The sequence goes on from JANRMT010062820.1 coordinate 1,410,048, forward strand.
TGCTGGTTGGTGCGCTCTTAGTTGGCATGTTTCAGGTCAGGGAAAGATGGTTTTGTTGTGTACCAGTAGTGGCACCAGAACTCTAAGTTGAGTGGCCTTTGATTAAATAGTGTAGGCCACAGTGTCCTTCCATATAACATACTCTAACAGAGTACACAGCTTGTAACACTTGGCTATTGGATCTTCTCATTCTTTGTGATAACAAGAAAACACATTCAGTTTGCTTATTCTGCATGTGTTGTGTCTGCAATGATAAATCACTGGGTAGGCTAGTATGGTTTTATTGGAAGTTTTTTGGCATCCCAAGGCAGGTTTGTGCTCCTGCTGGTTTTTGTGATCTCTCCTCTTTATGCTTGTATCTTGATGGATCAGTGAAGCAGGAGTTTCTTCAGGTTCTGTCCTTGGTTTTTGAAGGAGCTCTGCTCAGTCATAATCGCATCTTGGGATAGGCCTGTTCTATAATGCCAGAATATTTCTATTTAAATTCAATGAATTCACAGTTCTAAAGGTGTAATACGTATTTATGATTTGTGTTTCATTTGCATTCAACTAAACTCAGTTTTATATATGTTTTCTCACCTATGTATTAATTATTTATACTTTGTATATTTCTGTTTTTTCCCAGTTTCAGCTGGCCAATATTTGGTTTCTGATACATGTATGATTTATACACATTAGAAATAGACAATTTAGGATCACCAATGCACCTAACCTGCATGTCTTTGGACTGTGGGAGGAAACCCATGCAGACACGGGGAGAGCATGCAAATTCTACGCAGGGAGGACCCGGGAAGCAAACCCAGGTCTCCTAACTGTGAGGCAGCAGCGCTACCCACTGCGCCACTGTGCCGCCCTTAAGTAGGTTTGAAATGTTTTTATAATAGTTGAAGGGTCATAATAATATTTTCTGTTTTTAACTACTTTCTTGCAGACAGGCTTTTAGGGCAGCAGAGTCAGCAGAGTGGCCAATTTATTAGGTACCCTGTACCTAAGACATGTTTGTCTTTCATTTGCCCTTAAAATGGCCTACATTTATCAAGGTACGGACTGTACAAGGTGTTGAACAGTGTAGTAGAAGAATGCGAATCCATGTCAATTTCCGTGTATCCCATATTTGTTGCAGATAAGATAAGGTAGTGGTGGATCTTTACTCCACATATTTCATTCTGTTTCACAGATGTTTGATTAGATGGAGATTTGGTGATCGGAAATTAATATTTTAAAGTTGAATTCAGTCTCATATTTAAAGGACATTCCACTTAATGATGGGTGAAAAGGGGAGTTTTGACCTACATGCAGTTTTGTGAAACTGACACTAAAATTAGTTTCTTAGATGATTTTGCTATTGTGAAAAGTGAAACTCACTAAAGATTTTTGAGTGGGTTTAAAGGTTATTTTTTGGTGAAAAGAAGGAATGCTACTTCCTAAAGCCTCATTTCCATTTCCATCTTTAACTGTGTTCCTTTCTGCAACTGTGTAACGCACGTACTCCATACCAGACTGCTGAAATTACTTCTAATTATGCCCGTCCTTCACATCACTTTAGAGGAGTGCAGTGTGTTTTTTAAAAATGTGGCAGTCTTCATATTGTTCACATAAAAACACACCAAAATTCACTTTTTGAACATTATTCTGTTTTCTCCACCGGAAAACTCACTACACGGAAAGTCACCACTGCAATAACCTGCAAGTTCTGTTATTTTTGTGATGAAATTTAAACTTTATTTCTATATTGAGGTCGCCCTTTTGAACCCTCCTGATATTTACTACGCGGTGAGGCATTTGTACTCCATCAACATTAATTATTTCCAGAGACATAATTTTGTCTATTTTTTCAGCGCATCGTGCACAAAAGCAAGGGAACGATGGGAGCACCAGAACTCTGCTCACATCATGTCGCTTCGTACCGCAAGTTGCAAGTAGTAAGTCTGTGATAAGCGGAATACCGCTACGCTTTCCACTCACGAGACGGAAGGACAATCCCGACCGCTTTTATATAGTAAGAAAGAAGAAGAAGATATCGCACAGTCTGGAGTAGAAAATCATTTTTTACCTGGAAAAACGAAACTACAAATCCCATCGTGCATTGCAAAATGGACGGGGCGTGTGTGAAACTCCGCGCCTGCGTAGCACTCACGGGACGGAAGGACAATCCCGACCGCTTTTATATAGAAGGATTATTACTGGAAATCTTTATTTAAAAATGAAACTGCAAGTAGATGGAAGCAAAATTAAGGATAGAAATGCTTCCAGAAAGGAACTTAATGTCTTTCTCCATGTGTGAATGGCACACATTTCACTGGAAGTGAAATACAATTTATTTTGCAAATTATTTTGGGAAGCAAAACACAGAGTTTCACTGTGAATTCAATTATCCACAGATCATTTCACTCGTCACTAATTCCAGTACTTTTCTACAGTTGTAACACAGCAAATGATTCCACTGAAAAATCTTCTTCACTGCTGCCAGATAGGCATTCAGACATTGTTTTGCTAGTGTCATGGAGTCTAAAATGAGTAATGAATGTCCTCTTCACACCATTACATCACCTTAAGTTTCCTTTGTTGATATTTTACAGGATGCAATTATGGATTCATGGATTGTTCTATGGATTCTGGTCCTCCCATCAATCTAAATTAGCTGAAAGTGAGGTTAATCCAGTCTTATAATGCCCAATGTTTGTGTTCCATAGTTCACTGCAACTGGAGTGTCTTGATATTTTTTTTCATCAGCATGTGGACTTTGGTATCCATGACAAGTTGAATGCTCTGATGCACCCCTTGTTTCACCAACTATTGTACCCCAGTCTAAAGTGAGTGACTGTAACTCATCATGCCAAACTCCTTGGACACTTTTTTTTCTAGTAGTTTGTTTTCAACCACACAGATGCCATTGGATGGATATTTTTTTTAGTGGTGTATTCTTAGAATATCAGCAAGGTGACTGTTTGTGGTGGATTCATGCTAACATGCCTGCCATCCATTGGTTCCCTTTCTTGAAGCCATTTAAATCTTTAGTCTTGCATATTCTTCCTCTAAAGTGCACACACATACATTCTTTTGATGCTTACCTGGCTACTTTAAGTATCATTTTTTGCACCTTCAACTTCTCATTGACTTAGCAGTCACTTACATTGGAAGGGCAGATGTAATAATAATAATAATTCTTTGCATTTATATAGCGCTTTTCTCACTCCTCAAAGCGCTCAGCAATTGCAGGTTAAGGGACTTGCTCAAGGGCCCAACAGAGCAGAGTGCCTTTTGGCATTTACGGGATACCTATTGAAGCGGCCACTCTGCATATCGCAGTAGTAATGGCATACTAATCTAGGGTGGAACTCTGTTTTGTCCCAGCAGACATTCATGCATATTCACACTGAGTGAATGTAGATTTGCTGTTTAGCAGACTGTATGTCTTCAAACTGTGGCAAAAAAAAACCTTGTGGAATGAAGGAAAGCCACACATACATAAGCAGAATATAAAACTCTACAGATAAAGCACAACTGGGATCTGAAAGAGGGTTCAAGCTCCGTGAGCTGGCGATTATGCACTCAAGGCAAAGGTCAAGTTTAGGAGCGTTTACTTTGCACAATGCCCATAACAATATGCACAGTGGTTGTTTCCTCTAGCAAATTAGTTAGAACTAAAAATACATTAAATAAAGAATTATATAAGTGTGGATCTTTGACTATTGAAAATGCTGTTGACTGCTTGTGCACTTCACTTGACCTTTTGGTGCTCCTATTGACAGAACTGCATATCTCTTCCAAACAGTGGTAGTCATTACTGTATACTTTAGAAAATAAAAATGAATAAGTGAGTTAACTAAAACAAAGTATAAAAGTGATAGATAGATAGATAGATAGATAGATAGATAGATAGATAGATAGA